>OU343218.1:11324667-11440296 GCA_910596185.1 Chrysanthemum makinoi
TGTTACATCACCATTGCTGTCTTAAATATTTCAGACAGACGGATCCTCCATTTTTCCTAGACGAATCCCTCCAAGGAGGGAACCGTGGGATCCGTGCAACAGAAGACCTGTTTTCTACTAACGTGAGTCTTATTTGCAGGAAATTATGCATTATATACTTGTTTTCTAACCCTTGTCTTGAAGATTTTCAAATATACACGTGAAGACTTTGACACCCTAAGCTGGGGGAGTTTTGTGTCAAAGCGGTACATTCCAAAATCATTTGCAATACACTTTAGGAATACGTTACATGATTTCCGATGGACTCGTCAAGGGGAGTTAAGACGAGAACTCATCCCGTCACTTGCTCTCTATATTTGTTTTCTTATTACATGTTTTTATTAAAACAATGTGTTAGTTTCTTTTCGACGCTCTTTTTGTTTCGACAAAAAGGGGGAGAGTAGAGTAAAAACTCCAATTCAAACTTTTATGAATTTTAGTTTTTCCTTAAAATAATTTTATGTTTTATCATCAACAAAAAGGGGGAGATTGTTCTATACAAATAAGCCGTAAAAAACGTTTATTTATATTTTACACATCTTCTAATGTTTTGTCGATAACAACTGAAATCATTTTAACGCAACACATAAAATACTGTAAATGGTTAAGCCAATAGTTTACTAACGCACTTCCGCTTTCACATAAAACCTAAACAAATAAAAGTGGTTTTATGATTTAGTAATACATATGTACAACAACTAGTGTTTACATATTGGACAAATATATACATAACTAGTATGTACTATAATGGGTAATACAATGGTAGAGTTTAAGTATTTGAACCATTGCCAAACTCCTTGAATGTTGTTGGGTAAAACCCAAAGTGTTAGGAATTAGAAATTCCCAGTATTAAGAGTCGGTCACCTCAAGTATATGTAATCGTTAGAAAGCTCGTAGTCATAGTAATATTAAGTTAAGTAGTATTGAGTTAAGTAACACCGGGAGGACTGACGGTCTTTACCCACTGTATGCCTGATCCACAGCCCGATGTGTGGCGTTTATCTTGTAAGACTATAAATACTCTCACCTTCCAAGTAGAGAGTTGGAGCTCATAATAATATCTTTCACTTTCTCTCACTAAGTTCCCTAAACCTCTAACTTTCTCTCTCTAGAATTCCATCTATATGCTACCTTGTGTTAATGTTATGATGTGTATGTGAAAAGTTATATCTTACAATTGGTATCAGAGCCAGGTTAGATCATATCTTGCACATCTTTGGATTTCTAGTGGTTTTAAGGTGGTTTTTGAGTTTGAAAAAGTTTAGTGGTTTTTTGCTCATTTGGTTGATTCTTGTGTTAAGTTTGAATTTTGTTGGTACTTTTATGTTTAGAATCATCAAAGTGTTTAGGTTTTCATTTGGTAAGCTTGAATCATCTTGGTTGGGGTGTTTTTGGATTGAAAAGTGAGATTTATATGGTTTTTTCAAGCTAGCGACTTAGCTCACGAATATTTTCTTGGTAGCGACTGCTTCACATTTTTGTAGCTTACTTACAGTGTTGGAGCTAGCGAGTTAGCTCTACGATTTAAAGTACAAGTAGTGGATTCTCCACTACGGGTAGCGACTTGTGGTAGCGACTTGGTCATTAGCGAGTTGCTCTTTAGCGACTTTGTCTCTAGCCCTTGTGTAGCGAATTGCTGCCAAAATTGTTACGACTTGGGCAGTAGCGAGTTACTACTTAGCGACTTGCTTTCTGTGAGCGACTTGGGACTCTAGCTCCTTAGGGTGTAGCGAATTAAGGGTTTAGCGTACTTAGTGCATTAATTTCTAGCGACTTAGTTCATTATCTTCTAGCGATTTAGTATTTTATCTTCTAGATTCTTGAGTGGTTTACGGTTTCTCTTGAATTCGTAAACTGCCGTGAAAGAATCTATTTCCCGGTTTAATCATAGAGTTATAAAATCCCGTATAATCTGTTAACATTTCTACCAACGTTCCCCTGTCATCGTCCCACTGTTGTCGAGGATGTTCAAGCAGCTGGCTCGATACTCGTCCACCCATGCTGACAGAACTGACTACGACTCTTGGGCTCAAATCTAATTAGACTGTATTGCCTTGGAAAGGAAATGGTGTCAACATTCTCAAATCCATTGATGAAGGACCATATCGAGTTGAGACGACTAGAGACATACTTGATACTAATGCAGATGGTACTCTTGTTTACGGAATGGACAGACTAAGATGTATGTCTGAGCTTGATGATAAGATAAAAAGAGATTTGATTCTATATCGGGCTTCAAACATTGTTCTTCAAGGTCTTCCTAAAGACATCTACAAGCTGATCAATCATAACACGGATGCTAAGGCAGTTTGGGACAATGTTAAGATGCTTCTCTCAGTTTTCGAATTAACTATGGAAGACAGAGAATCCCAACTCTCTGACGAATTGAGCATTTCAAGATGAAACCAGATGAGAGTGTCTATGAGTACTATGTGAGATTTCATAAGTTAGTTAATGACATGAGGAACATCAGAATGACTATGCCTAACATTCAGTTGAACTCAAAATTTGTGAACAACATGAATTCCGAATGGCACAAGTTTGTTACCGCTGTGAAGCTCACTAAAGGATTGAAGAATACAAACTATGAGCAACTCTATGCCTTCCTCCTTCAGATAGAGAGACATGCTATGTTTGAAAAATTAATTCTCAATCGTTCAAAACCACCAGAGAGAGACAAGCTCCCGTCTAATGACTCTACAGCTTTCTACTCAAACATCGGAATCACAACCAAAGCATCACAAGTCATACCCTTGGGTAATGGTAATCACAAACTCATTCCTGATCCTATGTACAAACAAGCTGATGCTGATGCTCACATGGGTAGCTTCATTAATCAACTAGCTCTTCTCATCACCAAAACATGAATACTCCCACAAACCAACAACAACCCGCAGAATGCCTTAACCCACACAATCAAGCCACTATTAAAGATGGAAGGATCGTGGTGCAACCAGTTCAGAAAACATAATGATCGGGTCGAGTGGAGCTGGAGAGTTATGTTGGAAACCCGAATCGAGGAAGGAATGGTAACCAAGGTCAAACTAAGCTCATCAAATGTTATAACTGTGGTGGAGAGGGACACATTGCAAGGAACTGTACATCTCCAAAGCGCCCACAGAATGCTGATTCCTTCAGAGATAAGATGTCACCTGGCTCAAGCTCGTACAATGGTGCTACTTTGAATGAAGAGGAATTGCTGTTTCTTACTGAGGGCAATGCCAAGACCTATGATGCAGATGTGGATGAGCAGCCTATTCAAGAGATAGGTCACAATCATCAAAATGCCTTTCAAGTCGCTGACTGTAATGCATACGACTCTGTGGTGAGTGATGGACCTACGGCACACACAATTTTTATGGCTAGCATTTCTCCAATGGTTTCTCCCAAGGTCTCTTCTTCATCACTAGTTGGGCCATCCCATGACAAGCTCATCTCAGAGGTATTAAAACTATACAATGATGCTGATGTGCACATATATGCATGACAAAGTACAATCAACTGAAACTATTGAATCAAATATTGAAAATATGGGTAATATCAATTTTGTCCCATATGATCACATATGTGAACAAAGTGAAAGTGAAGTTGTCCAAGTGATGCATCTTCTGCAGTCAACAATGACTATGTTTTTGATGAATACACTGCATGTGCCCCCGATGATTCCATTATTTCTGAACTAAATGCCTATAAAGAACGTGTTGCTATTTATGAACAACGTGCGAAGTTTGAGTTGACCACTCGTGAGCAGGAAATGGATAACCAAGTAAGTACAGTAGTTAGAAAAAGTAAGTTTAGAGAAGAAGTATTGAAACAAGAATTAATTCCTTGCAAGAAAACTTCTAAACATCTAAACAAAAACAAGAACTTCAAGAAAATGTGAAAATGCTTAAGCAAGAATTTAATGCAAAGGAATCAAACTCTTGCGAGATTTTTCTAATCAAAACTTTGAAAAACAACCTTGAGAACAAGTTGTACATACAAGAAACACCATTTAGACTGCTCACACATGGTCACTAAACATCGAGTCTTAAGCGATAAGCTAGCATTCCCCTTGTGAGGAACCAATCCAGGAGGTAATTAAAAAGGCTAGGAATGCTCATAAGGTGCTTTATGATGGTATTGAAATTCTTAAGCCTCCAGGAAACCTATTTCGTTGAGTGCCGAGAAGATAAGAAATCAGATGAAGTCACTAGGGAAAGGATGAACAAAAAACTAGATGACCCTAAATGCAAAGAGAAAAAAATTATTATCACTCCCCATGACTACAAGAAGGAAAACTGGATTTCCTTGAACATGTGTAAGCCTCAAACATTGCTGACTCCCGAACAAATTTTCTGGAAAAAGGATTTAGAAAAGCTGAAAGCTGAAATTATTGTTGAAACAAACCCCCCTTATGGAAAATGCCTAGAGCGACTGCGTATCCTCCTAATACACCAATGCATCTAGTTCCTAGAAAAATTGCCACTAAAAGCAAGACCTTGATTAGCAATATGTTTATTTCAACTGTTGTTGATTGAGAAAACTTGCAAGAAAAGGATCACACCCACTGGTATAACAGAAGGAGAAAGGGGTTTTGAGAAAATGAAAGAATGTTATTTAACTGAGGTCATGCCTTTCTTTAAACTTCTGAAAGATCACTTTGAGAGTCTAAAAAGGGAGTAGAACTGATATCAGGGAATGGAAAGGAATTTGATGCAATGGTAGTTGAAGTTAGTGAGTATGAGCGTGCACTAAAATATAATGAGATTGAGAGGAAGAACTTGCATACCTTAAATGAGACTCTTATTACTGAATGTGTTGCTCAAGATATTTTTTTCACTGCTTCAAATTGCTCTATTAATGCTTCAAATTTCATGAACTATCTGTGGCCCTGAAAGTCTCCCATGATCGTGTCATTGAGCTTGAAAAACTAATTCTGAACTAAACGAGAAAATTGAACTGGATGATCACAACAATTTGGTTAACATTTTTCTAACTGGAAGTTGCATTTTAATTTACAACTAAATTATCAACATCTTAAAGAAAATGTCAAAACTTCAAATATCAAGACATCTCGCTCTCCAATTTGATGCATTTTTCAAATTAACAAACGTGATGAACAGATCAAGCTCATGCAACACGATCGAAAAGTTGAAAGCCCAAATCTCCAATTAAAGGGTCAAACGAACAATAAGACAGGCCCAAACCTCCTCCTTTAGATTCTCAAATTCTCAAACTTTCATCTTCAAAACTTAGTTGATGCCTTACAAAAGGAAAACGAGAGTTTTCTAGAAGAAAATGAAAAAGTTAACGACATTTTAAAGAGTTATATGATTCAATAAAAGTCACCCGTGACCAAAATAACTAAAAAATAACGTCTCTTGCAAAGGAAATTGAGAATCTGAGAAGTCAGGAAAATTGGAAACTGCCACTTGTTTTCAATAAGAATGTTGTCTCAAAGTCACCCTTAGACCGCAAATACACTGTGACAGTTAAATATATTCCTCCTCATCTTAGAATAATGAACATGCTTTTCATGAATACGTGCGTCTCACCTAAGGATAGTCTAGAATGTCTCCGTTAGATTGTCGAAGAGGATTTCATTAACAAACCTCTTGATAGTGAAATTAGGTTTGCTTGCCTCCAGGCCAAACGATCTCAAGAGTTGCTAGAATGTGTAATTGCCACATGTCCAAAATCCTTAACCTTAGGTGCAAAAGGCAAAGCTGTGATGCCCTGTTCTATGCCTAGTGCCAAGCAGGAAATCCGCTCTATGCCCTCTTAAAAAGGAAACACTAATGTGCCTTCAAGTAGTTCAGATTCCATATATGTTAGTGCTAAGAAAGTGAACTTTAGTGTGCCTGCAAAAAGCTCAAATCACAGTCTTAAAGTATACACTAATGTGCCTTCTAGTACTTCAGATCCTTGCACATCAAGTTCAGGAATGCCAAAATTAGATCAACCAACTAATGTTCCCATTCCCTCTACAAGAGTAATCAGTGACTTTAAAGCGAGCAAGTCAAAGTCTCAAGACAATACAAGGAATGATAGGACCTTGCAAGCTAAGAATGTGCAATGGAAGAGAGTAGAAGACCAATCTAGGAACTTTAGGCTTGAGTTGAATAAAACGAATCGTGTTGATTCTATTATTAGCCTTAGGCGTGCTCAAATTAATTCGAATTCTGATACTATCTGCAAACCTTGTAATGCTGTTGCTTGAATTCTGTTGCTAATCATGAATGTGGTGTGAATGCTTTGTCTAATGCTGTCAAATGCCCAGTTAAAATTGCTAATGCTAATAATCGTGCAATTAAGGCAAAAAGGCAAAAACGAAAGACTGTTAGAAAACAGTGGAAACCCACAGGAAGAACTTTTATAAAGACAGGTTATTATTGGATACCTTTTGGCCATAAGAATAATCAGTTTTGTTCTCAACTCTAAGATTATGCCCACTAGAAAATGGATGCCTACTTGTAGAACTATTCCCTTAAGAAGTAAACATACTTTGAATAGGTCAAATACAGACACCAGCATTGCATCTATTCCCAATGATTCCATTGCTTCTACTTCTGATATGGATGTTTTTGATTCTGATGTGGGTGTTCCAATTACTGTTACTAACCAAGTGGAACCCATTCTTGCATGGGGATCCCAATTATCCAGTTATCCATTTTTTCTGTGTTCAACTGCAGATCGTTCAAATCGTTCTGTGGTACCTGGACTCAGCGTGTTTCCAAGCATATGACTAGAGACCGGTCGCGGCTCATGAACTTCGTGAGCAAGTTCATCGGGACTGTTAGATTTGGTAATGATCATTTCGGTGCTATTATGGGTTATGGAGATTATGTTGTTGGTGATAGTGTCATCTCGAGAGTCTACTATGTTGAAGGGTTTGGTCATAATCTGTTCTCTTTGGTCAATTCTGCACTCTGATCTAGAAGTTGCCTTCAGAAAACATACCTGCTTTGTTAGAGATCTTAATGGTAAGGAACTGATAAAAGGAACTCGTGGTCAACCTTTACACCATCTCTATCGATGACATGATGAGGGCTTCTCCAATCTGCTTGTTATCAAAGGCTTCAAAAACAAAGTCATGGTTATGGCACCGTCGTCTCAATCACTTGAACTTCGGCAACATCAACGATCTTTCAGAAAGGACCTAGTTGTAGGTTTACCTAGACTAAAGTATGAAAAGGATCATCTTTGTTCAGCCTGTCAATTGGGAAAAAGCAAGAAATATGCCCATAAACCCAAACCTACTAACTCGGTCACAGAAGTTCTTCATATGATTCATATGGATTTATGTGGACGAATGAGGGTACAGAATATCTTTGGGAAGGAATATGTGTTAGTTGTGGTTGATGATTACTCTAGATTCACCTGGGTCAAGTTCTTAAGGACAAAGGATGAAACTCCTGATATCATCTTCAAACTCATCAAACACTGCAGGTCACTTAACAAAACCGTCAGAATGTCAGAACAGACATGGAACTGAGTTTGTCAACAAACAACTTAATGAATTCTATGAAAGCGTTGGAATCAGTCATCAAAGAAGTGTTTCTCGAACTCCTCAACAGAACGGTGTAGTTGAAAGACGAAATCCGACTCTGGTTGAAGCCGCTAGAACAATGTTGATTTACTCAAAGGTTCCAATGTTTCTCTGGGCTGAAGCAATCGCCACTGCATGCTATACACAAAATCGTACCCTAATCCACACTGTACATGGAAAAACTCCATATGAACTTGTCCACACAAAACCTAATCTCTCTTTCCTTTGTGTGTTTGGTGCATTGTGCTATCCAACTAATGAGGGTCAAGACTTAGGGAAACTTAGGGCTAAAGCCGACATTGGAGTATTTGTAGGATATGCACCAAACAAAAAGGGATACCGAATCTATAACAAAAGAACCCGAAATATCATGGAAACCATTCAAGTTACGTTTGATGAGTCGACGTCAAATGGCTCCGGACACTCCACTCGGGACCGCACCAAGACAGTCCCATTGGTTCATCTCTTGTTCCAAACTCTTCTCAAGAAACTCCATATGTACCTCCATCTCAAGATGATTTAAAGAAATTGTTTGATCCTATGTTTGATGAACTTATGATTCAAAGTACTAATGAGGTGATGATTCCCAACAGAGGATGCTCATATTCCGTGAATGAAGTCAATCCTTCCATCTCAATATCTTTAAGTCAAGAAGCACCTGCTGTGATCCTTGAGTCCCCGCCTCATCAACAAATCATCATTCTTCAAATGTACATCATGGAAATGTTTTCTGGCATCAATGATGAAGTTAATCCCTTTTGCTACTCCGAGGATGCTCCATTTGAAAACATATTTGCTACTCCTGAATCATCATCCGAACCATCTTCTTCAGGAGACATCGACTCAGCTACCTCAGTTCCTCAACAACCGCCACATGAACACCTTAGAAAATGGACTCACGATCATCCATTAGACAACATCATTGGAAATCCTCTCGTCCGTATCAACCCAGGAAACAACTTGCAACAGATGCCTTGTGGTGCTTCTTCAACTCCGTACTTTCTAAGATCGAACCAAAAGATGTTAAAACCGCCATGAATGAAGACAGCTGGTTCAATGCCATGCAAGAAGAAATTCATGAGTTTGATCGACTTGATGTATGGGAGTTAGTACCTGCTCCAGACTGTGCTATGATTATTGCTCTAAAGTGGATCTTCAAAGTGAAACTTGATGAGCATGGTGATGTGTTGAAGAACAAGGCTCGATTAGTTGCTAAAGGATACCGTCAAGAGGAGGGTATAGACTTTGAAGAATCTTTTGCTCCTATTGTTCGAATCGAGGCAATCGAGAATCTTTCCTGGCTAACGCTGCCGCTAGTAAGAACATGGTAGTGTATCAGATGGATGTGAAGACGCATTTCTGACGGAGATCTTAAAGAAGTCGCTACGTCGTACCAACCCTCGGCGATTTGTGAATCAAGAGCATCCTACTCACGTTTATCGTCTGAAGAAGGCTCTCTACGGTTTAAAGCAAGCTCCAAGGGCATGGTATGATACCCTGTCAAAGTTTCTTCTATCAACCGGATTCAGCAAAGGAGCAGTTGATCCTACATTGTTCACCAGGAAGTCAGGCAAACATTTAACTCATGTTCAAATTTATGTTGATGATATTATTTTTGCCTCGACTGACCCAATGGAATGTGATCGTTTTTCTAATGAAATGAGTTCAAAGTTTCAAATGTCAATGATGGGACAAATGTCATTTTTCTTGGGATTACAAATTTCACAAAGTCCCGGAGGCATTTTCATAAATCAATCTAAATATGCAACAGAGATTTTAAAGAAATTTGGATTTGATTCATGTGACCCTGTTGACACCCCCATGATTGATCGAACCAAACTAGATGAGGACCACTCAGGGATCATGATTGACCAAACGAAATATCGTAGTATGATTGGATCCCTGATGTACCTCACCGCTAGTAGACCAGCATACATCTTGTTCGCTCGGGTTTGCATGTGTGCTAGATACCAGGCTAAGCCTACTAAAAAGCACCTTGAAGCGGTTTAACGGGTCTTTCGGTATCTCCAAGGAACCATCAATATGGGACTATGGTACCCGAAGGACACCGGCATGTAACTAACGGCCTATGCGAATGCTGATCATCAACGTCCGAAGTACATCTAGAGGTGCTCAGTTTTTGGGTGATAAGCTTGTGAGACGGTCTTCAAAGAAGCAAATGAGTACTTCTATTTCCTCTACAGAGGTCGAATACATAGCCATGTCATCTTGTTGTGCTCAAATCTTATGGATGAGATCTCAATTATCTTACTATGGCTTTGAATTCAACAAAATCCTCTGCTGTGATAATAAAGTGCTATTGCTCTCTCATGCAACAACGTTCAACACTCAAGAGCAAAGCATATCGACATTCGACATCATTTCATCAGGGAACAAGTGGAAAAGGTGTGGTGGAACTATATTTTGTGAGGTCTGAATATCGGTTAGCGACATCTTCACCAAAGCTCTTCCAAGAGAACGTTTTGAGTTTATTCTTCCACGTCTTGTCATGAAAAGCCTTCAACCGAATACTCTCAAACGCCTTCAGGAGGAAGACGAGGAGTAAAGGTCTATCTTCATCTATCTCTTGTATATATCTATTCGAAAAATCAAAATACAAAATTATAAAACCTTCAAAAATCCATAAAAAAAAAAAAAAAAAAAAAAAAAAAAAAAAAAAAATCGAAAAAATCTTCAAAAAATATTGTCAATTTGTCATGTTTTTCTCAGTTTGATTATATCTACGGTCTTTGTGCTGTCATTCAAAGAATGACACGGGACTTTAGATGTTGTTCGAATTTAAAAAAAATAAAAAAATAAAAAAATAAAAAAAAATCAAAAATATTTTTGGGAGAAAGAGAAACAATGGTTTATTGTCATTTTCAGGCAATAACCCGGTTTTAAAAGAAAGAACAGAGCCATGTTTTACCATGTTTTCAAATTCCATGCTCTGATTCTATAACATTTATCTGCTGAAAACTAAATGCTTTGAAAAATAACTCGGTCTCTATTTTTGATAATCATCAGGACTTATCTGTCAAAATCTCTATCGCTCAATCAACAACCTATGTCATTGATTGAGGGGGAGAATGATTTCAATTAAATTAAAAAGTTATTTGGCATTAAATTATTTTCAAAAGATGTACATGCATGTTTAACCAATGGAGTTTAAAATCTCAACATCAGATCCTTATCAGTTAAAACGCTTTCATAATCAAGTCACAATTCTCCTTAAAAGCTTTCAAAATCAATTTAAATCTACAGAGATCACAAATCTCAAATGTTTAAATAATTGTGATCGGGGAGAAGTTGTGATTTAAATAGGATTTAAACTGATAATTCGATAAATGGTTTCTTAAGTGATTAGCATGTTTGCGTCCCCGTAAGTGACAAACGATTTCAAATTTTCCATGCACACATTGAGGGGAAGCATCTATAATTTGAAACGTGATCATTTATCTCAAGTGCAGGTTCCCTCTAGTATGTGTAAAACTCCTTTCAAACCTAGAAGCACATATTGAGGGGGAGCAAAATCATGAAAATCTCATCCTTCCCCAAAATGCTTTATCTACTTGATTCGATTTGGGAAGTGATGTTGATATCTTTTAGAAAATGGTAATCAAAGAAGTTAATTCTTTCTCTTGCCTCCGTGTGCAAAACATTTTCAAATACTTGATGCACATGTTGAGGGGGAGTTCTCGTTCTAAAAATATCAAAAACAATTCAGGTACAAAATGTTTTGATAATATATCACAAGTATCTGGATTGATTTTCAAATGGTTTTCAATTGGTTCCAATGGCAGATGAACAATACCAAATAGACCGACCAACTTTACTTTATGTACGATGATATAAGGATGTTAAGGTTAGGTATTGGTTCCCATGATCCGCCAGAACCGGAGGGATCTACCCAGGGACAATCCACTAGTTAGTGTAGAAGTCCTTAGGTATGATGATAAAAGGAGAAAAATGAGATATGGGAAGAGTGCGGACTAAGACTGAGCTAGTACTGGAATAAACCCAACAAGGTTCTAGCTATGAAGTCTCGGTAAGCACTGAAGGGGTTGAAGAATTAAAAAGAATTGAATGAGAAAAGGGTGAAAACAAATAGCCCTCCATCTAATCAACCTTAGGGCAGAAGCCGGGTTCAATTCATATGCTACTGATGGTAACATCGGTATTGAAGACAAGACGTCATGGACCCAGTGACGCACTGCACTTCAACTTCCCAAACCACTCAAGTTCCTCTTAAAAGGACTTGTTTCATTCTCACGGGGAACCGACATTATCTATCGACTTTCTCTTAGAGATTGTTGATATTGAAGAAGGCGACCTTCTCCCTAGTCTCGGCACAGGATCCAAATATGCACAAATTGAGTCTAGAGCCACGAGATCATCAATAAATCTCATTAGGACACTTTTCAATGAAGACTCTCTGTTTCACACAATGTGGAAAGAGAGATTATATCTTGAGTCCTACGCATTATCCTTGTGGTATTGCCAGAACATCTGAGTGATATGCAAACATACTCACAATGAAGATGGAAAGCCTTCTGGAGCCAACATCTAACAAGCTCCTGGTAGGTGGCATGTGAGATCTATTATACAGATCAACCATGTGACAACTGAACAGAAACAATGGGCGATTCATTCTTTTGAATCAATCCTGGTTCAGGTTATGGATTGACGGATACCTTTGAAAAACCGGTCTTTGTGCTTTAAAACTCTTTTCATTAAGCACGTCGACCGTGTACTAATTTTTCAAATCAAAAGGTGTTTTATGATTGATAATTGATTTTCATTAAAACCTTCGTTATATTGCAAAAACAATTTCTATTGAGCAATACACGATTGTTTTCAAATCTCTTTTCATCAATCAGTGGACGAAAATTCGCTGGTTCACTCACTCCGTGTTGTCTTCTTTGAGCCGTTCCGGTTTGAGAACGGCTAAAGCAGTATGCGAAACCCTGTCAAGGAAATTCTTCGGAATTATACATGATCACGTGCAGTACTTGTACTGATCAACGGGGAACCGTGGGCGTGTACCTCAATTCATCGAAAGTGATCAAAGACACTTTCGTGCGCTTTATTGCTAACTGTCTTATGCAGGTACACCCCGACGTTTGCAGCTGATCAGAATGAAGCGGTCAATCCATAGCCGGCATGCTCACCTAACACATTCATCTCAAAAGAAATCATGATTAGTGCATCAATGACTCTGATATTTTTTACTCCATGCTTCTACTACGCTGCTGCCAATATCATGAATCAACAAATGCTTCCGCTACTCTGATGAGAATATATCATGATCCAGAATGTGAGCATGTCGGTCCGAATGTCACAACATCACATAATACCAACACCACAATGGATGTATCAGAGATTTTCTACTTGCTGATGATCTCAAAAGCTGGCTCAACATTACTATCACGTGGATCAGTTAAAGACCTCCACTTGGATTAACCAAACATGCAATGAGTGGAATCAATGACTACGAGCTTTTGAGCAAAGTACTACATCAAGAATGCAAGATCAATTGTTAATGTAATATCTGATTGTATTCAATGTCATTTTTAGTATATGTTTGAGGTGACCTCCCTTAGGGGGAGATTGTTAGGAATTAGAAATTCCAGTATTAAAGAGTCGGTCACCTCAAGTATATGTAATCGTTAGAAAGCTCGTAGTCATAGTAATATTAAGTTAAGTAGAATTTAGTTAAGTAACACCGTGGAGGACGGACGGGTCTTTACCCACTGTATGCCTGATCCACAGCCCGATGTGTGGCGTTTTATGTAAGACTATAAATACTCTCTACCTTCCAAGGTAGAGAGTTGGAGCTCATAATAATATCTTTCACTTTCTCTCACTAAGTTCCCTAAACCTCTAACTTTCTCTCTCTAGAATTCCATCTATATGCTACCTTGTGTTAATGTTATGATGTGTATGTGAAAAGTTATATCTTACACAAAGTCCATGACCCATGCCCATGGAGCATAACCCATAACTCATTGCATGACATCATTCATAAGTCATATATAGATATTATCCATGACCCATGGTTTTAACCCATGACCTATGGACTAGATGCATTGCATCTTGTAGATACATTGTATCTACTTGGATACCCATGGTCCAAAGTCTAGGACCCATGACCCATAACCCATGACCCATGACCAAAAACCCATGGGCAAAGAGGAGCGTCTCACGGATCCCCAGGATTACACTGGATGGATCCGTCAAGTGAGGGATCCGTGGGATCCGTGGAACAGTAGCAAAATTCCTTTATAAATAGTGAGCTATTTCTTCATTTTGGGTTGCCACTCCTACATATACTTTCTCTAAGTATAGTAACCTTCTAACTTCAGATCCTAAGGATCTCTCTACGTAGTTTGTCTTTTGTTTTTGTGTGATTCTCTAGGTTCCTCTTAAAGGCGAGATCACCACCTCTTGAAGTCGAGCAAGCTCAAGTCCATGAGTTGCAATGCTTCGTCATTAATCAAGACTACTAAGGTTCTCTTGTTGATAGTTCTTTCTTCCTCAATAGAAGTGTTGTGTCCAAGGCATTAGTGAAGGATGCCGAAAGAGTCAAGACGAAAGCATTAGTGAAGAATGCTAAAGGAGTCAAGACAAAGACATTAGTAAAAGGTGCCAAATGTCCATGTCAAGGGCATTAGTGAAGAGTTCCTAGAAGTCAAGTCAAGTGGCATTAGTGAAAGATGCCAAAGGCGTATAATCGATGAGGTGCATCGATATACAAATAGAGATAGGTTGTATCCAAGGATATTGATATCCTTGATGATGTTGTATTAAGGAGTGGGTCTCCTTTAGGATAGGTGTTGTGTAGTGTTGGGTAGTAGTTCCTCCATTGGAATGGAACTCGGTATTTAGCCTAGTACCGGATAAAGGGTAGGCGACATAGTGATAGGTGTGGTTCTACCTTTTGGAAGAACCCGGTGTCTAGCCTAGTATTGGAAAAAGAGTAGGCGACGTTGTGAAGGCTTCTCCGCCATAAGGAGTTGGTGTCGAGTAGTTTTTACGAACTCTCGAGTAGGTGACTCGGGGAGTGGAGTAGGGCAAGGAAGGTGTCCTTGTAGCCGTACCACTATAAATACTTGTGTCGTGGTTTTTTGTCTCTCACTCTTCTCCTTTACATTACACATTTCCATATCCATCTATCAACATCCAACATACGCATCTAAATAGATTGACATAAGCCGATCCAAATATTTTAAAACATCATTTTAATTCGTAAAACTATTCAACCCCCCTTCTAATTTTCCATAGGGTTAATACTGTTAGAGGTAACAATTTTAATATTGTTAGGCCAAAAGCAGTAGTTAATGTTGTTAATGGAAATAATGTTAATGATGTTAAGGCCTCAGCTTGCTGGGTTTGGAAACCAAAGCTTAAAGTTTTAGACCTTGTTTCTAAACACAACAGTACATTAATCACCCTGAAAAAGTTTGATTATGTTGATGCACAAGGCAGATCCAAGTCAGTGATGGCTTGGGTCCTCAAAAGAAACTGATTTTCTTACCTAATGTGCAGGGCAATCCACAAATGGATTTACAAGATCAAGAAATAATTGATAGTGGATGCTCAAGGCACACGACAGGGAATATGTCGCATCTTACAGACTATGAAGAGATAGATGAAGGATATGTTGCTTTTGGAGGGAACCCCAAAGGAGGAAAAATCACATGAAAATGTACCATTAAAACTGGTAATTTAGATATTAAAAATGTATATTTTGTGAGAGAGTTAAAGTTTAATCTCTTTAGTGTCTCACAAATGTGTGACAAAAAGAATAGTATTCCTTTTAATGACACTTAGTGTTGTTTTATCTCCAAACTTCATGTTAATTGATGAAAGTCAAGTTTTACTTAGAGTTCCTAGAAAGAATAATATGTATAGTGTTGATTTAAAGAACACAGTCATAAAGGAGGTTTAACTTGCCTTTTTTGTAAAAGCCACATCTGATGAATCTAAACTTTGGTATAGAAGGCTAGGTCACTTAAATTTTAAAAATATGAATAAACTGGTTAAGGGAAATCTTGTAAGAGGTTTACCTTCTAAACCTTTTGAAAATGATCAAACCTGTGTTGCTTGTCAAAAGGGAAAGCAGCACAGAGCCTCTTGTAAGTCCAAAACTGAGAACTCAATCAGTCTACCATTACATTTGTTGCATATGGACTTGTTTGCTCCAATATTTGTAAAAATACTTATGAAGAAAATGTATTGCCTATTTGTTACAGATGAGTTCAGTAGGTTTACATTTGTTTTCTTTTTAGTTACCAAGGATAAGACTAGTGGCATTCTTAAGTCCTTTATAACAAAGATAGAAAATCTAGTGGATCACAAGGTTAAGGTGATTAGATGTGATAATGAGACTGAGTTCAAAAATAAAGAGATGAATCAGTTTTACGAGATGAAGGGTATTTTGAGACAATATAGTGTAGCTAGAACTCCTCAATAAAATGGAGTTGCTGAGAGAAGAAATAGGACCCTAATTGAGGCTGCTAGGACTATGCTAGCTGATTCTAAGTTGCCAACTACTTTTTGAGTAGAAGCAGTTAGTACTGTTTTCTATGTGTAAAATAGAGTGTTGGTAGTTAAGCCTCATAACAAGACCCCATATGAACACCAACTTAAAGTTTTATGAGACCTTTTAGGTGTCCTGTCACCATTCTCAATACCATAGATTACTTAGGCAAATTTAATGGTAAGGTTGATGAAGGTTTTTTTGTTGGATACTCTTTGAATAGTAAGCCTTTAGAGTATTCAATAGTAGAACTAGGATAGTGGAAGAGAACTTAAATATTAGGTTTAGTAAAAGTACACCTGATGTTGTAGGTAGTGGACCAGATTGGCTATTTGATATTTATGCACTAACAAAACTAATGAATTATGAGCCACTTGTTGCAAGTACACAATCTAATGGTTTTGCAGGTACAAAAGCAAGTGATAATACAGGTCAAGCTAGAAAGGATACAGTACCTATCAAAGATTACATTTTGCTACCATTATGGACTACTGATCCACCATTCTCCCAAGATCCAAAGAGTTCTCAAGTAGATGGATTCAAACCTTTAAGTAATGATGGAAGAGGATAATGAAAATCCAAAAACAGAAAGTGAATGTGGTGATCAAAAGAAGGAAGATAATGTTAACAACACTAATAATGATAATATTGCTAGTGATGAAAACAACACTCACAATCTTAACACTGTTAGTTCAACTGTAAATGCTGTTGGCATAGAAGTTAATATTGTTGGTGAAAAAATAAGCATTAAACTTCCATTTGATCCACAAATACCTGCTTTAAAAGATTCTAGCATATTTGAATACTCATGTGGTGATGAAGATGATGGTAAAGTGGCTGACATGAATAATTTTGATACAACAATCCAAGTCAGTCCTACTCCAACTACAAGAATTCAAAAAGGCCGTCCTCTTGGTCAAGTGATTGGAGACTTGCAATCAGCTACACAAACAAGAAAGATGTCAAAGAATTTGAAGGAACATGGATTTGTTAGTACTCTTCAACAAAGAACAAACCATAAAGACCTTCAAAACTGCTTGTTTGCTTGCTTTTTATCACAAGAAGAACCCAAAAAGGTACTTCAAGCATTGAAGGATTCAAGCTAGATAAATGCTATGCGGGAAGAGCTCTACAATTCAATTTACAAGAATTTTGGACTTTGGTGGAGTTACCTAATGGAACAAGGGCTATAGGCACTAAATGCGTTTTCAGGAATAAAAAGGATGAAAGGGGAATTGTGATAAAAAAAATAAAGCACGATTGGTTACTCAAGGGTACACACAAGAAGAAGGAATTGACTATGATGAAGTCTTTTCCTATGTCGCAAGAATTGAAGCAATTAGACTATTTCTAGCTTATGCTTTATTTAAAGATTTTTTAGTGTATCAAATGGATGTAGAGAGTGTTTTTCTCCATGGGAAGATTGAAGAAGAGGTGTATGTATATCAACCACCAGGATTTGAAGATCCAGACTTTCCAAATAGAGTATACAAGGTTGAAAAAGCATTGTATGGACTACATCAAGCTCCTAGAGCTTGGTATGAAACCTTGTCAACATATCTGTTGGACAATGAGTTTCAAAGAGGAAAAAATGACAAGACCTTATTCATCAAAAGGCACAAAGGTCATATTTTGTTGGTCCAAGTTTATGTGGATGATATCATCTTTGGTTCAACAAAGAAGAAACTATGCATTGAATTTGCGAAGTTGATGCGTGAGAAATTTTAGATGAATTCTATAGGAGAACTTACATTCTTCTTGGGATTACAAGTGAAGCAGATGAAGGATGGTATATTTATTAGTCAATATAAATATGTTGCTGAAATTTTAAAGAAATTTGGGTTTACAAAAGTTAAGAATGCAAGCACACCAATGGAAACTCAAAAGCCTCTACTCAAGGATGAAGATGGTGAAGAAGTTGATGTTCATATGTATAGGTCAATGATTGGTTCATTAATATATCTTACATCTTCAAGGCCTGATATCAAGTTTGCAATGTGTGCATGAGCTAGATACCAAGTCGATCCAAAGGCTTCACATCTTCATGATGTGAAAAGGATTTTTAGGTATTTAAAAGGTCAACCAAAATTAGGTATTCGGTATCCAAAAGATTCTCCTTTTGATTTGGTAGCATACACTGATAGTGATTATGTTGGAGCAAGCTTAGATAGGAAGTCTACAACAGGAGGTTGTTAATTCCTTGGATATAGATTAATATCATGGCATTGTAAGAAATAGACAGTGGTTGCAAATTCCACAACGTAAGCTGAATATGTGGTTTCTTCAAGTTGTTGTGAAAAAGTACTTTGGATTCAGAATCAACTAAATGATTATGGGTACAAATTTATGCATACCAAGATCTTCATTGACAATAACAGCACTATTTGCAGAATTAAAAATCCAGTTTTTCATTCAAAAACAAAGCATATAGTGATCAGACATCATTTTATTAGAGATTGCAATGAAAAGAAATTGATTCAAATGGTTAAAATCTATACTGAAAAGAATGTTGCAGATTTGCTTACAAAAGATTTTGATGTAAGTGGATTTCAATATTTGATTGCTAGTATTGGAATGTTAAATCTTTAAAGTCTTTTATCTCTTTATGTTTTTTTAGATTTTTGTATGAATTGTTGTTATTCAAGTCATTAAGAGTTTTTGTTGTTGGTTATGCTTACTATTGTTAGGTATAATTAATATCGTGATCATTGTGAGAATTATCATGGCTTATGTTTTCTTAGTTTTTGGACTAACATTTTGCAGGATAAGCAAAGAAAAGTATTAGATTGATGATGGACAAGTTGTTTTGAATGGAATTGGAGTTAATGATGGTGACTCAAAGTTAATGTTGCTAGACATAACTTACTGTTGTTGGGTTACTACTGTTGGGATATTGAAGGTCTATTTCATAAATACATCAATTAAGGGTTTAAATCATTCAATCAATCAATTAATCGATTTCGTTCTTGTTAGCCTTAATAGTTTATATTAGAAGTGATGGTCATTCACGATTAGGAACTTTGTAACGTGTGTTAGATATCGTGATAGAATAGTCTACGGGCTCGTGGATTGGGATAAGCTATTTGGTTAAAAGATGAGCTAAGCTTGCCGTCTATAAGCTCATATATCCCACGTCCTAATCCAATCCAACGAAGCCCATAAAAAGCCCAAGGAAAGCCTTTAGGGCAACTTGTGTCTTGTACTATAAATACCCCTCAAATGGTCATTTGAGGGGTGTGCTTGAGTGTATGTGTGTGTGTGTGTTTTCTTTGGAATATACAACATATTGTGTTTATCTTTATCCTCTCACATACACGGATTTCATATCATTCAAGTCACCATCTTTCCTTTCTTCTTATTCTTTCTAAGCATAACGTTTGTGTTTGTGTTGTTTGTGTTAACGTGGTATTTGTGTTGGGTTTATGATAAGGTTGATAAAAGTAAGGTCCTACAGTTCTTCAATATACTCCCTAATTACAAATCCTAAATCAATTTTATCACCCAATCACAAAACCCAACACAAATGGCGAATCTAAAGTTTGTTGATTCACACAATATGGTCGCGTTCTTGTCCAAACCCACAGAAAGTGATGGATTTGATTAGATAGTGGATTTTCTAAATACACATCTTATAAGGTATGTGTTAACTGTCAATCCTACTATCTATGTTTCCTGTATTGAACAGTTCTGGTCTACTGCTGTGGCCAAAGCTATCAATGGGGAAGTACAGTTACATGTCATAGTAGATGTGAAGGCAATAATTGTCATTGAATCATCTGTTAGAAGAGATCTTCGACCAGCAGATGAGGAAGGTGTTGATTGTTTCTCAAATTCTACTATTTTTGAAAATCTTGCATTGAAGGGGTATGAGAAATTTCTGACAAACTAACTTATTATAAAGCATTTTTCTTCCCTCAATGGAAATTTCTAATTCATAATATTTTGTAGTGTCTAAGTCCAAAGACTACATGGAATGAGTTTAGCAGTACTATGGCATCTGCCATTATCACAAGCATTTTTGGACAAACATTTTGTTGAGAAGCCAGCTCATAAGAGAATATATATTGCATCCTCTCACACTAAAAATATTTTTGGTAATATAAGGATAATTGGTAAAGGTTTTTCTGGTATAGTAACACCTTTGTTTCCAACAATGGAGGTACAAAACCAACCACAATGGGTGAAGGTTCAGCAATTCCCACTGATCCCCACCACACACTCACCATTTTACAACAATTAACATCTCAACCTCAAAAGACTCAAAAACCTAGGAATCTTACAAGAAAGGACACTGAGATACCTCAGTCTAGTGCTCCTACAAAAATTGTTGCAGATGAGGCTGTCCATAAGGAGTTGGGTGACAGATTGGTGATGGTTGTTACTACTGCTTCTAGCTTAGAAGCAGAGTAGGACAGTGGTAACATAATTAAGACCCAATCCTAGGCAACACATAATGAATCTAGTTCCCCAATAGCTAGTTCAGGTGGTGGTCCCTGGTGCCAAGGAATCATGGGGGATACAATTGCTCCAACTAGGTTTGAGAGTGTATCTAAACAATTCATTGATTCATTGATCGCAAGAGGTAACACACTTCGAAGTGATGAAGATAGCATGAAACTCAATGCATTGATGGATTTATGTACCAGTTTACAGAAGGAGGTCCTTGACTTGAAGAAGACCACATCCTCTCAGCAAAATAAGATCACAAGTTTGAAGAAGAGGGTCAAAAAACTTAAACATAAGAAGAGGTCAAGAACTCATGGGCTAAAGAGGTTATATAAGGTTGGTAGGACTGCTAGAGTAGAATCCTCAGAAGATGAAACAAGTTTTGGTGAGGATGCACCCAAACAGGGGAAGATTGATGCCATGGATGAGGAGGTGTTGGATGCAGGAAAAGAAGTTTTTGTTGGAGTAAATGAAAGGAGAAATGTTTTTGAAGAAGCAGTTGAGGTCATGGTAGATGCGGCCCAAGTTAGTGATGCTGGTGTAACAGTTAGTGCTGCTAGTGAAAGAGTTAGTACTACTACAACAACTACAATAACTGTTGATGAAATTACCTTGGCTCAAACTATTATTGATCTAAAAAGTGTAAAATCACCAACAAAAGGGGTTGTCTTAAAAGAGTTGGGTGAAACTACAACAACAACTACAATATCTTCACAACAACTGCAGGGCAATGGTCATTCACAAAACAAAGGCAAAGGAACTTTAATAGAAGAACCTGAGCCTCTAAATCATTCAAAGTTGAAGAAAGATCAAATTAGGCTGATGGAGAAACTGCTCAAAGACTACAAACTGAGTTTGATGAGGAAGAAAGACTTGCAGTTGAGAAATAAGAAGCCAACATTGCCTTGATTAACACATGGGATGATATACAAGAAAAATTTGATGTTGATCATCAATTGGCTGAAGGACTGCAAGCAGAAGAACAAGAAGAGTTGTCTGATACTGAAAAGGCTAAATTATTTGTACAACTCTTAGAGAAAAGGAAAAAATACTTTACAACCAAGAGAGCAGAAGAGAAGAGGAATAAACCACCAACAAAAGCTCAACAAAGAAAGATAATGTGTACTTACCTAAAAAACATGGAAGGGAGGAAGCTTACAGATTTGACACATTTTAAGTTTGAGAATATCCAAGAGATGTTTGACAGAGCAATCAAAAGGGTAAACACATTTGTTGACTTAAGAACAGAGCTGGTGGAAGGTAGTGAAAAGAGAGCAGGGACATAGCTGGAACAGGAGGTCACAAAGAGGCAAAAGGTGGATAATGATCAAGAAATAGCTGAGATTAATCAGCTAATGGAAATTATTTCAGATGAAGAAGAAGTAGCAATTGATGTTATTCCTTTGACTTTTAAGCCTCCAAGGATTGTTGACTGGAATGTATATAAAGAAAGAAAGAAAAGCTACTACCAAATCATAAGAGCTGATAGAAAATCTCAGATGTATATGTTCTTCTGTCAGATTCTAATGATTTTTGACAGAGAAGATTTTGAAGATCTATGGAAATTGGAAAAAGCTAAGTATGGGTCAATAAAGCCAGTGAAAGACTATGACTTGTTATTATGGGATGATCTAAAAACCATGTTTGAACCACATGTAAAGGATGAAATATGGAAGGCTCAACAAGGATATAAAGTATTAAACTGGAAGCTATATGACTCATGTGGAGTTCATTCATTGATGTTGCAGTCTATGCACGTCTACATGTTGGTGGAGAAGACATATCTCCTTTCACCACCTACAATTGATATGATGATGAAGAAGAAGCTTTAAATGGAAGGCTCAGTGAGGATATAAAGTATTAAACTGGAAGCTATATGACTCATATGGAGTTCATTCATTGATGATATAGTTTATGCACATCTACATGTTGGTGGAGAAGACATATCCCCTTACACCACCTACAAATGATGATGAAGAAAAAAGCTTCAAATGGAATATGAAAGTGAAATGGCCTATCAGGTTTGTAAGAAAATGTTGAAATAGCTTAATAAGAAATTGATTGTACAATAGATTGCACTACCAGGCTTCGATGATGATCAAAGGTATGAGGGGTGTATGTTCCAGCCAAGACTTGCCTTTCACCTGAGAATAAGAAATACGAAACACTACGTTAAGTGATTACGCAAGGGTATGACCCTGCGAACCACCTCCTGCGTGAGAGTAAGTATGAGTTATGGTTGTATAAGTGTGTGTAAGTAAAGAGATGAGTGTGAAATGAGCATACCATAATCCATTGCCCGTCCAACCTATTTATAGTGGATGAAATAGGGTTGAGAGCACTTTTGCATGAATGTCAGAGATCATGGGGCGTCCCATGATTGTGGGTAACCGCTAGGGTTTAGTGACCCACGTTCTCAGACTTGACGGGGAAGCCAAGAGAGAGAGGGATATCGTGGGTTTGACCAAGTCAGGAGGTTCCCCTATCCAGTGCTTCTTCGTCAGCCATACCCCGAAGGGCTTAGGGCTTCGAATGGCAAATTCCCCTGAGGTAACCTTCGTGATAACGAATGGTTTGACGCCTATGGATATTCAAGAATCCTAACTTGGGCCTTCGAATGGAAGGGCTTCGACACGTTTCGGAGGAGTGTCCTTCGAGCTACTCGGAGGGTACATCATTAAGCCCCCTAGTCGAAAATGATGTATATGAGCGAAGAGGCATTGCTTTCGACTTCATGCTTCGAAAAAATACCATCCTGCTGCTAATCGTATTAGTTGGAAGATAACTATGCAACTAACTAAGCGCATTTAATGCTAATTAAACCTTTCGGCTGCCCGCTACAGGAATCACATTTCCCCATTTTACCCGGAGACCAAAAGTCTTCTTTTCAAAATTTAAAAATAATTTAAACCAGATAAGGGTAAGTATTAGTTACACATGTGCGGCTAGGAAAGCGGTAAAAAAAATTGAGGGGTTGTTGAAACCCTAAAACATTTTCACTCTCTCCGCCATATTTTTCACGCAGTAAAACTTGATCGCCACCACTTCGAAATCAAAAGGTAAACCTTCCTTCTCACTGGTAGCTTTAGGGATGGCAATGGGCCAAAAAAATAGGCAACCTGCGGGTACCCACGCATAAATGGGTGGGTAAAATCTTTAATTTTCACCCACGGGTGTGTCATGGGTGAAAATTTGTACCCATCAGTGGGTGGCGGGTGGGTGACGGGTGAGGCATACCCATCACGGGTAAACCCATGACACCCATTTAAAATACCCACGGGTAATACCCTTCAAAATATTCGTGGGTGCACCCATAAACCCATGTTAAAATTAATTACACTAATTAAAATAAGTATGATATTGCATGGTATACATTTAATAGTTATCAAGTCTCAAGAAAACACATTAACCTAAAAGTTTATTTGAGTTTCAAGACTAAAAAGAGAATATGAAAGATCAGATGATCAAAGTTGTATACATGTGATTTGATGCAATGATATTTAATTTCTGCTTTTGGACATGTGTTTAAGTATTTTGTGAACTTGGTATTTGACAAATTGATTAGTGTCTTGTTATGCAATTTCATAATTATTTTTCATATCATGGTTTTGTAGTTTTGTTGCATTACACTAACCCATGGGTTTACCCGTGGGCAATAGATACCCGCGGGCATGGGCATGGGTAGAAAATTATACCCATTGGCGGGTGACGGGTGGGTGATGGGTGAGAAAAAAACTATGTGGGCGGGTGACGGGTTAGAGGTACCCGTGCCCATTACCCACGGGTGCCATCCCTAGGTAGCTTTTTTTTTTTTGAATGGATTCCAAGTTTATCATAAATCAGCAAAAATGTACATTGTCTGCAAAAGATTTACATGATCACTTAGCTGATTACCCAATCCTACCAGAGCACAAAGTGATGTTACCCAAGTCTAATCAGGGTATTTTTGATGCTCCTCAAGGTTTCATAGGACTATATACTCATGCATTTAGCCATTCTAACCTTAGGATTCCACTGCACCCACTGATATTAGAGTTTATGCAATACTACAAGGTTCATATCTCTAGGTTCAACCCCTTTGGTTTAGCCGAACTGACCACATTCATAGTGATGTGTAAAGCATACGGCTATGAACCAACATTAAAGGTTTTAAGAGGTTTTCTAAACTTGTATCCTGAGGGCAATTGGTTAACTTTAGCAAAAAGGCCTGAATCGGATGTGCCAAACCTGTTTAGGAGGGTGTATACCAATATAACAGGTTGGAAAGGTAGATTTTTCTATGTGCAAGACACTATTGTTCCCCCTAATTATCCAGAGTTGCTGAATAAGGAAAATATGTTTGATGCAAAATGGTACAATGACCCCTTGCCATATAAGGTGCGAAGGGATCCCTGCTATCAGCGTTTGGCTAGATACCCTGTTGATGTGCAAGTGTTCCCCGAAGCCATCTTATACATGGCTGGGATTGCCCAGAGCTGGGAGGGGTCTCCCAAGAAGCCTGTGATCATGTACCATGGACATAGTATGTTTCTCTACTTCTGTTAAAGTAGGACCAATGTAGCACTGATATTTATTTCCTTTTGCTTCTTTTTTGCAGAGATGTCATTCAGAAACTTCATGTACCAAGATTTGGATGAAGACTTAAGCTTTATGCCGGCTGATAAGGCCGAAGAGTCGTATGGTGTTGGCTCTCCGTCTACATCTGTCAATAATGAGGTGGATACCCCGAAGCCGGAGCCTATTTCATCGGCACCCCCACAAGCTGCGCTGTAGGGCCCTTCCCAACTTGTTGAGAATGTTGCTGATTCGGACGATCCTACGGAAGAGGATGTCCAGGTTGTAGGTTCCACCAGGATAGCTGACAGATTGAAAAGCCGAAAAGGAACAGCAGCCAAGGCTGTTAAGTCTACCAACAAGAGGAAAAATCCCTTACCCGCCTCCGAAGGTAGAGTTGTGAAGCAGAAGAGTGCTGAAGGCAGAAAGTTTGTGAAGTCAGCCTTCGAATTGCCAGATGAATCAGTGGAGGTGCATGGTAAGCAGTTTCTCCTTATAAAATATGTGAAGTCATAAGTGTCACAACTAACTTAGCCTTTATATATTGTATTGGTCGCAGGCCTTCCAGAGCCGAAAGAGCTTCCCAATGCTTTGGCCTGTCACCGGATTGTCGATCATGTCACCCCTCCTTAATGGAAAGGTATGCTGGAAAATATGTCCATTGAAAGGTTTTGTGACATGCATGACAATGGGGTTGCGAGGCAGGCAGTATTGGATAATCACTTAAATTCCAGAACCAGAGAGTTGCTCAGAACTATGGCCAAGCTGGAGGCTAAGTGTGACGAGATTGAGGGGAATGTTGAGAAGAACCCCATAGTCCAAGACCTTCATGGAAAGGTAGCCCAGTTGACAGTTGAACTCGGCAATCTTAAGTTGGAAGAAGCCAAGGTCATCACTCTAACAGGTCAGAATGATGTTCTTGAGGCGAAATGTGCTGGGTTGGAAAGTGAGAGGGCTAGGCTCGGAGAGGTAGAAGTGAAGTTGAGGGAGGAAGTCGATGGCTTGCAGATGAGGTATAAGATGCTGCAAAAGGATCGTGCGGAGGTCGTTTCAAAGGTGGTGCCTTACATAGCCATGGAGCTCTACCACAGTGATGAATTGGGAGCTCAGATGTGGAAGGTCATCAAATCAGCCATTTTTCATGGACAGTGCTTGGCGTTGGAGGAGGCTGCCAAAACAGGTAAGCCCGTGGACCTTTCCAAGATTGAATGCTACCGTCCCACTTCGAAGGCTGAGTATGATGAGGCAGGAAATGCGTTCGCAACCACAGAGTACTCCTTCCTTGCTGAGGCTACCAAAGATCCTATGGCACCCCTCAAAGACCTCCTTTCCAAGAAACATCGAAAGCTGAAGCCTACCACTCCCACCAAGAAGATTATATCTACCAAGCCTGTCTCAGTTCAACCATCCCCCACTCCATCTCCAAAAAATCATGAACGAAGGCTGCCATGTCGGCAGTAATTTGGTTTCAAGGGTGGCATGTACCCTTTAAAACAATTTGTGTTCTTAAACAATGCTTGTCTTAAACAATTTAAATATTTGTGATGTGATGTATGGCCTTAGGCCAAAGACAACGTAACTGGGGCTTCGGTCCCTTAGGCAGGTGTAAGGGCATTAGCCTTTATTTTGAATGGTAAAGTGTGGGGGAATACCTCTACACACTTAGTTATTATTTGTGTTTGTCTTTGTTAACTTCTCGTACGCCATTTTTTCGACGCTTAAGTTTTACAACCTAAGGTTAAACAACCTCATTGCGTGAAAATTGCAACACCAAGAATATAATGACCAAATTTGATCATTGACAGAGGGTCGCGACCCACTCTATCTCAAATCCTTTAAGTAGTATGACTTTGTATTTATTTTTACAAGCGCCAAAAACTACTAGGAGAGTTAATGTGAATGTTAATGTTGGCTTAAATGATAAGGCGTGTATTACACGTTGAACCATTTTATTCGACATTGAAACTCATTAACGACTTGGCTGAACAAATCTTTGTGTTTAAGAAACGAAGCAAGAGATTTGTGGGAAATGTCTTATTTATCATTGAATTGGTAGGGAGGATTACATCATTCTTGAAATGAAAACTCAGACAACTACCAATAATGTTTGCTTTCCCTTGAGAAGCTTCTAATTACAAGAAAAAAGTAAAAGTACTTCTTAAACATAGAATTTTCGAAGGTTCGTACCATTCCATGTCTTGTCAATGGGTTCTCCGAGAAGAATGACCAGTTTGTAGGCTCCGTTGTCGTAAGCCTCAGCTACCATGTAAGGTCCTTCCCAAGTTGGTCCCAGCTTTCCCTGGTATTCTGCTTTGCTTGCACTATTGAGGCGTAGCACATATTCCCCAGGCTTGAAAGTGGAAGGTCTGACCCTTTTGTTATAGTAGCCTTCAATCTTATGTTTATGTATTGCTTCTCGGATGGAGGCTATTTCTCTTCTTTCTTCTAGCAGATCAAGGTTTCCCCTGATCCTTTCATCATTTTGGGAGGCATCATACGTTGCCACACACTCTGTTTGTACACTTAGCTCCGAAGGGATGACCGCTTATGTTCTGTGTGTTAGGCTGAAGGGGGTTTCTCCATTGCTTGACTTAGGGTGTGTTCGATGGGCCC
Organism: Chrysanthemum makinoi; assembly: GCA_910596185.1. Taxonomy (NCBI): domain Eukaryota; kingdom Viridiplantae; phylum Streptophyta; class Magnoliopsida; order Asterales; family Asteraceae; genus Chrysanthemum; species Chrysanthemum makinoi. The sequence goes on from OU343218.1 coordinate 11,352,393, forward strand.
ATAGTACTTGAGGGAGTTCATCTACCCATCCATGGTGAGTTCGTCCCAGCCTTTTCTCGATCCCTTTGACGATGTCTCTGTTTGTAACCTCCACATGTCCGTTACCTTGTGGATGGTAGACGGATGTCCAAGACTGCTTTATGTTGAGCCCTTGACAGAAGTCGTAGAAGACTCCTTCGGCGAATTGCTTCCCGTTGTCAGATATGATTATGTGGGGCACTCCGAATCTGCACACAATGTGTTCCCACACAAACTTCTCGATCTGTCTCCCCGTGACGGAGGCTAAGGGTTTAGCCTCCACCCACTTAGTAAAGTAATCGATTGCCACCAGTAAGAATTTGACTCCTCCGGGAACTATAGGCATAGGTCCTACGATATCGATGCCCCACTGAGAGAAGGGCCATGCAGATGTCACACTTGTCATGTCCTGCTTCAGCATCTTTGGAATGTTTGAATGTATCTAACAAGCTTCACATTTGAAAATGATTTCTGCCGCATCCCTGTGCATCGAAGGCCAATAATAGCCCAACTTTATTATTTTTGAGACAACTGAGCGGGGTCCTGCATGGAGGCCGCAGGATCCTTCGTGGACTTCAGAGATAATGCTCGTAGCCTACTTGGGTCCCACACATCTTAACCAAGGTGATAAAAATGACCTTCTATATAGGTTTTCCCTATTAGCCGGTACTGCGGGGACTTAAACCGAATCTTCCTTGCTAACTTGGGATCTTCAGGGAGAAGAACGCTTATCAAGTATTCCCTGATGGGAGTCATCCATGTCTCTCCTTCCTCGTGAACCACATCTGCAACCTCCTTGCGAACGATGGATCTTTCAGGTAAGACTTCGACAAGTACTTCTTTGGTGAGATGAGCGAAGGCCATGGAAGCTAGCTTGCTTAGTGCATCTGCCTTCTTGTTCTGATTCCTACGAACATGTTGAATGGTGTAGGAGTCGAAGCTCTCCAGCATCTCCTTTGTTTTTTCCAAGTATTGTTTGATGACGGGTTGCCTTGCTTCATAGGAGCCTGTCACTTGGTTTTCTACCAATTGGGAGTCTACGAAAACAGCGAGAGCTTTGACTTCCATATCTTTAGCCAATCGGAGGCCTGCTAGCAACGCTTCATTGTTTGTGGCTTTGAACTCGAAACGAAGAGCATACGTATGCTCCTTCCCATCAGGGCTGACCAGCATTAGACCTGCTCTAGAACCATCGGAGCTGGATGCTCCATCTGTATTAAGTTTCCAGTCATCCTGCACTTGAGTGAGTTTAGTTTTGGGCTCTTCCTTTTCTACGTCAGGCTCGGAAGGTGTTTCTGCCAAGAAGTCTGCGAGAATTTGTCCTTTAATAGAGTTTCGTCCCTTGAACTCTATTTCGTGCTCTCCAAGTTCAATAGCCCATTTAGCCACCCTCCCAGACTTTTCAGGTTTCGACAAGATCTGTTTGAGTGGCTTGTCGGTTAATACTGTGATTGGATGGGCCTGGAAATAGCATCGGAGCCTCCTTGCTGCGTAGATAAGGGCGAGTATTAACTTCTCCAATGTTGGATAGTTGATCTTCGCCCCCTGCAGGACCCTGCTGACAAAGTAAATGGGGATCTGTCGTTTGTCTCGTTCTGCCATAAGGACTGCGCTAATACTCTCCATTGAGGATGCCAAGTACATAAACAACACTTCGCCTTTGATTGGGGCTGTAAGTGTTGGAAGGATTTCGATGAACTCTTTCATCTTTTGAAAGGCGGCTTCTGCATCCTGACTCCACTGAAAAGTTTTCTTATCCACACATCCCTTGAGTGTTTTGAAGAATGGTAGGGACCTGTCAGCCCCCTTCGACAAAAATCAGCTTAAAGCTGCCAGCTTCCCATTCAGGCTCTGCACGTCTTTTAGACACTTAGGGGCTTGGAGGTCTGTAATCGCTTTAACCTTGGAGGGATTAGCCTTTATCCCCTGCTTAGTAATCAAATGCCCTAGGAATTGCCCTTCTTCGACATCGAAGGAGCATTTCTTAGGGTTCAGCTTCATGTTAATCGCCCGAAGCTAGTCAAAGGTTTCATGTACTTCGAGGAGTAGGTGCTCCTCCGTCTTGCTTTTGATAACCATGTCGTCAACGTATGCTTCGAGATTTCTGCCTATTTGCTTGTTGAAGGCTTTATCTACGAGACGTTGGTAAGTTGCCCCTGCGTTCTTCAAACCGAAGGGCATCTTTCTGTAACAGTAGACACTTTTGCTTGTGTAGAAGGCTGTCTTTTCTTCGTCCTCCTTTGCCATCTGGATCTGATGATACCTTTTGTAGGCATCTAAGAAGCATTTTAACCGGAAGCCTGCCAAGGATTCTACCTTTCAGTTAATTTCTGGTAGGGGGTAGCAATCCTTCGGGCATGCTTTGTTGATGTCAGTGAAGTCAACGCACATGCGCCACCCTCCGTCGCTCTTTTTGACCATTACTGGGTTGGCTACCCAAGTTTGGTACTTAACTTCCCTTAGGATGCCTGCTTGTGTGAGTTCGTCAACTTCTTTGCAGGCTGCAGCGTTTCTTTCGGGGGCTAGGCTCCTCCTTTTCTGTTTTATCGGCTCAATGTGTTTGTACTCATTGAGTTTATGCTCCATTCCGAAGGACTGTCCGTCTATCAGCAATGTTCTTGGTACCCCTGTCATGTCAGAATATTTCCAAGCAAAAACATCAAGGTTAGTCCGCAACAGTTCCGTGAGCTTCGTCTTGAAATTCGCCGGGAGTTGCTTTCCTATTACCACCGTTTGTTCAGGGTAGCTAGGGTTAACTACAACTCGCTCATCCGCATCTATGCAGCTTAGAATTACTATCGGAGGCTCCTCTGATTCTTCTTTGATCTTTTTGACACCATATACACCCTTATCCGCCCCATAATTAGAATGAACAGTTCCTACTCTAAAGGGGGTTTGGAACTTAATAGCAGCATGTATGGTGGAAACAACAATGCCCATCTTTTGCATAGCGGTTCTCCCTATTAACAAATTATAAGGAGAATCTGACCTGACTATAACGAAGGTGAGTGTTTCCGTGTGGGATAAGGGGACTTCACCTATGGTGATTTTCAACGGTACTTCTCCCAGGGGCCATGAGTGTTCGCCGGAGAACCCTACCAGTGGTGTTTTCGAGTCCACCCTTCGTGAGCGTATGGATGACTTGAGCTTTAGGAAACAATGCTCATAAATGATCTCGCAGGAGCTTCCACAATCCATATACGCTCGATTTACCTCCCTGTTTGAGATTCGTACCTTGATGACCACGGGATCAGTCGAAGGTGTCTGCCCCAAGATGTAAGGGAAGGTTATTTCTCCTACGCTTCCCAGCTCCCCGTCTGCTTCCTTCCGTTTCAAGGTTGGATCGTGCCTGTGCACCATTAGTATCGGAGCCTCTGTAGGGGTAGCCTCCTTTTTGTTCCCCTTCCATTCACCCAGTTGGGTGTCGGAGAACTTGTCTTTTCCCTTTTTGATGCCCTTAACCAGATGTGCTAATTGTCCGGACCGTACCGCCTCTTCGATCTGCTTCTTTAGTTCTCTGCAGTTATTCGTGTCGTGTCCATGGTCTTCATGGAAATGGCAGTACTTGGACATGTCTCTGGCTTTGCTTCGTGCTGTCATCCGAGGTGGTGGATCGAAGGACTTTGCGGCTTTCTCGGTAGCCAGAATCTCCCTGGGAGATTTGACCAAGTTCGCCAAGAGTCCATGGTTCGAACCTTTGTTGTATGGAGTGAAGCGGTCTCTGTTCTTCTTCTTATTCTTGGATCCTTCCCAGGAGGACCCTCGAGAGAATTTGTCAGAAGCTTCCTTTTGCTCTATCGGAGCCCCGTTTGCTGCTACCTCTTTGGACTCAATCCAAGTGTAAGTCTTCTCCATCAGTGCCTTGTAAGTAGTGGGAAGATCGGTGGATAGGAATTCCACCAAGCTTCGCGTCCGAAGGCCATGTACAAACCCTGAGATCCTCTGATCTTCGTGCAAACCCAGAATTTGCAAAGTTTCATCGGTGTACCTCATAACGAAGGCCCTTGTGCTTTCGTTGTCCCTTTGCATGATGGTGTGCACGTCTAGATGGGTCTTGGTGTACTTCTTATGTTGGCTAAAGTGTGATCGGAACTTAGCCTTAAGGTCGTCTAGACTGTAACACCCCCAAAATAGCTCAGCGGAAGCATACAAGTGTTGGGGTGCTACTAAATTGATATCACAACATAAGCATAGAACAATTAGTTTTTCATAAATAAACTTTTATTCATTCTTAAAAACAATGTTTACATTATTGATTAGTGCGGAAAAATGGCCCATTATAAAAAGGTAGTCCCAATACATAAATCAGAGTCATCTATGATCATGCCATGCCTTTTCCTTACGCCTCCAAAGATAAGCTATCACTTCAAAACCTGAAGATACATGCTAAAAGGGGTCAGCTTACGCTGGTGAGTTCATAGGTTTATTTAAGAAGGGAATTCAGTACACTATTTCAAATTTGGTTTTTGATGATCATTACGTCTTGCATAATTTCATAAAATTTATGATTTCAATTCATAAAAGGGTTTCATAAAATATTTTCATTAGTAGACCATAAAAAGAGTATATGCACATTACAATGAAAATAATGCCATATTTTATAAATTTATTACGCTAGCACTAAGCTCATGCAACCGAAGCTACGACAGTTTATGTATGCACAAAGAAGTCATACAAATAAGGAGCCCATGGCGAGTGTTTATCCCAATACACTCGGTCCCGACATGCTATATGTTTCGCCCTGACCCATGCGGGGCCAACCGAACAGGGGAGTCACCCCCAATAGATCTATTTATAACATTCACGCTTCCCAGCAGGAATTGACGGTTCATGAAGAGGGAAATTTGGGATCTAAGGACTTAGGCTAAGCTGCGTAATATTCTAAGTCAAGCATTTTGGTATGGTCCATAAAACATCTATGTATGATGTATCTTTAAATATATCAATCAAAAGGCATAGTATGCATGGAAATGCACCATTAAAATCATTCAAGTAAAATGAGCATGTATCTTCCCCTAAAACAAGTATAAAACAGATTAAAAGTAAGGGCTATGAAACTCATCTTGGCAATGTGCAATATGAAGTCTAAAGGGAATTAAATCAAGGAGTGATAGTGCACGGCTCCGACACGCAACCTAATTAGTACGGCAATTTAGTCTTTATGCTTAAGACTCGATAAAGTTTAACTAACTTTATAAATTTTTAAATGTTTTTGTTGTTGTTGTTGTTGTTGCTTATGTGGCATCATCGATCTTAGAACAATTTACAAGGAATTGAGTGGATTTCGGCTTAGGAAGGATGACATGGAAGAAATCTCAAGGAAGGGATTTCGACTTTGATTTAATGATGACCAAATGATAATACTTGCAAGGGTACACGCAGAAAATATCAAGGATGAACAAGACTTCGGTTTGATGATAACCGAATGACGATGTACGGAAATAATTACATATGATTCTTGACATTAGTGGATTATGTAATCATTATTTTAAAGGTATATACTTAACGTACATGCTTGTACAAATATCACTATGTATCTCTTTTAGTGGATGACATAAGAGTATTTCAAAAATTTAAGTAATAGTCTTACTTAATACCTTTATATTTAGATAATTTGATGGTGCAAATTATGAATAAATCTCCTCATTGATGGTTATTATATAAAAATATAATAAGTTATACAAGTTAATTATATTTTGACGAAAGTTGGATATGACCCATGTATACAAATAAGCTGATAAGTTTATATATACATATCTTGGAAAAATAGGGTATGACTCGACTAGATGTCAAAATTTTATTGTTCAAATAAGTTTTATAATCGAAAGAAGTTGTATTTAATCTAAATAATTAATTTACGAAACGTAAATTAACGATTTCAAAAGTCATGTTACAATTTATATACTCATTAGTTCGATTTAAACCTATAGTTCAAAAGGTGTAAACATATCAAGTTCTATCAATATATCTCAAAAAGTTGTATGTATCCCTGACTAATAAATATAAGTTTTCAAATAATTTATTTTGTTTATAAATCGTAAAATTAGTTTATTGAAAAGTAGGTATAACCCGTGGGTAATCCTTCTATTTAATTGGTTTGTCCAAAAATTGAGATAATTGATGTCAATTGAGTTTTGTATCCGGTTTTTATCAAGTGACTATATGTATATATTTATGTATTTATGTCTTGTATAGTTTACAAGTCGAGATAAATATAAGCACTTGTTTTTATACTTTCTTTTCCAATTGATAACTTATATTATTCACTAATATTGACGTGAGTAACATGATGATTGGCTTTTATAAATGGTCGTGTTGTGACAGAATTGGAGTCGAGTCGTAATAAGTCGGGATGAGGCGAGAAGTGCTCGAGTCTACTACGTGCTCCATAGTGACTAATGGGCTTTTCTCAGTACTGGGCCTCGCAGCCCAACTGCTAACCCATCTCGAACAAGCCTCCTAGCGCCTAAATGGGGTATGGGCTTGAGGCCCAACAACATTTACACACAATACCTTAGCAGTAATAGCAGGTGAGTATATTTGCTACTAGAGAAATTTTATGAGATGAAACAGAAGGTAAAAGGAACATTCAACGAGACCTAAGCAATAGCTAACTGCTATCTCTTGAATTTGTTTGACCTATTACCCATCACATACACTATGACGCACAAGCAGGCAATAACCAAAACACACTTTTATATGACCAAGTGAACAACAAAAACGAGTCCCTTGCGGGTCTTCCCCGACTAGCTCCTGGCTAGTGCTAACGATGTAGCACATGCGCACCCCAACTGGTCCGAGATCAAGCATGGGCAAACACTTTCAGGGTGTCTTTTACTCAAAATAAAAGTTAACACTTCTTAGGTTTACTTACACACGGGAAACAAACATGGCTTTCAAAATAAAATGATATCATCAAGGGAGCATAGAGGCTTATTCCTAGTCTCGCCTCGTGCCAGTTGGGTACGACCCGACTCGAGTTCAGACTCGATATTAGTTACTCCTATTTGGGTCTAGAGTAGCACGAGTCAGCATGAGCAAGGCTTACACTCTGCGAGGGGGCATTAACCTTAGCCGAGGTAACAATCAGACAAAAATTAATACCTCGAGTAATGTTTCAGATTTTAGGCTAGGGCAACAACTGGAATACAACAAGATATAAACAACCATATCCCTGAGTGGGGTGTCGTTTAGAAATTAAGACAAATACCTGAAATCAAATAAGCTAACACCTTAACTGATTACTCATTAGTTACTAGTAAATTTGTATAACTTATTTCTTGGTCCATTTATACCTTATGTGCAACAACAACAACAACCATAACTTGTCATTCCATATTCTTTACCAATCGGTAACAACAACATTAAATTTTTATTGATGACTTTGACAAATTATAAACATATCAAAATTTAATTTCAAGAGTCCTTACAAGAAAAATGATGTCGAATGGAGTGGGATGAACCGAACCAGGAAAAACCCAAACTGGACTTGAATATCTTGAAATTGATGAAAGTGAAACTCGAATTACACTCCTAACACTTCAATTTTTAAAACCCTCAATCAATTTGAGAAAACCCTAACCAATTTCGGAACCTTAGTTTGTGATTGTGTGTAGAAAAAAAATATGAAAGCCTGAAATTACTTGATCCTATCAATACATGAATAAATAGAAGGCTTGAAATCTTCTTTCTTGACCTAGTTGTAGGAAGGCACTCCTTCTTGGCTCACATTCTTGTCCACAGCCGCACCCCTAGGCATCCTTGTGATTGCTAAAGTAGGATAGGAGGGTATAAATGGGTGTGCTAGTGATGGTATTTTTCCTGTGTTGACTATCAAAGAAGGAGAAAGGATCCATTTCTATATTTATGTTCCTGGTTTGTGTCGACAAAAGAGAGAGAGGAGGGACAGATATGTTGGAAACGTGGGAGAGAGAGAGATAGGAATGTTATCTCTTTTGTTTTATTATAACACAGTATAAACTGTACCCCGTGTTTTGTCGAATCCTCGAGTAAACGTACCTTCCCGGTACCCGAGAAATATAGAAATTATATTTCTGGAAATGATTTTATAAACGTAATAATATGACATTCTTATTACGTTGAAATTTGATTATAATTGTTTGCCGTTATTTAATTGGTGTCGGTATGTGTGCGGTGCCGTGACTTTCTAAATTCACGAGATGACCTCTGGTTTTTAAATTTAAATATTGACAACTGTCAGAAAATAACTGATTTGAATTTTCTGACGTATTAAATATTATTATAATAATCCAAAATTTTACGGGTTGTTATAGTCTACCCACCTTACAGGAGATCCGTCCCGGATCTCAGTTTACGTTACCCGATAGGGTGTCGGGAACGAGGTGATGGTACTTGGAATAAGTTTTGAATTTTCCCTAGGTTGTTCTAGGGTTTCCCCTTTGGGTATGGGTAACTAGGTGTTATGCCAGTAGCATGTCCTCTATCTGAGGAGCCATGATTTTCTGGGGTAGGTTCATTGGGTGAAAGTTCTAAGTTTTGATGTTATGAGGTTTCACTATTTTGTTAGTGTGAGCATCTCTAACTTCTCATGGTTTTATCAAAACGTACTTATTTTTTGTGTTTAATGGTTCTAAAGTATATGGATTGGTTCTTAAGGGGTGAGGAAACATTTGTTTTTGAATTTCTCTAAATGTTTGTACAAGTTTGACTATGACCAGATATCAAAATCGTTAAGATGTAAAAATGACACATTTTTAAAAGATTGTAAAACCGGTTCTAAATTATGGGGTGTACCGGGAAATTTTGCGAAACTTTTAGTGTTTCAGCATTTTGTCTCATTTTAACGAGGGATTTTAGAAAGTATTATTGTTGGATTCTAAAGAGGAATCCTCAAATTAGTAAAATATATTGTAGCAAGGATATGTAGCAGGATATAAAATTTACCCATAGCCACAAGTAGGGTTTAGTTGTCTAAGTTGGGTAGGATTGGAGGTTTAATAGTTGATGAATCTCATGGTTATCTATGGTTTTAGGCAGAGGTGTAGGATACATCCTAAGGTCAGGCTTAGCTATCAAGGAGGACATTGATCATTTTTGTTTATGGGGTATTAACTTAAAACACATTTTGAGGAAATGAGTAACCAATAGAGTGGTTTTGGAATACCTTTCAAAGTATTAAGGAACACTTTATTTTGGTAATGTATGGGTTGAATTGTAGTTTATTTTATGGTGAAATGGTAAGGTGGTAATTTGGTTTGTAGAATGATTCATGAAGTATTTTGATTATAATGGTTTGAGGGATAATCGGAAATAGTTTGTATGGCAACTCTTTTGTTTGTAGGAGGGTAACAAGGTAGGCACGGTTATTCTTAAGAGGTGGGTGGAATTTTTAGGTATCAAATTTTCAATGGTGAAATTTTCAAGTTTTGCGGGATTATGGGTCATTTACTGTGTCTTTCTAGATTTTGCCAAAGGTTTATTGTTCTTTTGTTGTCTATTCCCATTAGAGAATTTTTCTCATAGGTGCTATTGTAAGGTTGCTCCTAAAATGGTTTGATTCATCCACGGGATGTAAGATTTGGGGTAGGAGTGACTATAACATAACCCAATTGTGACATGGAAATATTCTATATAGGGAAATAATAATGTGACGCCAGTGAGTGACTTACGATTAAGGAATGCCAGTGAGTGGCTTGTGATTAAGGGATGCCAGTGAGTGACTTGTGATTAAGGGATAGTGTGACGCCAATGTGTGGCTTTAGTGTAACGCCAATGTGTGGCTTATTAAAATGTTACATGTTTATTAAAATATTATCATTTTCTCACTGGACATAAAGCTATTATAACTATCCTAAGCACTGCAAAATTCACCTCTGAGTCGGACATAGGTGATCAGGCTATGTCCCATTGTCCCTGGTTGAATATAGGTGATCAGTCTATATTCACCCGAGGTTCAATGAATTTTGAAATACTTAGCTTAGTTACGCTAGTAATATGTCACAATACTTTTAAAGGTTGCCTTGAAGGATTAGAACAATTATTCTCTTTATGTGAGGGAAAGGTGTAGTTCTGTGATACGTAAATATACGTATAGGGAAGATAATTGTAACCTATAATGAAATTAGGTGAGCAGTGATAATACATGTATCTTATCAAGTATGATCTCAACAGGATCATAAGTGAGGCATCAGCTTGGCAGGCAGGCACGTGTCGGTCATAGGGTTTAGTTTTTGTAAAAGTGGTTATAGTCTAGGTTTTAAAAATATACCCAGTTCTCTATAACCTACCAATCTGTAACACCCCCAAAATAGCTCAGCGGAAGCATACAAGTATTGGGGTGCTACTAAATTGATATCACAACATAAGCATAGAACAATTAGTTTTTCATAAATAAACTTTTATTCATTCTTAAAAACAATGTTTACATTATTGATTAGTGCGGAAAAATGGCCCATTATAAAAAGGTGGTCCCAATACATAAATCAGAGTCATCTATGACCATGCCATGCCTTTGCCTTGCGCCTCCAAAGATAAGCTATCACTTCAAAACATGAAGATACATGCTAAAAGGTGTCAGCTTACGCTGGTGAGTTCATAGGTTTATTTAAGAAGGGAATTCAGTACACTATTTCAAATTTGGTTTTTGATGATCATTACGTCTTGCATAATGTCATAAAATTTATAATTTCAATTCATAAAAGGGTTTCATAAAAAAATTTCATTAGTAGACCATAAAAAGAGTATATGCACATTACAATGAAAATAATGCCATATTTTATAAATTTATTGCGCTAGCACTAAGCTCATGCAACCGAAGCTACGACAGTTTCTGTATGCACAAAGAAGTCATACAAATAAGGAGCCCATGGCGAGTGCTTATCCCAATACACTCGGTCCCGACATGGTATATGTTTCGCCCTGACCCATGCGGGGCCAACCGAACAGGGGAGTCACCCCCAATAGATCTATTTATAACATTCGCGCTTCCCAGCAGGAATTGACGGTTCATGAAGAGGGAAATTTGGGATCTAAGGACTTAGGCTAAGCTGCGTAATATTCTAAGTCAAGCATTTTGGTATGGTCCATAAAACATCTATGTATGATGTATCTTTAAATATATCAATCAAAAGGCATAGTATGCATGGAAATGCACCATTAAAATCATTCAAGTAAAATGAGCATGTATCTTCCCCCAAAACAAGTATAAAACAGATTAAAAGTAAGGGCTATGAAACTCACCTTGGCAATGTGCAATATGAAGTCTAAATGGAATTAAATCAAGGAGTGATAGTGCACGGCTCCGACACGCAACCTAATTAGTACGGCAATTTAGTCTTTATGGTTAAGACTCGATAAAGTTTAACTAACTTTATAAATTTTTAAATGTTTTTGTTGTTGTTGTTGTTGTTGTTGCTTATGTGGCATCATCGATCTTAGAACAATTTACAAGGAATTGAGTGGATTTCGGCTTAGGAAGGATGACATGGAAGAAATCTCAAGGAAGGGATTTCGACTTTGATTTAATGATGACCAAATGATAATACTTGGAAGGGTACACGCAGAAAAATATCAAGGATGAACAAGACTTCGGTTTGATGATAACCGAATGACGATGTACGGAAATAATTACATATGATTTTTGACATTAGTGGATTATGTAATCATTATTTTAAAGGTATATACTTAACGTAAATACTTGTACAAATATCACTATGTATCTCTTTTAGTGGATAACATAAGAGTATTTCAAAATTTTAAGTAATAGTCTTACTTAATACTTTTATATTTAGATAATTTGATGGTGCAAATTATGAATAAATCTCCTCATTGATGGTTATTATATAAAAATATAATAAATTATACAAGTTAATTATATTTTGACGAAAGTTGGATATGACCCATGTATACAAATAAGCTGATAAGTTTACATATACATATCTTGGAAAAATAGGGTATGACTCGACTAGATGTCAAAATTTTATATAGAAAGGTAAATCGTTTTATTTTGTTCAAATAAGTTTTATAATCGAAAGAAGTTGTATTTAATCTAAATAATTAATTTACGAAACGTAAATTAACGATTTCAAAAGTCATGTTACAATTTATATACTCATTAGTTCGATTTAAACCTATAGTTCAAAAGGTGTAAACATATCAAGTTCTATCAATATATCTCAAAAAGTTGTATGTATCCCTGACTAATAAATATAAGTTTTCAAGTAATTTATTTTGTTTATAAATCGTAAAATTAGTTTATTGAAAAGTAGGTATAACCCGTGGGTAATCCTTCTATTTAATTGGTTTGTCCAAAAATTGATATAATTGATGTCAATTGAGTTTTGTATCCGGTTTTTATCAAGTGACTATATGTATATATTTATGTATTTATGTCTTGTATAGTTTACAAGTCGAGATAAATGTAAGCAGTTGTTTTTATACTTTCTTTTCCAATTGATAACTTATATTATTCACTAATATTGACGTGAGTAACATGATGATTGGCTGATGAGTGTCTAAATACTCATCATTTTTGTACCATTTAAACTGCAAAAACATCTGAAAACACTCAGAAATGTATCAAAATGATAAAAATATCACAAATAAGTGTTTTATGTGTTTTAAATGCAAAAAATATCAAAATCTGGTGAAAAACGTATCAAATTTGCATAATTGGCAGTTTTAGTCCCCCAAGTTTCAAAAGTTGTCAAAAACAGTCCCTGGTAAAACCAAATAAAGAAAAATGTTATTCAAGGTCCCTGAAATATTCTAATTTGTCAAAAATGGTCCTTGAATAAATCTTTTGTTAAATGGCAGAAAAGGTCCCTGAACTTTTGAAATTGTCAAGTTTGGTCCTTGTGACAACTTTGGTATATTGGCAAAGATGGTCCTTCAAGAATTGGAAAATTACACTTTGGTCCTTGTCATATTAACCTAAGCCTAAACCTGTCAAAACAGATTTGAACCCCTGCCACTACCATTTGGCCCCTGTCATTCCCTGTTTTGACCCCAAGTCAAACAAACAGTGCTTTTCCCTCCCAAGTGGGTTTTCTTCCCACTTGACTGTAAACTCTGCTAGCTCTGCAACTCAGGCATCACTTCACCCTTTTCACCCTTATCTCTTCCAAATCCCACTCATCATCACCCTACACCTCCACCCCCCCCCTAGTTGCAGCCTAAAGTCAACAGAAGTCAAGTTACAAGTTTCCCGCCAAAAATCATCAAAAGGCAAAAGTAGCCTCTGCTCTCCCATTGGCTCTAAAATGTGGTGGGATTTACTCAGATGGACACGTGGAAGCCAATGGGACTATAAAAAAGGAAGAGTGAAGCAAGAATCAGTAGTAGTTAGTTTTATTAATTTTCTTAATGTCGTTTTTCTTTAAAATGTCTTAGTTCAGTGCAAAAGGTTGTATTTTCAAGTTCTATGTATTTCATTTAAGTTATAATATCCTTGTAATGTGTTTTGAATATTAATCCAAGCTTTTTATATAAATTCCAAATTTTCTTGTTCACTGTGAAAGTTTTTAGTTTCAATTTTTATGTCAAAGCTTCTCATAAGCTTATATTGAAATCAAACAAGCTTGTTTAAGCTTACTTTAGCTTTTGATGAGCTTTGGAATCATTTTCAAGCAAGTTTGTGAAAAAGTCAACAAAAGTCAACTGTTTAAGCTTAGTTGGATTTGAGCATGGCTTGGTGTTGCAGACCTTTGAATGGGGTTGGATTAGTATCATTTAGTTTAGGTTTGGTTTGGTTTTGATCTGCAAACCCACTGGACAGTGGTTAGTAAATTCCTCATTTTCAATTTTTAAGTCATATTGCAGTTTTGGCTTATCTATACATCTGTGGTCACAAGTGTTTTCTATATGTTTATATAGTTGTCATTAGATCATATGAACTCAGTTTGATCTCTATCTCATGCTTGTTAACTATTTAGCTTTATTAAAATGTGCTTAACAGTTTTTAAAAGAGTGTTTGGTTCATTAGTTTTAACTGTATTCAAGGTTTATGCAGAGGTAGGATATGGTTGAGTTATGCTAGTGTAGTCCTAACTGACTCAGATCAGTCTTAGTTTGTTGCAGTTTAGCTCAAAAAGTCAAAATCAACTTGTTATTAATCTAGGATCTATATCTGTTAAAATCAGTAGGTAGAATTTGTTGCTTATTAGTTTATAACTACTAGATCTAGCTTTTGGTAATCATTATTAGTCTTAAAACTTCATAATCAGTCAAATAATTTGGATTAAATCTCAGTTTGGTCAAAGTTGCTAGTGTGTTCTTTAAAAGTCAATTACTGTCAAAAGTGTTTTTCACAAAACTTGTGAATCAAATTTCTGATTCATTTCTGAGATTCAGTTTTTCAACCTTTGGATTAATGATTTTCAACTGGTCTTTTATTGATATTTGTTCTTTGTCAACTCTGGTTCAATCCTTTTAAGCTCCATATAAGCTCTTCTTTTGGGTGCATAATCCCCTGCACAGAACTCAGTTACACTGAGTGTTTTCTCAGAAATTGCAGCTGGTGTACAGAGCTCATAAGAGCTCACCCAGGCCTGATTCTTGGTTTAAACACTCTCACCCAGGTCTAGTCTAGGTTCCATGTTTTGCCTTCCTGTTTCTAGCTTATTCATGTGCTTATTTTTAAGCTCAAAATAGACCCCCTTGTCACTGGTTTCTGCCATAAGCTCAAAATATCAATCTGTTGTAGATAGCTTATCAGTGGTTAGGGATTGTTGAAATTTGTTCCATTTCTGTTACTTTAGCTTATTAGAGCTTCTCTTTTGGTTTGGTAGCCTTTGGATCCCATTTGCTTATTCAAGTGCTTATTCTATCAAGCACTTGTACATCAGTTTCAAATTCTTCCACACATGCACCTGTTTTTCTAATTTTCTTAGCTTCCTAATAATGTTTTAAACTTTTCCTGAAATTTTCAGATTTTTCTAAGGTGTTTTGCTATTTTTCTTAATTTAAATTAGTTTTTAAGCATTTTTAAATAGCATTTAATACAAAAAATTAGAAAAAGGTTCAAAAAATTAATTTTTCAATTTTATTAAGTTTAGATAAATATAAAAAGCCAAAAAAGTATTTTCCATATTTTTCTTAGTTAAAATTGTATTTTTAAATAATTTAAGTAGTTTTTAATAGTATTTAATTCCTAGAAAATAGAAAAATAATCAGAAAAATACAAAAATAGTTTTAAAAATTCTCTTTTGATATTTTAGATTTTTCCAAGTTATAATTTTATTTTTCTAGCTTTATTTCCTATTTTCTTGTATTTTAGGCTATTATTAATTAGTTAAAATTAGTTTTTAATTAATAATAATTAATTAAATAGTTATAAAAATAATTTTCTTTTTCTATAAATTTTCTTTTATCATTAGGATTGTAAAAATGTATTTTTCATATTTTTAGGATTTATATTGTATAAGTTTCACTTTTTATTTTGTGCGTTCGCGTAATTTTTATTTAAACGTAAGTTTTAAGTTATAAAGTTTTAAACGTTCATCAATTTTAAAAATAGTGATAGCGTTTATTTAATATTTCTTAATTTCCTTTAATTTGCATTTAAGCCCCTGTAGTTTATGGGCTTTCTCTTTAGGTATAGATCAACCACAATCCTTTCCCGTTCAAATCTTCTCGATCACTTTACGTTTGACTATTCTCGCACAGCTCGTTGGGACTTAACGACCTGGGGAAACACTATACTCTCCTGATCTTCATTGATTTCGTTCCTGAGCCGTTTTAAGCTTGTTACGGTCCGCCATTCACAAGTGGCGGGCTTGTGTGATAAAGCTTGACTGTTCTGGAGCGCATCAAAGTAACGGGAGTTGTTTGTTTTGTGGTTCGAGGAATTCATTTGATTATGATCCTAATCAGAACTCATTTAACGACCCCTCAAACTTTTCCAATTACCCACCACAGCCCGACTCATCTTCATATAACCAACATTACTGCTGTGAATTTTGTGGAGGTCCTCACCAAGGATCTGAGTGTCAATCCGGAAACACGCTTGTCTACGAACAGTCTTCTGGTAATACTCAGGACTTTGGAAATGACCAAATTCCATATTATTCACATGACCAGCCACAACAATCATTTTGTTGTGAGAACTGTGGAGGTCCCCATTCCAGCTCTGATTGTCAAACAGGGAATCCATTTCCTTGTAACAATTACGACTATCCATTATTGCTAGCTCTCAGAGCACACCACTTGTCCCACCTCCGGATTTTTCAAAATGTTCTTTGAGTCTTAATAGTCATTCGGATCACCATGTTGGTTTTGTTGATCCTTTGAATAAACAGATTCCTTCTCATAACTCTCAAATAGAATCGTTTATTCCTTGTGTCGGTTGTAGTGAGCCTCTTTATGGTTCACCCTGTCGTTGGTGTACGTGTGTACAATGTGGTAATGATATTCGTAACGGGAGTTGTTTGTTTTGTGGTTCGAGGAATTCATTTGATTATGATCCTAATCAGAACTCATTTAACGACCCCTCAAACTTTTCCAATTACCCACCACAGCCCGACTCATCTTCATATAACCAACATTACTGCTGTGAATTTTGTGGAGGTCCTCACCAAGGATCTGAGTGTCAATCCGGAAACACGCTTGTCTACGAACAGTCTTCTGGTAATACTCAGGACTTTGGAAATGACCAAATTCCATATTATTCACATGACCAGCCACAACAATCATTTTGTTGTGAGAACTGTGGAGGTCCCCATTCCAGCTCTGATTGTCAAACAGGGAATCCATTTCCTTGTAACAATTACGACTATCCATATCACGACCAACCTCCACAGTGCCAAATAACTCAATTATTGATACATTTATATATAATGTCTTTACCAAAGAACATTTTGATATCACGACGCCGCTGCCGGGGAGCAGTGCTAATAGTCTTACGTTTAGCAGATTAGTGATTTGAATAATCACTCCTTGTTTATACCATCTATATATTTATATCTTATAAAAATCAAAAACCCAAAAATATTTCTCTTTACCCTCTTACCCTTTTTAATTCTTTATCCCTTTACCCTCTATCCATTTGATTCTAACTTCTTCTATTCTCATGGAATCTCTCGAGAACGAATTCTGGGACGAAGCTGAAAAGCTTCAGACTTTATCACAAATGTCAAGAATTCGTGTTGTTCGTGATGATCCATTCATTCTGCGTAGGGAAATAGAAAGAGAAACCGGGGTGACAAAGGACCATGTACTTCCCTCTAATAAAGGAAGTGCTAAATACGTCCAACCTACGGTTATCCAAAGATCTAATCCCTCAATTGCTCCTAAGCCATCTAGAATTGATTCTAAACTTTCACGGTTTACGGTTAAAAGCAAACATGCAGAATTCAGACCGGTGACTAGCAAGAATGACTTGCTTAATCTTCACGTTTCTCAAGAACCAGAACCGGAGACCATAACGGAAGTGGTGGAAATTGCTAGCTCTCAGAGCACACCACTTGTCCCACCTCCGGATTTTTCAAAATGTTCTTTGAGTCTTAATAGTCATTCGGATCACCATGTTGGTTTTGTTGATCCTTTGAATAAACAGATTCCTTCTCATAACTCTCAAATAGAATCGTTTATTCCTTGTGTCGGTTGTAGTGAGCCTCTTTATGGTTCACCCTGTCATTGGTGTACGTGTGTACAATGTGGTAATGATATTCGTAACGGGAGTTGTTTGTTTTGTGGTTCGAGGAATTCATTTGATTATGATCCTAATCAGAACTCATTTAACGACCCCTCAAACTTTTCCAATTACCCACCACAGCCCGACTCATCTTCATATAACCAACATTACTGCTGTGAATTTTGTGGAGGTCCTCACCAAGGATCTGAGTGTCAATCCGGAAACACGCTTGTCTACGAACAGTCTTCTGGTAATACTCAGGACTTTGGAAATGACCAAATTCCATATTATTCACATGACCAGCCACAACAATCATTTTGTTGTGAGAACTGTGGAGGTCCCCATTCCAGCTCTGATTGTCAAACAGGGAATCCATTTCCTTGTAACAATTACGACTATCCATATCACGACCAACCTCCACAGTGCCAAATAACTCAAACTCCTCAGCAAACCCAACAAGACACTTATCTAGAGCTTCTAGAGTTAGTGAAAAGAGGTGAGGAGTTCAATAAAACTGTACTTCATAATATTTCCAATTTTTCTTGTGTATATTGTGGGGGTCCTCATGATGATTATCAATGTCAACCTTCCGGTTTTGACAAATCTCCACTCCCACAATATCCTGTCATTCCAAATTCACATGAGAAATCCATGGAAGAATTGCTAGCTGAAGAGCAGGCTGCTAAAATAAAATCCCAAATTGCCTTTGAAAAATCTGTTAGGGAATCAATTGCAAAAGAAAAAGCAGCCAGATCTAGCTCTCAGTTTCGTTTTATTCCTGATGACAGTGATGATGAAGATACACTTGAAGATTCATCAAGTTCATCAGACGATATCCCAGCAGTTGAGATTCATTCTCAAACAACTGCTATCACACCCGAGGCTCCCACTCACTCTCTGAACATGGGGGATGAGCTTCTTGACACTGGTCCTGAAAAGGAATCGGACGAATTCATAAAGTCTAGTGTTGAGAACCTTGTCCCAATCCCAAGAGAGTCACAGGGAATCCTTGATCATGTGTGTGATATCCCTCCTCCTCTTATCTTCCAAAGTAATCATGTTGAGATGTGCTCTGATTCTATTGATGACGATTCGTTATCTTGTGGAGACATCAGTTATATGGAAGAATTACCTTCTGAGCTTGTTAGCTTAGAAGAAGAGAATGATGAAGTTACTGACACTGAAATCAAAGATGAAGCACTTCGTGCAACATTACTGAATGTCAGTCTTCTCATTTCTAAAATCGAGGCTTTCAAAGAAAAACCCATTTCATCTCCTATCCCCATAAAGGATAGTGACATTTTTTCCGATGATTCTATTCCGAAATGGAAGCCTTCGTTTTGATCAGATGGGAGAGAAGATTAGTGGTATTACCACTTCTCATTCTCATAATTCTCTCCCCGATTATGAATCATTTACTTTTGAGGAGTTCGCCAATGAACTCACTCACACCAATTCTGAATATGATTCATTTACCTTCGAGGAGTTCATCGGTGAACTCACTCATATCATATCTCCGCCGGAGTATGATAATTTCTACTTTGATCTAGACACACCCATAATATGTCTTGATCAAGCGAGCTTAACTGAGGAGATTCATGAAACTATGAATTCTCCTATTGAGGATGAAGAGTTAGTCATGATTTGTATCATGATTTTCTTCCTTTTCTTCATATATCCCGTGGCTTCTCCTGTTCTTCACTCCTTCGGGAATGAAGACATTATCTTTGACCCAGGCATTTCCATGTACCATTTGTGAGCCGGGTCTGTCTGTGTATATCTCATCGGTGTGGAACTTTCACGTACTTCAATGTTTATCCAAACATCTTGAATGAAAGTCCGATGGAGATTGTTTCTTCCACTTACTTCCCCATGAACAAATTAATTCGGGTCGAGTCAAGCTAGCGACTCGGTAATCAAAAAAAGTAGTTAAACATGGGTTTTCACCCGTGTGTACCACCTAAGTGTGGGGTAATACCCCACCTGTTGTATATGTATATATAAAACTTTGAAAATTGTATATATTAAAAAGAAAATAATTGTTGTGTTTCCACACTTTGAATATTGAGGACAATATTCATTTCTAAGTTGGGGAAATTCTGGCGAATTTGATCATAAATGTACCCTTTTAGTCCCTTTTTCCCCAAAATGGCCAAATTTAAAATTTTTTGTAGTGGAAGTACTATGTACTAAACACAACAAATGGTAATCAGTCCACCATGTCTAACACACATAAGGATTGGCTAATCCAGGAGCAAACGGCTCTTGGTAAAGATATCTCAAATCCGTTTATATGGCTTGCAATTTGCCCAAAATTGTATGGTTCTCAACTCACCATATCCTAAAAAGTGAAGAGTTGGCTAGCCCGCAAGTTTATGGCTTGTGGTAAAGGCAGTGGAAAATCCATAATTGGTAATCAGCTCACCAAAGATAATATTGATAATTTATCTAAGAGTTGGCTAGTCCCCCAAGTTTGCATAATTATGGATAGTCACTCATATGGATAGTCGTAATTGAGTATTTAGACACTGGTAAATACTCCGGATTTTTCAAAATGTTCTTTGAGTCTTAATAGTCATTCGGATCACCATGTTGGTTTTGTTGATCCTTTGAATAAACAGATTCCTTCTCATAACTCTCAAATAGAATCGTTTATTCCTTGTGTCGGTTGTAGTGAGCCTCTTTATTTGGCACTGTGGAGGTTGGTCGTGATATGGATAGTCAAAATGGATATTGATAATTTATCTAAGAAATGTTTTTGCAGATGTTTTTAAATACCACCGTAGGTTGTAGTATAGTGGTAAGTATTCCCGCCTGTCACGCGGGTGACCCGGGTTCGTTCCCCGGCAGCGGCGCCAAAATTTGATGCGCTCCAGAACAGTCAAGCTTTATCACACAAGTCCGCCATTGGCTTATATAAATGGTCGTGTTGTGACAGAATTGGAGTCGAGTCGTAATAAGTCAGGATGAGGCGAGAAGTGCTCGAGTCTACTACGTGCTCCATAGTGACTAATGGGCTTTTCTCAGTACTGGGCCTCGCAGTCCAGCTGCTAACCCATCTCGAACAAGCCTCCTAGCACCGAAATGGGGTATGGGCTTGAGGCCCAACAACATTTACACACAATACCTTAGCAGTAATAGCAGGTGAGTATATTAGCTACTAGAGAAATTTTATGAGATGAAACAGAAGGTAAAAGGAACATTCAACGAGACCTAAGCAATAGCTAACTGCTATCTCTTGAATATTTTTTACCTATTACCCATCACATACACTATGACGCACAAGCAGGCAATAACCAAAACACACTTTTATATGACCAAGTGAACAACAAAAACGAGTCCCTTGCGGGTCTTCCCCGACTAGCTCCTGGCTAGTGCTAACGATGTAGCACATGCGCACCCCAACTGGTCCGAGACCAAGCATGGGCAAACGCTTTCGGGGTGTCTTTTACTCGAAATAAAATTTAACACTTCTTAGGTTTACATACACACGGAAAAAAAACATGGCTTTCAAAATAAATGGATATCATCAAGGGAGCATAGAGGCTTATTCCTAGTCTCGCCTCGTGCCAGTTGGGTACGACCCGACTCGAGTTCAGACTCGATATTAGTTACTCCTATTTGGGTCTAGAGTAGCACGAGTCAGGATGAGCAAAGCTCACACTTTGCGAGGGGGCATTAACCTTAGCCGAGGTAACAATCAGACAAAAATTAATACCTCGAGTAATGTTTCAGATTTTAGGCAAGGCCAACAACCGGAATACAACAAGAGATAAACAACCATATCCCTGAGTGGGGTGTCGTTTAGAAATTAAGACAAATACCTGAAATCAAATAAGCTAACACCTTAGCCGATTACTCATTTGTTACTAGTAAATTTTTATAACTTATTTCTTGGTCCATTTATACCTTATGCGCAACAACAACAACAACCATAACTTGTCATTCCATATTCTTTACCAATCGGTAACAACAACATTAAATTTTTATTGATGACGTTGACAAATTATAAACATATCAAAATTTAATTTCAAGAGTCCTTACAAGAAAAATGATGTCGAATGGAGTGGGATGAACCGAACCAGGAGAAACCCAAACTGGACTTGAATCTCTTGAAATTGATGAAAGTGAAACTCGAATTACACTCCTAACACTTCAATTTTTAAAACCCCTTTATCAATTTGAGAAAACCCTAACCAATTTCAGAACCCTAGTTTGTGATTGTATGTAGAAAAAAAATATGAAAGCCTGAAATTACTTGATCCTATCTATACACGAATAAACAGAAGGCTTGAAATATTCTTTCTTGACCTAGTTGTAGGAAGGCACTCCTTCTTGGCTCACATTCTTGTCCACAGCCGCACCCCTAGGCATCCTTGTGATTGCTAAAGTAGGATAGGAGGGTATAAATGGGTATGCTAGTGATGGTCTTTTTCCTGTGTTGACTATCAAAGAAGGAGAAAGGATCCATTTCTATGTTTATGTTCCTGGTTTGTGTCGACAAAAGATAGAGAGGAGGGACAGATATGTTGGAAACGTGGAAGAGAGAGAGAGATAGGAATGTTATCTCTTTTGTTTTATTATAACACAGTATAAACTGTACCCCGTGTTTTGTCGAATCCTCGAGTAAACGTACCTTCCCGGTACCCAAGAAATATAGAAATTATATTTTTGGAAACGATTTTATAAACGTAATAATATGACATTCTTATTACGTTGAAATTTGATTATAATTGTTTGCCGTTATTTAATTGGTGTCGGTATGCGTGCGGTGCCGTGACTTTCTAAATTCACGAGATGACCTCTGGTTTTTAAATTTAAATATTGACAACTGTCAGAAAATAACCGATTTGAATTTTCTGACGTAATAAATATTATTATAATAATCCAAAATTTTACGGGTTGTTATATAGACTTACAATGCTTCCCAACTTCTGTCCATTCCACCATATTCTCGCGGAGTCTCGGAGCGTGTAAGTGAACATGTGGCATGCTACGGGCATGACCCACTTTTGCATCTTGATAGCGCCTTCGAACAAGTGGAGGAAGTTATCAGGATCGCCTTTTCCATCGTAGGTGCCTATGTGAGTAGGCATCTTTACACCGTCGGGTAGGGGGTAGTCTTCGATCCACTTCACGAAAGGCGTGCAAGCTCCAGAGGCTTCGGTGTAGTACGGGTTGTATGGAGGTGGATAAACAGGTGTAGGGTTATATGGGTTAGGAAATGGCTGTGCGTAGGCAGGGTAAACAGTAGAAGGTTGGTACGAAGGGTTTACACACATCGATTGCGTAGGAACGTGTCCATAGTGTATTTGCTGGTAACTCTGGTTGGGGAGTGAACCACTCGGAGGGTAAGTGTTGTAGGTTTAAGCAGGTAGGTAGGGGTTTATTCCCGGAGGGGGTAACTGATTCATGCCTGAGTATCGAGGAGGGCCTCCGACACTCGAAACATACGAGGGCGGTACTGGAGCCCCCATCCCTTCTCTTCCTAAATGGGCAGCTAGAAGAGGGGGTAGGTTTACCCCTCCGTTCCCTACCGGGTTGCTTCCTCCGTTGGAGTTCTCGCTCCTTCTTTCACCTTGCATTCTTTCCCTTCTTCCCGGATCTCCTCCGGGTCCTTCTTCAAAACCCACTGTCCTTCCATTTGGCCTTCTAATGGAAGGAGAACCATTTCGCAGGGCCGAGCGCCCCCTGCTAACAGGTCGAGGCCTCTCCTCTATTTCAATCTCTTCGTCATACTCCTCACTGGAGTATTCCAACTCTCTTCGCATTTCAGTGTTGCGAACCTGCCTCTTATGAGCTCTTAGTAAGGAATCTAAGGCTTCAAAGTTTGCCTCAACGAAGGCGGGACTAATATCTGGAATAGGGTTAGCGGATGTTGAGGCGTGATGTACGGGAGTAGTTTCCAAACGAGATCGTGTGGTAAAGGTTGAGGCCGTTATGGGGGCGAGATTATCGGTGTTAGTTGTGTTGAGAGGGACTAGGGTAGAGAAACCTGGTGGAGGTGTATCTTCTCTTCCTGGTTCCATGCCGGAAAAGTAGTGTAGTCGGTTAGGGTTTTAGGACTGGGTGATTACGGGACTAATAGTAGTGGTCCCACGGATGGCGCCACTGATTGTACAATAGATTGCACTACCAGGCTTCGATGATGATCAAAGGTATGAGGGGTGTATGTTCCAGCCAAGACTTGCCTTTCACCTGAGAATAAGAAATACGAAACACTACGTTAAGTGATTACGCAGGGGTATGACCCTGCGAACCACCTCCGGCATGTGAGTAAGTATGAGTTATGGTTGTATAAGTGTGTGTAAGTAAAGAGATGAGTGTGAAATGAGCATACCATAATCCATTGCCCGTCCAACCTATTTATAGTAGATGAAATAGGGTTGAGAGCACTTCTGCATGAATGTCGGAGATCATGGGGCGTCCCATGATTGTGGGTAACTGCTAGGGTTTAGTGACCCACGTTCTCAGACTTGACGGGGAAGCCAAGAGAGAGAGGGAGATCGTGGGTTTGACCAAGTCAGGAAGTTCCCCTATCCAGTGCTTCTTCGTCAGCCATACCCCGAAGGGCTTAGTGCTTCGAATGGCGAATTCCCCTGAGGTAACCTTCGTGATAACGAATGGTTTGACGCCTATGGATATTTTGGAATCCTAACTTGGGCCTTCGAATGGAAGGGCTTCGACACGTTTCGGAGGAGTGTCCTTCGAGCTACTCGGAGGGTACATCATCATAAATGAAGTGTTTGGAAGCATCCTCCTGGTATTTATTAAGCTTTGAATGAAGAAACTTGATGATTTTGAAAAAGAATGTCAAGTTTAGGGGAGGATTGTTGGGATTAAAAGACTTTTTTATACTATTTGATCAACTGCTGCTCACATTGGTAATACTGCTGCTCATATGAAGTTAGTGTTGCTGAGGAACTTCAATGACTATATGCTAAGTGAAGTTACAACTGCTAGTGCAAAGTTAAGACTGCTAGTACAAACTTAGTGTTGTTAAAGGTTAAGACTATTAGTTACAACTGTTAGTTTAAGTTAGTACTGTTAGGCATTTTGTTAATACTGCTTATGAGATATGTATTAGATATTTATAGAAAAGATTTGATATACTTAGAAAAGTATTGAAAGCCGAGTAAGACTCCTTGGTGTATAAAAGGAGGTCATAAGGCGTAGAATTAGATATACAAAAGTCATATATAATTCTTAGCTTCAAGGTTTTGTAACCCTAATACTTTGAGAGTATTCGTATTATTATTAATAATATTCGATCTTGTTTGTTTGTCGAATTATATGTTCATTGTTTTACTAATTCATTAACAATGCTTCTTAATATTAAAGATTATATTTCGCAAAATCTTTAATATATTCAAACACAGTTTATACTATAGTTGTGTTAAATTTATCTAATAACTAAACCTTTTACAAGCTAAGGAATTCGATCTAGTTCAAATTGTGATCAACAATAAGGACCAATAGTGTAGACCAATAGTGTAATTTTATTTTTTTTTAATATTAAACGGTACATAGACGTTTAAGGACCAAATGTGTAATTTTTTTTTATTCATACCCCTTAACGATGCGTTGCCATGGCAACGCAGCTCTTTAACTCGCTTCTTAACATAGCTTTGTGGTGTGCTAACTCGTCCTTAACGCATATGAAGTTACCTCATAACTCACCTCCATGGTTACTACACCCAGTACTCTTAGGTACTATTTTTTGTATGTGTCATTCCCCAACACATTTCCAAACCGCACCAGCTTATTTTATAATCATTTTGTGAAATAACCAAATTGAAGTTTACAACTAATTTTTATAAAAACTATTTCTAAGTATTTCTCATCATACCATAAAATTGAGTGTAATATTGATATGCTAATAAATTGAACTATTATATATATTCACTTCTCGTTGTTAAACTTTTATGAAATATACAAACACAATTATAAAATTTAATTATAGCTAGAGGTAAGATTATATGTATGATTTTAGTTGCAAATGTAATATATTTTAATTGATATATAAATGTTGTAAAAATAATTAAGATTTAAGATTATTTGAGGACAAAGTATTCTTTACATATCAAGTGATCAATCTTCATCATCCATTTTCATTTGATATAATGGATGAGATTAATCTCAACAATTTAAAAAACCCAATTTTATCATTTTTTTTTCAAATATTAATATCTTTCAAATCGTTAATCGTTAAGCAAAAAACAATATACCATTGCGACGAGCATTTAATTATCTTTCTATAGACAGCCACTTTGATATACTTTCGACAAAAAAAAATCGAATTTTTCACTTTTTTTAGTTTTTTCGTTTTTTTACGTTACTGAAATTTGTATTAAAAAATCATATATGATAAAACGCTAATTTGAATATCATATGTGATATTAGTGTTAAATCATATATGATATGTAATATCACATGTGATATTAGTGTAAAATCACATATGATATACATATCATATCACATATCATATTACATATCATATATGATTTAACACTAATATTTCATGTGATATTCAATTTATTATTTAATTATATATGATTTTTTTCATGCAAATTTCAGTAACGTAAAAAAAACAAAAAAAATACGAAAAAACGTGAAAAAAATAAATTTTTTTCTTTTTTCGAAAGTACATCAAAGTGCACGTCTATAGAAAGATAATTAAATACTCGTCGCGACGGTGTAAATATTTTCGTTTAACGATTAATAGTTTAAGAGATATTTAAATTAAAAAAAATATGTGAAATAATAAAATGTTTTTAATCTCAGTCATTGATTTCTTTTTAAATGGATGGTGGAGATGAATTTCTTGACATGTAAGAAAAGTTTTGTATGTAAAATAACTCTTATCAATAATTAAATGAAGATTTAAGATCATTTGAGGACAAAAGATTCTTTACATACCAAGGGATCAATTTTCATCCTTCACTTTTATTTGATCTAATGGATGAAATTAATCCCAACAATTTAAAAAACTCACTTTCATCATTTTTTTTCCAAATATTAAATGAATTTCAAGCCGTTAATCGTTAAGCGAAAAAAAATATATCATTGCGACGAGCATTTAATTATCTTTCTATATATAGGCACTTTGATATACTTTCGAAAAAAAAAATTCATATTTTTCACGTTTTTTTTTTTTACATTTTTTTTGTTCTTTTTATGTTACTGAAATTTGCATTAAAAATCATATATGATAAAACACTAATTTGAATATCACATGTGATATTAGTGTTAAATCATATATGATATGTAATATCACATGTGATATTAGTGTAAAATCACATATGATATACATATCATATCACATATGATATTACATATCATATATGATTTAACACTAATATCACATGTGATATTCAATTTAGTGTTTAATTATATATGATTTTTTTCGTACAAATTTAAGTAACGTAAAAAAAATGAAAAAAAAAAAGACGAAAAAATGTGAAAAAAAACAACTTTTTTTTTTTTTGAAAGTATATCAAAGTGCCCGTCTATAGAAAGATAATTAGATGCTCGTCGCGACGGTGTAAATATTTTCGCTTAACGATTAACGGTTTAAGAGATATTTAATCTATAGAAAATAAGTGAAATAATAAATTGCTTTTAATCTCAGCCAATGATTTATTTTTAAATAGATGATAGAGATGCATCTCTTAGTATGTGAAAAAAGTTTGGCATGTAAAATAACTCTACTTTTAAATGAATGTGAAATATACATTATGGTGATTTGATGTTAGAATTTAATGCGTATATTGGAGTTGCATTAAATTTGGTGCAAGCGTATTTTTTGAATGAAAATTGATTTGTACGTTTTGAAATTTGATTGGGATATTACATTTGTGCTATAAATACTTGTACATTATTAAATACTCTGTTTTAAGTGTTTGTATTTTAAGTGTGCAAATAATTTTTTTAAGTGTGCAAATCATTAACATTTTTGAATATGTCTTTTTTATGATATTTAGCTGTGTTTAGTGTGAGGCTTATTAAAGCGTATTTTTAAAATATTATAAAATAAGTTTTGTCGACTTACAAAATCTTTTATAAGTCATATGCTTTCATAGGTCAAAGTCAATTGAAACTAGTTTTTCGGTTCTTATAGTTAGTCAAATTATTTATATACTCTCAAAGTATAATGGACTATCGTGCCAAAAATGTAAATATATCTAAATTTAATTTGATGTTGTTTTATACGATTTTACATTAATAAGTTTCAGTTCCAACTAATTTACCAAATAACTTTATAAAAATATGAGCTATAGCTTCCATCTTGTAATAAGCTCCAACTCCAGCATATTTCGCCAAACATGCTCTTATGTATGTTTGGTACACAAGATTATTGAGAAATTATTCTTATTTTTTGGAATAGTAAGCGAATTAAAATATATGATTCGTTTGATAAACAGAACTTATAAGATATTATATTAATCTCTGAAAATCAAATGTTACTTAATGTAGCTTACAAAAAATTATATCGTTTTATCATCTTTATTTCCATCTGCATCAACATACCCTTAGTGGTGGTGTTCGATAAACATATTGGAGATGCTCTTTAAGAGTTTAAGGCATGAAACACCTACATTTATACACGATTGGTTAAACTTGCGATTCGTAAAAAAACAGTGGACGAATATAGGCCCGGTAGTAATTCTAGATTTGACTAGTTGCAACTAAGGTATAGGCCCTAAAGTTTAGGGGTGAGCGAAAAAACCGAAAAGACCGAATAAACCAAAAACCGAAACCGAACCAAACCGAAAATAACCGAACCGAACTAATAACCGAACTGAATTTGCTAAAACCGAACCAAACCGAATTACTAATTCGGTTCTCGGTTTGGGTATGGGTTTAGCAGTTTGAACCGAAAACCGAATTCATATAAATATATATATTTTTTATAGATTTATATATATATTTATATATTTTTAAGTATATTTATATATAAATAAATACTATTAAAAGGTTATCATAATATAATAAAATACTTTTTATGCTTGAAATATATTTTTTTGCTAAATATCTATCTAATTATTAATTATTTTTTTTTAAATAATGAAATTCGGGTTATTCGGGTCAACCCGAAAACCGAACCGAATTAGAACTCAACCGAACCGAACCGAAAACCGAATTTGAATTTGGTTCGGTTCGGTTCTCGGATTGACCTAAAAAAATATTTTAACCGAATTAACCAAACCGAACTAACCGAACAACCCGATGACCGAACCGATCAACACCCCTACTAAAGTTTCATTTGAGGGCTTGGGAGAATATATTGGCCCAATATTTGTAACTCAAGTCTTAAGAATTTATTAGGGTAAATTAGGGTGAGAAAAAAACCGAAAAAATCGAATAAATCGAAAACCGAAACTGAACCGAATCAAAAACAACCAAACTCAACTAATAACTGAACGGAATTTGTTAAAATCGAACCGAACCGAACTACTAATTCAGTTCTCGGGTTGGATATGGGTTTGACAGTCTGAACCGAAAACCGAATTCATATAATTATATATTTTTTTTATATTTATATATTTTTTATATATTTATACATATATAAATACTATTAAAATGTTATTTTAATATAAAAAATACTTTTTATGCTTGGAATTTTTTATTTTTTTTTTTTGCTAAATACCTATGTAGTTATTAAATTTTTGAAAATAAATAGCGAAATTCAGGTTATTCGGATCAACCCAAGAACCGAACCGAATTCAAATTCAGTTTTCGGTTCGGTTCGGTTGAATTCTAATTCGGTTTGGTTCAGTTTTCGGGTTGACTAAAAAAATTAACCGAACCGATCAACACCCTAGGGTAAATTTAGTAGATAAATTCATTATTATTAAATGAATTGAACGAGAAAAAAGGAAATCATAAAAATAAAATTAGATGAGAATTTAAGTCGATATAAATGTTGGGTAACAACAGAGAACTACAGTTCTACCCGAACGTCGTCTGGATAGATTACTTATTAGTAACCGGTGATATATTTTGGGAATTGAGATTCTTTAAAGTTTAATTTGAATATAATAGGTCTTCTTGATGTTTTTATGAGAAGGAAATAATGTGAGCCCTTTAATGTGTCAACTTTATTTTATTAAAATACAAAAGCTCACTCAAAATAACACTAACATAACCTATCATGTTAAAATTAAGCTTTAGATGATCTTAATTCATATTTTTGTGTACCTCGTCTCTTTGTGATAGGCTTAAGGTGTATTAATATAAACATACAATTCCAACAAGAAGAGTTTAAAAAAAATTGCAGTCAACGAAAATATTTAAATAACAAACTGAATTTAGTGAGTGATTATAAGACGTCGGTGGAAACTAAGTCATTACAAAGTGAAGATAATATCTTGAAATAAAAAAATATTTAAAGATTACCTATTGCACATAGAAAAAACATGAGCAAACATAAATAAACACTAGGGGTCTTCACATTCCTTGTCTGATGGCTCATCCAACCTTGTGTAATGTTAATACGTTATCATGGTGAAAGATTTCATCGACAATTATGTAAGAGTCATCACTATCCTCCTCGGTAGTCTCATCTATGAGTACATACTTTCACGGCCGGATTTGAGCATGTGCAGGGTGATCAACGGCACAGGGCCTCCACTTTTTGAGGGCCCCGATTCGTAAAGATTAAACTCATATATAAAGTCATTTTTGGATGATTTAATCCTATAAATTGTGTTTTATGATCTATAAATACGTTATATATAATTATTGAAAGAAAGTAAAAATGAAACTCGCGTATGCGTTTTAATGGAAGTCTGGTACTTGTGAGTTGTGATTGTGATGGACAGACGAGGAAGATGAACAAAGGGTATGTGGGACCCATAAGTTTATTTCATTTTAACTATACAGAACTATATTATTACACAAAGTGCCCTTTTAGCCCCTGGCCTTTGAGAATAGTTCAAGTCAACTTTTTTATTTATAGAGGTGATTCATAACTCTATCAAGATTTGATAAGGGACTAGCCTAAATTTAACGGAATCTTTGTACGTTTGTAAATACTCCTTCAAAAACAAAATGGCTTATAGCAGAAAGATAAAAAATATATTAATAGTTGAAAACCAAGGTATACACAATCTTATAAAACATATTTAAAGTCTAATGTATAATCAGTTATAGTACAACTTTGCTATTTCGGGAACGGTGTTATACTTTTTTGTGATTAAGGGCCTATAAAAGTTTTTTGCACAGGGCCCCCAAAATTCATGGGTCGGCCTTGATACTTCGTACGTGTTAAATCAGGAACGTCACCCTTTCTGGAACATCTGATGAGGGGCATTTAAGATGCATGTGGAATACTAGAAGGGGGGTTGAATAGTTTTGCCGATTTTAAGTTAGTTTCAAAAACTTTTAGATTCGATGTTATGTGAAATCGTATGAATGAGGAGATAGTATAGATCTATGAGTAATGCAAGTAAAGTAAGTAAAGTAAATGATGGAAATGACACAACCGATTTATAGTGGTTCCGCTACAAGGACACCTTCCTTGCCCTACTCCACTCCCCGAGTCACCTACTCGGGAGTTCAAGCACTATGTCAACAAACTCCTTCAACTTAGCGGAGAAGCCTTCACAACGTTGCTTACACCCTTTTTCCGGTACAAAGCTAAATACCGAGTCCGTAACACGGAGGACCAAACTAACACTACTATAACACAACAAATATGTGAAATATGAAATACAAGATCTTTGCTACAGAAATCTTGTGGAGGAACAAATCAATCAAGGACCCCTTGCTTTGATGACTTGTAGAATGCTCGTGATCTCGCCTTAGAGAATGACCTATATGAGAATCACAATAGAAGAAAGAAACTCTCTAGATCAAGTGACCTTTTGTTAGAAGAGTGTAAGAATATATGAGAGAGTTAGTAAGAAGAGGGGTGAGTAAAAATGAAGAAATGGCTTTCTATTTATAGGCAAATTCTTGCCACTGTTGCACGGATCCCTTGCTTGAGGGATCCGTCTAGTGCAACTCCAGAGATCCATGAGACGCTCTTCTTTGCCCATGGGTTTTTGGGTTATGGGTCATGGGTTATGGTTTGAACCATGGGTATCTAAGTAGATACAATGTATCTAATAGATGCAATGCATCTAGTCAAATGGGTATGGGTTAACTCCATGGGTTATGGATATGCTCCATGGGTATGGGTCATGGGTTGTGGTTTTTACCCATCCTAATAAACTATTACAACAAATGAATTATTACAACAATTTGTATTAAATGACTATATGTAGATGCTTTACAAAAATAACATATATCCTTATAGTTTACTTATGATAATATTATATTTGTTATCAACAAAACACAAAGAGATAGCTAAATATTAATAAACGTTTTTACGGTTTATTTGTATTAACAATCTCCCCCTTTTTGTTGATGACAAAACATAATGTTATGATGAGTAAAACTTAAGATTAGATGTATGTTTTGAAAGCATAAGTTTTACTTCTTCTCCCCCCTTTTTGTCGAAACAAAAAGTGATCCTAATGAAGAAATAAAAATGTGGAAAAAATAGTCCACGAATCTCTAACTCCCCCCTTGACGGTAGCTCCCCCTAGAATGGGGCATCAAGTGAGAAAATAAAATTACCTACAAAGAAAAGGTTAGTAGTAACATGCATAAATAATCTTGTGATTGAAGAGAATCAAGATTGTGAGCCAAGGTATGTAAACAAAGCCTTGTAATAAAATAACAAAGTGTAGTGATATTTATGTCACATACAAGCATGTAAAACTAAGAACAAGACTTGTTCTAAAAATGACTCAAAAGAAAATACTAAAAATAATAAAATGATTCATTCCATGCTTGCATAAGGTTATAGATGGAAGTTTTGGTGAGTAATGATGTTGATGCGATCAAGGATGAGGTTAAGTATGACTCGCATTTCTTCCCTAATTTCTATTGCAAGATCCCTAGTGGATTGGCAATGTTCACAATGTAAGTGATGTGGGTAATGTGTGCAGAAATTTTTCGGGTTAGTTTGATGTGTGAGATGCGGAAGTTGTGGTGGAAAAGTTAGAAAATACGGATCAAAGTCCGGAATGTTTGAAAGTGGTGGTGGAAAATAACCTAGATGTTCTTGTAACACAATGGGAGCTAAAGGTGGTGAGGTTTCAAGGTCTTTGAAGATTGTCTTTGGAGAAGTGGGAGGTGTTAAAAAGACTAATTCTTTTTGCTTGGTTTGTTGGGATCTTGTTGGAGTCTTAAGGAGTTCCAAAAGAGTGACCTTATGTGGAGATTTGATGGGTGATGAAGTTGGTGTACTTGTTGGAGACGAAGGAGGTGCTATAATAGAAGCATTTTGTGGTGAATGAGTGGTTGGTGATGAACCATTTGATGATGGTTTTGCTAAGCAACAAGGCCGGATGCTAATCCGTGCGGTTTTTCTAGATTTGGGTAGTGGTACTTTGGAAGGTGGGAGGACAAAATTTTGGATTTCTTGAAAGGGATTGTTTGCACTAGGTGATTCATCTATGTTGGAAGATCTTTTGGATGACATGATGATGTTTGTTTGTGAGGTTGAGTGTAAAACCCTAAAATCTCAAACGTGTGAAAAGACTATTTTGCCCCTATAAGTTTATTTTGATTTATAAGTAATTAGAAATTCCAAATTATGCCTAAATCATCAAAAATAAATAAATAATGCTATGTAATATTTTTTGTTTTAGCATATTATTTATATTATGTCAAAAAAATAATTAAAACTTTATATTAAATTATTTTTGGGCCGATTGACATATGTTATGCACATTTAAATTAATAAAATTATTTATACTAAGTTTTTATTTAAAAACCCATCAAGATCAATCCAAATATTTTGTGATATCTTTCCTTATTATTATCCGATGATTTTAGCCATCCCATTTAATATACACGCTCCTCTACATATTAAAACAAAAACACGGTTCATTCTTGTTCTTCACAAACCCTAGAAGCCACAAGAAGAAAAATTTGTGCAGCCCTATTTCGTGCACCAAAAAAATTCCAAGTAATTTTTCTAAGATCAAACACAAGCCAAAGAAGAGGAGAAAATTGTTGGAAGATTTTTGAAGGCTGTTTTGAACGCGTGTGGAAATTGTTTTCGTTTTTATCCTAGCCGAATAGGATAATTGTTGTCCTTGTTATTTTCTTGTCCAGATCGTCCAAGAGGTAATTCTATCATCTATAAACATCATATACATCATACCATACGAATTAGACCTAACCATACACGTTAAATAATTTGTTATGAATTATTATTCTAAAAATGAATTAAATTGATATAATCGGTAAAATGAATTTTCATGGCTTCATATATATTTTATTATAGTTCTATATACATCCTAAAACATCATAAAAATGCTGGGAATAAATTTTGAAGCTTAGATTATTTGTTATTGAATTTATATTCAAATCGGGTGTAAAATGGAAAAATAATTAGAAAAATTATGAATAAATCGTATAACCTAAAGTTTTGGTCTTAGTTAATTTATTTGATGAAATTAAAGTGTGTCTAATGTATTTTTTTTACTGTTTATAATGTTTAATTCGAATTTTGTTTAAGAATTCCTAATTTTGTTAATTACCGAATAGAATTAATAAAGTTTTGGGGAAGTTTTGTGAAATAATAAAATAGAGGGTTATTTTTATAAAATAGTTTGGACCTGTGGTAATTCGTAAAAATTATAAAAGGAGGGGTTAATGTGTAAATTTTGTAACTTGAAGGTTTAAATGGTATTTTGATAAATATAATAATCCGAATTGTAATTATTTAAATTAGAGGGGCTATTTTGTAAATTATGATAAATTGAAGGTGTTTCGTATAAATATGTATAATTATTGGGCTAATGTGTAATTTTGTATAATTAATGGACTATTATGTATTTTGGATAATTAAAAGGGCTAAATTGTAATTTAATTAAGTAGAGGGACTAAATTGTAAGTTGTGAATAATAAGAGGATTAAAATAGTAATTAAGAGTAACTTATGGACATAATGAGCGATTTTGATATTTACACTTTGAACCCTCATCTTTGGCATAATTACACTTTGAACCCTAAATATGGAAAGTTGTCATATTTGACCCTGAACTACTTTAACTTATTAAAATGAACCTTAATACCATGAGAGGGATTTATTTGATAACTTAACCTAATTTATGATGTGTAAACCTTTCTGAATATGGAAACCTTCTAATTTTGGAAACTTACTAATTTTGGAAACCTGCTAAAAATGGAAAGTCACTAAGTGAGTAAAGTTATTAAAAGAGGAAAGCTACTTAAAAAGGACTATGTTGTGATTAGTTGTCCTTTCCTTTAGGTTCCGTGAAGCGGGATTGATCCGTGTCTTGTGTTTCATCTGTTCTGGTTTGTTTTGCTTTGCTTAAAGGTACAGATATTCTGACCTTACCTCTTAAGGTTTCTTGTGATTCTTATACATCTTTCGATACTAGCTTGAACTGTTATGCTTTACTCTAAGCCTCTTTATTAGGGCTTCCCTATGACTTTGCTATGCTCCCTTTGATATGAACTCTGATATGAACTCTGATATGAACTCTGATATGAACTCTGATATGAACTCTGATATGAACTTTGATATGAACTTTGATATGAACCCTTATGATATGATATGATTATGCTTTGACCCGTCAGATTGATACCCGAGCCAATTATGTGTTCCTAGTCAGGAAGGTAACCTGACCGTGTCATTGATGCACCAATGGCATGACTCCAGTGTGTACGAGTGATGATACACACCGTCCCCTATTATGATATGATATGATTATGAGCTCACTATATGTATATGATTTGGCCACTGGGGGGCGTATGGATGCATCCTAGATATGATATGTTTCGAGGGATTTGATCTGTTTGGAGATATATATGGTGAATGATGTCGGGTGCAATCCGCGTCTTCACATTTCCGGGAGCTAGCTACTCCATTTGTTACTGAGGTCTCCCCTCCTATTATGTATGGTATTCCGAGGTCACCCCTCTGAATACAATGGTTACTTATGATATGATATGATATGTTCCGGGCTCGTGGTAGATTTCTGACAACCCTTACACCTTTGATATGCTATATTGTACCTTTTGTATTCCCAACGCACTATATGCTACGTTAATTGTTCATTACTCAGTACCTTTATATGACTCACTCTACTACCAAGATATATATATTCCATTGCTTTGATCTGTCACACTCTCATTCCGTTAATTCAGACTATCGTTCCATTCACGTACCGGGTTATTATATGTTAATTGGATTTGATTATGATATTCATGTTTTATGCGACTACTGATTACCCTGCTATGAAATGATTTATATACGGTTATCTGAGTTACCTGTTGTCACTGATGATATGTGATCTTACTGTTATGTGACCCTCTGATTTGTCTGTTCATCATGTGTAATCGATAGTTTTGTCGGTTTATTATGTGTGCTTTGTTCGGTATCTCGTGGACTATGATTATCCGACAGTATCCTTATCTGCTTGTTGTTGACCTGCCATGCTTGCATTTCGGTTTATGCTACGGTTTGATTGGGTAAATGGGTCATCTTGTGACTTCTGGCTTGTTAATTTGTTTAGTTTCCCTGCTATGTTTTTAATTCATTTAATTATATCGTTTATATTGTATTCCTACTTATTACGTATGACTGCCATGTGTTGACTGTTGTTAGTAATTCCGCTGTTATGATACTAGTTATGTTTTCAACTAAGGGTTTTGACATGTGTGAATTGCCATGCTCACTTATTAATTAATTGCTTCCGCTTTTCTGTAGATATCTGTTTGGCTTGTATGCCTTCTAATTTCCTGAATTGATTGTATGACATATATGTTGTGTGGACGCGACGCCTGCTATGCTTGCTTATGTTTCAGTTCTAGTATGCCTGGTTTGTATGTGCTCGTATATATGTCATTAGTGCTTTGCTTTGCTTCGTTCTCCTTGTTATCTGTCGTTTTGAATATATGTATATTTGTGTGCTGCAGGATTCTCTTTGACTCATTGTTCCCTTTCGTTGTGACCTTGTTATCAGCTTCCTTATTTCATTTCGCATTTCTGATTTTGTTTAGCTTTCGTTTCGTTATATCTGTTCACTGGGCTTTTTAAGCTCAGCCGCATTTCTTTTCCTGCGGCAGGTTTTAGGTTGGAAGATGGGCTTTGATGGGCTGAGAGTTGGATTATCTGAGTGGACCAACCCTAGTTACCTTTCTAGTTGGACTTATTTTGGCGGGCTATTGTTTTGAAATTTTGGTTTATTTTAGATATTTGGATTTTGTAATTTTTCTTGTAAATCTTTTGTCTAAATGTCTTGGTACGTTATTCTTTAAGACTTCCGCTTGAAGAATTTTATTTGTATGTTCTGATATGACACCAGAAAGTGACACTTCTACCCTTGTCGGGTTGGGGTGTTACATTGAGAGTGATGAATATGCAACCATTTTGGAAATCCTATTTATAGAAAAAATAATGCATTTCAATGAAAGTTTGACCCAAAATGTGGATTAAAATCTAATGATTAGATATGAATTTAAGGCATGTGATCATGAGAACACAAGCATTAAGTAACATACTCCAAAAAATAAAAAATAAAAATGATGAAAATATAGAAGTTTTCATCCAAAGTGAGAAAAATAAAAGATAATTTTAGCTTCTGTCTCACGGATCCCACGGATCCTTCCCTTGAGGGAACCGTCCACCATTAAAGCTGGGATCCGTGGTACTGGTGACTCAGGCAGCTCAAAAATTTTCCTTTTGAAAGCATTTTTGCCTAGTGTGTGCCTATATGCAAACCATTTGGAGTTGCGGTTATCTCGACTCCTAAAAAGAAAAGAAAAATAAACTAGAAGTGAAAAATCACACTATTATGTGAGATAACCCGAGTGCTCCTAATTCATTGTTGCTTAAATGAATGTACCCGAAAACACATATTAGTTATGTGTCCTCTTTAGCATTCAAAAGACATGAGATGCAATGAAAACGGGTTTTTAATTTGTATTAATAATGAAAAAGCGATTTGTCCTAGACGTGAGAAATGGCTTTTATGAAAGTGATATGGGAAGTGGTATCCTTTTAGAAAAACATTTTGAAAAGATATTTCTTTGTGTGAAGAAAACGTTTATTCTTGAGTGAAAAGAAATAGATATGCAATTACGTGTTTGCAAAAGGTACTTGCCTAAAAAATAAGAAAAATAAAAAAATATGAAAGTACGTGTTATAGGTAAAACCTATCTTGGGTTTTGAAAATTCCCGTATCGATTGTGAGTTGTGTGTGAAATAGAGATCCTAGACTCAGAAAGAGGAAGGCTAGTGTTTACATACCTTGTAGAGTTTAAAAACTACTTACGACGATTGTTCCATGAGACCAAGTCCAAGAGGAAGGAGGTTGAATTTTTCCCGCTTCAACGGTTTGGTGAGGACGTCGGCTATGTTGTCTTCGGATGCTACCTTCTCAATAGAGATGTTCCCCTTTTGAACATTATCTCTTAAGAAGTGATGACGAATCTCTATATGTTTGGTGCGAGAGTGCAATACCGGATTCTTGCTTAAGTCGATGGCACCTTTGTTGTCATATTGAATGGCTATGTCACTTAGATGAATGTCGTAGTCAACTAACGCTTGTTTCATCCATAGTGCTTGTTGGCATGCTTTGCCGGCGGAGACATATTCGGCTTCGGTTGTTGATATGGCCAATGCCGTTTGCTTCTTTGAGAACCAAGATGTTAAACAACATCCCATAAAAGTACATACCCCACTTGTACTTTTTTGGTCAACATAATCACCTGCATGGTCAGAATCTGCATATACAATTGTTTCTACCCCCGTACCCTTAGGATACCACAATCCTAATTGAATCGTACCCTTAATGTATCTAAATATCCTTTTGACGGCTTCTAGATGTGATGTTTTAGGATCTTCTTGAAACCTAGCACATGACAAACACTAAACATGATATCCGGCCGACTAGCCGTGTGGTAGAGAAGACTACCAATCATGCCACGCTATTTTGTGTTATCAACGGATTCACCGTCTTCATCTTTTGTGAGTTTAGTGTTAGATGACATT
Organism: Chrysanthemum makinoi; assembly: GCA_910596185.1. Taxonomy (NCBI): domain Eukaryota; kingdom Viridiplantae; phylum Streptophyta; class Magnoliopsida; order Asterales; family Asteraceae; genus Chrysanthemum; species Chrysanthemum makinoi. The sequence continues at coordinate 11,391,106 of OU343218.1, forward strand.
GGTGTTCTTATGGGTTTTGACTCTTCTAAACCAAATTTCTTTAACATATCCTTTATGTATTTAGATTGATTAAAGAAGATATCATCTTCTACTTGTTTGATTTGTAGACCAAGAAAGAAACTAAGTTCTCCCATCATACTCATCTCGAACTCGTCATGCATGATTTTAGAGAAATCATCACACATGTCTTGACAAGTAGATCCGAATATAATATCATCTACATATATTTGAACAATGATTATATGTGACTCTCTTTTCTTAGTAAAAAGTGTGTTATCAACTAACCCCATGGTGTAGTTATTTTTTATTAAGAATGACTTGAGTCTATCATACCAAGCTTTTGGAGCTTGTTTAAGACCGTAAAGAGCTTTCTTTAATTTATACACATGTTTAGGTTTCAAAATCGATGAAACCCGGAGGTTGAGCTACGTATACTTCTTCATTAATAAAACCATTTAGAAAAGCACTTTTGACATCCATTTTATAAAGCTTAAGATCATTAGCACAAGCATAAGCAAGAAGTATTCTTATAGACTCTAATCTAGCCACGGGGGCATAGGTCTCATCAAAGTCTACTCCTTCTTGTTGATTATACCCTTGGGCAACGAGTCTAGCTTTGTTTCTAGACACTACACCGTTTGCATCTAACTTGTTTTTATATACCCATTTGGTTCCTATTATGGTTTGATTACTAGGTGGAGGGATGAGTGTCCAAACATCGTTAGAAACAAATTGATTTAACTCTTCTTGCATAGCCATTACCCAACTTTCATCTTTTATGGCTTCTTTTGTATTCTTAGGTTCTATGGTTGGGACAAAACAAAATAAGCTACTTTGGTTTTGGACTTGAGACCTTAAGGTTCTTTCGTTTAACTTTCCTATGACCTTATCTACGGGGTGATCTTTAGACTCTTTAATATTTATGATTTCATCATTTAAAGGTTGTTCTTCTTCGTTTGTCTTTTTCTTTATTACAATAGCTTCACTCTCGACAATCTCGTCATCGACAAGAGGTAGAGTAGGTTTGGGTGGACTCTCATCAAATTTTACGTTTAATAACTCTTCAACCTTCATTGTTTCTTTGTTTAATATGACGTAAGCTTTGCTATTAGGAGATTAACCTAAAAAGATACCTTCGGTTGACTTAGGATCAAATTTTGTAAGATAATCTTTAGTGTTAAGTAGAAAACATTTGCTACCATAGTTTTTCCTAAAAATGGTCTAATTAAGACTCGGTTAAGTATGTACGTTGATGTATCAACGGCATTGCACCAAAACTTTTGAGGTATGGATTGCTCATTTAGCATGGTGCGACTCATTTCTTGTGGGGTTCTATTCTTTCTTTCAACTACCCCATTCGATTGTGGAGTGCGAGGAGCCGAGAAGTTGTGAGTAATACCATTAGCGTCACAAAAGGCTCCAAATAGCACTTCATTATCGAATTCCCTACCATGATACGTTCTAATAGACACTATAGGACTTCCTAACTGTCTTTGGATTTTCTTACTTAATATTTCAAAGTAATCGAACGTTTCAGTTTTGTTCTTTAAAAATTTAGTCCATGTGTACCTAGAGTAATCATCCACTATGACCAAAGTGTAGTAGTTGCATCCATAACTTTGGATAGCGGACGGACCAAATAAATCCATGTGTAGTAATTCTAGACACTTAGTTGTAGAGACCATGTTTTTAGCTTTGTGACTAGCATGGACTTGTTTTCCTACATTACAAGCATCACAAAAGTGATGTTCATATTTTAATTTTGGTAGATCTCTTACCAGATCTTTGGATGATAGCGATTAAAGAAGTCGCATATTGGCATGACCCAATCTTCGATGCCATAAGGTTGAGGTATCATCCATAGAAGTAACACAAAGTTTGTCTTGAGGTTCATTACCGATTTTAATGACATAGACTCCATGTTTCCTAATTCCTCTACCTATAGTGATACCGTTTTTCAATATCTTACTATCGGTTTCGTTAAAAAGTGCGTTGCACTTTTTATCACATATTTGTCCTATACTTAAGAGGTTAAAGTTTAGGTTTTCTACGTGACACACATCGTTAATGGTTAGAGATTTGTTAAATCGTACATTCACCGATGATTTTGCTTTTGCTATTTCCAAATACCACATTTCCTTCATTGAAGGATTCATATGTGGAGAATAAATCTTTATTGCCGGTCATGTGCCTCGTGTACCCGCTATCCTTGATCCACTCATCCGGATTCAGGTCGACCTTTAAGCACACCTAAGAAAACAATTAACTCAAAAGTTTAGTCCCCATTTGTTCATGGGTCCATTAGTGTTAAACATTCCATTCATCTTAGACATATATGGATAAGGTGAGTATGCTTTTCATGGTGCAAAGTTTTGAAATGGAAAACCATTTTGCATATTTGGATTCCATCTCATTTGATGGTTACTTCTCGGATAAACATTATTAGGTCTCCTAGATGAGTTTGGTTTTGAAAATGATGGACATTTGTTTCTTGTAAAACTTTGATTTTGTCTTGGAGGTGGTTGTCTAATAGTAACATGGGTTGGTTTCTTCTTATTAACAATAACAAAATCAGTTCTGGATGAGGAAGCTATATTATTACCATTGTTTGCTTCAGCAAACCCACGGATCCCTGGCTGTACACTAGCCAGTTCCCTTTTGTGGGATCCGTGGGATCCGTGACTACAGTGGTTTGTTTTTCTATTGCGTTTACGAATTGTGTTTCTTTGTTTTCACTAGTTGAGGCATCAAGTTGCTGAAAATCTAAACCTTTTTGGTTGTTTCCTGTTTTAACACTATCTAATATCATATCTAGAGTATTAGTATTCATTCTAGCAATCGTAGAGTCTAGATGATCAACAAGTGTTTGAAGTTGAACGCAAAGTTCACATTCCCCACTTGCTATCTTCCCCTTTTCTAGACGTTTTAATTTTGTTTTTAGCTCAATGACTTCCTTTTCTAAACGTTGATTTTGGTTTTTCAAAAACTTGTTTTTGTTGATTACTTTTAAACTAATTTTGCAAAGTTTATCATATTCATTATGCAATGAATCATCATCTAATGATGAACTACTATAGTATTCGTGACATACCTCGTCATTTGCCATGAGACAAATTTCTTCGTCTTCCTCCTCGCTCATTCCCCACGAACCGCTCACGAATGCTTTTTGTTCATCACGTTTGGGACACTTACTAATAAATTGGTTTGGGTCCCCACATTTAAAGCAAGCGCGATCATCCCTTGTCTTCTCGTCCTCTTTGCTTTTTCGGAATCCTTTCTTGTCGTCATATGGTTGTTTGACGTATCTTCCCTTCCTTCTAATGAACTTTTTGAAGTCCCTTACCGCCATGGCATACTCCTCGTCATCACTATCCGAAGAGGAGTTCTCTTCATCGCTTGAGACCTTTTTGGCTTTAAGGGCAAGAGATTTGTGCTTCTCTTTCACTTTTGAAGCTTCAGAATCTTTAGCGAGGACAAGCTCATAAACTTTTAAATTGCCTATGAGTTCATCAAGGGTGAGGATTGACAATTTTTTTGATTCTTCGATTGCCGTCACCTTAGATCTCCACTTGGATGGAAGTGCCCTTAGATATCTCCTAACATGATTACGGCTAGATAAAGATTCATCAAGTGCTTGTAAAGATGTAATTATAGTATTAAATTTAGCAAAAGAATGATCTATAGTATCCTCATCCGATATTGAAAATTGTTCATATTGTTGAACAAATAAATCAATTTTATTGTTTTTAACTTGTTGATTACCTTGATGAGTTATAACTAAAGAATTCCAAATTTCTTTAGAGGTTTTAAGCATGGAAATTCTTTCGAATTCCTTTTTGGGTAAAGCGTTATATAAAACAATTTTAGCTTCACTATTTTTGGAAAGCTTTTTCTTAATATCATCGGTAAGTTTATCATGAGGTATGTTAACTAAATTTCCATTTTCATCTTTTGCAGCGGCTTCAAAATCACCTTCAACAATGATGTACCAAAGATCAATATCTTTAGACTTCACATACGTTTCGAATCTATTTTTCCAATATATAAAACCATTAGTTTCAAGAAGTGGAGGTCGTTGCATGGATTGCCCTTCCTTGTAATTTTCAGAACCCATAGTGATCGAAAAGTTTTCAAAATACGGTTTACTTTAAAACTTTTATAAACTTAGCTCTTGATGCCAATTGTGGAAAAATAGAAGGGGGGTTGAATAGTTTTGTCGATTTTAAGTTAGTTTCAAAAACTTATAGATCGATGTTATGTGAAATCGAATGAATGAGGAGATAGTATAGATCTATGAGTAATGCAAGTAAAGTAAGTAAAGTAAATGATAGAAATGACACAACCGATTTATAATGGTTCGGCTACAAGGACATCTTCCTTGCCCTACTCCACTCCCTGAGTCACCTACTCTAGAGTTCAAGCACTATGTCAACAAACTCCTTCTACTTGGCGGAGAAGCCTTCACAACGTTGCTTACACCCTTTTTCCGGTACAAAGCTAAATACCGAGTCCGTAACACGGAGGACCAAACCAACACTACTATAACACAACAAATATGTGAAATATGAAATACAAGATCTTTGCTACATAAATCTTGTGGAGGAACAAATCAATCAAGGACCCCTTGCTTGGATGACTTGTAGAATGCTCATGATCTCGCCTTAGAGAAGGACCTATATCAGAATCACAATAGAAGAAAGAAGAACAACTCTCTAGATCAAGTGACCTTTTGTTAGTAAAGTGTAAGAATATATGAGAGAGTTAGTAAGAAGAGGGGTGAGTAAAAATGAAGAAATGGCTCTCTATTTATAGGCAAATTCTTTCCACTGTTGCACGGATCCCACGGATCCCTTGCTTGAGGGATCCGTCTAGTGTAACTCCAAGGATCCGTGAGACGCTCCTTTTTGCCCATGGGTTTTTGGGTTATGGGTCATGGGTCATGGGTTATGGTTTGAACCATGGGTATCTAAGTAGATGCAATGTATCTAATAGATGCAATGTATCTAATAGATGCAATGCATCTAGTCAAATGGGTAGGGGTTAACTCCATGGGTAATGGATATGCTCTATGGGTATGGGTCATGGGTTGTGGTTTTTACCCATCCTAATAAACTATTACAACAAATAAACTATTACAACAATTTGTATTAAATGACTATACGTAGATGCTTTACAAAAATAACATGTATCCTTATAGTTTTACTTATGATAACATTATATTTGTTATCAACAAAACACAAAGAGATCGCTAAATATTAATAAACGTTTTTACGGTTTATTTGTATTAACAATGCAAAAAGATCTGCATCAACATCCGCAACAGGTTTAGCCAGAACAACAACATCGATAGTGCCAAAATCATACGGATCTTCATCACGACTAGAAAATATCTTAACCTCATTATTATCACATATAACCACCACATTAGCAACATAATCTTCTTTAAGCAATGGCGCCAGTGCATCATCATCATATACGACCACATCAAAAACTAATCGTAAGTTGGTCTTCATAACGTCCATAATTGAGTTGGGTGAAGATATCAACTTAGTAGGTGACTGAGCAACCTAAAAACATAAGTTCAGCATGATTTGAAACAAATGATTATCCAAATGTTATGTTAAAATAGTTACATATTATGTCATTTCTTTGCAATGTATAATGGGAATAACATCCCTGCTGCGTGCAGCAACTATACTACTTGCAGTAAGGAACAATTTTTTTTTTATTATATTTTTTTAACATTTACACTTTTCATCCTTCAAGAATCAAGATTTTGAATTATACATGAATCATTCTTTGTTATAATACAACACCACATAAGCTTTCCTGTTGTTTGCAGCAAGGATCATTTTCCCATGTATAACATATGCTTGTTGTCCCTTTAGATAAATTTGGTAATTATTTTCACATTCACGAGTATCATAACCATTCTTCTTATTCTACTCAACGTGATCATGAACATACCGTTCGTACAAAAACTTTTTTTTTTCTGAATGAACATGATGGAATATTTTGAAACCAAAGTATTCCATTTGGTATTGGATGGAGAAATAAAATCTGATTTTTTTTTTTTTTTTGTGAAACCGGTGAACATATATACTTTCAAACAAAGATCTACAATACAAAACATTCAAAAAGGTGAGAGGACATTCCCAAACACCCTAAAGAAGCTAAAATGGGACATACATTTGACATATAGAACCAGACAAGTTCTAGCAAAACAACAAAACAATTCATCTTAATATTCCAAGCAGTCATTCTTAGAGCTATATTCAACACTATCTTTTTGAAGTGTCCATATTCCTCAATTTGGTTGTCAATTCCTTCCATTTTGAACTGTCCAAATTCCACAATTTATCTCCCAATTCTCCCAATTCATTCTCAGTCATACCACTCAATTCATTAGCAGTCATACTCTGTGTTATTCCATTAACTTCATCATACACATCCTCTTCCTCTATATTCTCAATACCATACATAGTTCCCCCATATGTCTTTAAAGTATTTCACCATCTCACGGGACCATTTACGTATTTCAATAGGTGTTGGCTGCAATTTGTTTTTAACAAAGAATTCTACTTCTTTCTTCTGTTCATTGTTCACAGATCTTGCATTCCCCTCTTCATCACAATTTTCCAGAACTACAAACTTATTAGGACTATCTTGTTTCTTTTGTGAAGATTGGGATATGTCCTTATTATTAAAGATAGAAGACTTCTCAGTTACTTTTCCTTTATCACCCACTCTTTGCTTATCACTTGAAACCACTTGTGTAGGCCTGAATTCAAATCTATTATTGCTCTTATAACTTCTGTTCACTTCTTGCCTCCAATTGTTTCTTTGCCCTTTCCCATTGTTTGGAGTCTGAGGTGCCTTGTTCATGAAGGTCTGTACTCCATTATTTTCCCTACATATACTCTCTCCAGATGCCCCAACTTTACTTTTTTTCATCTCAATTACTTCCTCTGTTGTCCTTGGTCTTTTCATACACAGTTTAGTAGTATGGCTAAAAACTGCACAAATCTCACATACTTGAGGTTTCCATGAATACTCAACCCTCACTTTTTTGGTCCTCAAAATCTTTCCATCACTGCCTCTACATTGTATATTTATACATTCCTTGAACAACTTTAGCATTTACTTCCACCAAAGCTCTGGTATACCCTATTCTTCCTTTCCCAAACTGGCACATTTTAGCAGTCATTGTATCCATAACTAATGGTTTCCCAAGACTGCTAGTTAATTTGCTCAAGCCCTCATTATTACAAGCCTCAAGTGTAATATCATACATTTTTACCCAAAGTGGAATTGTTGATGGTTCAGGTTTATCTAAACAAACATCTGGACTCCATTTTTGAACAAGTAATGATCTGGCACTAACCATTCATGGACTGTTATCAAGCACAAAGTTCATTCCACTCTCATGTTTGAATTTAAAGAAATTGGCATCATTATCATTAGTAAACATCTCACTTAGCCCATGCCTACCCCACATTCTCATCAAGTTATACTTAAGTTCAGGGAAAGGCATTTTCTTCCAACAAATTGACCACAAACAGTTACCTTCTACCTTTGACTGCCTTTCTAAACCAACTCCTCATCAAATATCACAAATTCAAATCCATCCTCAGTTATCTCAGTAGGAACAAAGTCTAGCTTTCTTTCCAAATCAGCATTGTTTTGGATAGCAACATTAGCATAGGTAGGTCTACTATGAGTATTGTTACTATCCTTATTCGCAATCACATCCTCCTGAGAGTAGGGTGTATTAGTAGATTCAGTAGTAGTATCACCTACATATAGAATATCCAAATTCTCCACATCCTCATTGTTATTAATCTCATTCATATTATGATCAACCAGGTCTCCATTGCCTCTTTCCTCTGTATTTTCACCCACCTTACTCATATTTCCCCTAATTTAAGTACCATTACATGTATCTTGTTCATTAGAACCCTTAGTGTCAACACTTCCATTCCTTTTTTCAGAATTAGCATCAGATTCCTTCTTATTATTCTTATTCTTGCCTAAGTCACATACAGTATTCTCAAATCGAATAGGAATTTTAACTTAACGTTTTGATCTTTTGTTGGACTTATTAGACATACTAATTATTGCTTATTACTAGTACACACACTAAAATCCACAACTCTAAGCTAAAACCAGCTAAAATTTAAAACAAATTCTGGCACCAAAATCGCCATAAACGATTCTTCAATTCTAATCGGTCAAATCAACTGAGAACTGTATCAGGATGTGTGTTATAACAATTAGAATCAGTTGTACAGTTTAATTTTGATTTTGAGTAAAATTGAAAATTAGGGCATTTTGGGGGGTTTTTGATATATTTGTAAAAACTAAAAATCGAACCGATAGGAATGTACGGAATGATGAAATTAATCGAATGATCGGTTTAGATTTTTGAAATGAGAAAAACAATGAAGGTTTTGAAGGTTTTTTAACGGCGGATTTTTGGTGGGAAGGTAGGAGAATTAGTTAGAGGAGAGAGAGACTCGTGATTATCCAATTTTGGGGTTTGTGGTGTGCATTTACGTTCGATATGTTATGCCGTTGGCTAATATACCAACTTAAGATATAAATCCGAATTTTAGTTAGGATATCGCCTTAGTTTTTTGATCATTTTTCACATCTTCAATTATTTTCCACCTTTTTATGCTTCTAGTTTTTGTTGTAGCTTAGACAAATAAATAAACAAATAAAAATGAATTAAAGGCAGTATCGTAATTAAAACAAATTTTATTTTTCCATCCTTCATACCGACAGAAGAATTTGGTTTATCTCTAAGGCCAACTGTCTGTTTATACCAAACACTAAAATTTACTAGAATTCTCATCCAATGTCAGTTTCATTGATTTCTTTTCTATGGTTTCATTTCATTTCATTTAACCCTTTTCCCCGCCAAACGTCTTTGCAATAGCTCGAAGTAAAGGCAATATTTGATTTTGGCCTTTCTAAACCCCACTACGAACATCAAGAATAGCATGCTTTGAATTTCCCTTTAAATGCTTCAATAACTCCACCTCTAATGCAGTTGAAGCAGCACCACAACCGAGTGGGAGAATACAGACAAAATTGCATGTACAATGGTCATTTTAACAAGCTTTGGTTTCTCGCGTCCACCTTAAAAAGAGCTACCTATGCTTTTTTTTTTATCAAAGCACGTTCCTAGAGTCTATCAGACACCGTCTTGATATTCAAACTCGACTCCATTTGAGTTGTCCTCATCCGGGCTGAAGTTTGTCTAACCTTGTTTGCAGCTTTGCTAATGATGTTAACGATACAAATACTTCTCTGGAATGAAATTAGGATATTTGAGCAACATTGTTCTGGATTCCAAGGATTGGACAACATAAAGTTTGTACATGAAAAACATTCCTCGTATAACACCAAATTTACATACAAAGTTGGATAAAAAGTTAAAAACCAAAACACACAAGCCAAACATAGCCAGGTTATTTAAACGTTAATATGTTAGTAACAATGAATAGATTGAAAACCGAAACACTGAACAGGAAAATAAAATGTTCAATACAACCATGAGCTGGTCAGCGTGCACTAACAAGAAACGGGTGCTGGCAAACTCCACATTCTATAGTCTCGGATCCCGAGCTAGGAACTTGAACCTGATAATGCCAAAATAACATATAAGTGTGAAACTAACTAAAACTACATGTACAAAAACATCGACTTGGGTGGGTCAAAACAAGATATTTCCCGTATGGGTCTAAATGAGTTGCGTAGGGTTGACCTAAAACCATCTTTATCCAAAAATGCTACATTTGTTATAAAAAATAGTGTAACATACACAAACATATGCTACATTATTTCAATTTCAATTAAACATTACGTTATTTTATATGCTTCTAGAGATTAAGCAAACTTTCAACCTTTTTGATCTAACATTGTTTAATTTTAAGCTATTTTTTTATAACACGAATCGACTACTCACAGATGAGTCAGTTGCATCCTATAACTTTTAATTAAAAAAGATATAAAATATGAACAAGACTTCACACCTGCAAATGAACGGTACAGGTGGGACAAGCAACTTCTTTCATCCGCCTGCTAGACCCTTCAGACTTGTAACCTGTCAACTCAATAATAAACTGCGGTAAACACAGTATTCTATTATGTCCTGTACTTTCGTAAGTTGATTATATTGGCACTCCCAAATTTAAAAGTTTGTAGCCCATATTTGATTTGGAAATACATTAATTTGACTATCCCCATTTGAAAATGCCAAACATAACATTCGCAATTTTAACAATCATGATATCAGAGTTAACTCTAATAGAAGATAAAACGTGGTTCATTCCAACAAAAAAGGTCTGTAGAGGTAGATCTTTTAAAATTACCTGACGATGGTTTGTGATTTCTTTCCAACTCCTCCTGAAATAAGAACATAGCACAACGTTAGATACTTAGTAAAGCATATAAGTAAGGAAACCCAAAACAGAAGGTTCAGATACTGAATCTAAATATTTTGTTTCAGTGGCTGATCTTGAAGCATTGAGTACTAGAATGAACTCAAACGTGCACATGAAACAGAGTATAGCAACTACAGTACAAGAGGAGCGGCTAATAATTTACCTGTAGTTTCTTTGCAAGATCTTCATGGCTCTGCAATCCAGAGGATCTGCTGGCAGCAGCTTCCTTAGCACTGCTCAATCTATGAGTAACCTCCAACTGGAAACAACAATTAAAAAATATGATTTCTCAACGGAAATTTCAAGAAATAGAAATATATTTTTCCTGTAAACAAGAGCGGTAACTTATACGACTCTAGTTGGTATCGCAATAGTTATAGTATAACCACAGAAAGTTAAACTTTGTAACAAGGCATGCAATATAATCTGACTTAAACACCTATAAGGGCTAATGTCACAGAACAGCAATATACTTATCTCGGTGTTCCATAATAATCATTCTCCTTTGGTCCGCACCAATTTCGTCTTGGGGTTATAGCGTTCCATTTTATGAAATACATTTTGCTATTACTAAATGCAAATACGTTTGGTATTTTTACCCAATTCTGCAAGTGTCAGGCTGGAGTGTGACTGTCCACATCCTACCTCCCTCATACCCCGCTCCGGTGACATTGTGTATTGTTGTTGTATTTTCTCACACACACACCAAAAAAAAAAAAAAACGACAGTTTTACCAAGTTTTAATGACTACTGGTACGGAACAAAGTATAACGACCAATATGGACAACAGATAACTACATTGTGGTAAGGCATCTGATATCATCACAAGAGGTCTAGGATTCAAACCACACTAGGTATACATTTGGGGGTGGCCAGGGAGAAAGGGTTGAAAACGGTCACGGGGATATCCCAGTGCCGCGGACATCCGATTCAAAGACCCACCCTCCCCATGTAACCCAAAGAAGGAAAACCTCCTCTGTTTAATAGATTTGTTTGTTAAAAAAGCAATATAATATTGGAGCTATAAGTCGTACCATGCATCGATCACAAACACGAACTTGAGGAGCATTGTCTTCAGATGTGAGAGCAATTCTTCCATGTGTGCACTTGTCACAAAATATATCTCCACAGTTCCGGCAATGATGCTACAATTCAAAAAAGATTAACTAAAATCAGCCAACAAAAGATCACAGAAGAAGCATTTGCAAAAATAGAACAAGGGAAATGATCAAATAGAGCTTTCTAGAATGGAGCTCCACTAACCTTCCTATTAAAAGCACTAAAGTCTGATCCACAACCAGTGCACTTCGTAACAGCTTCATCAGGTATCTAAATTAAATTGAAATAAGCCATAATGAAGAAAACTGCTTTGACGAAAGATTCCAGGTAAGCCATATATAAGTAAACTGCATATTGCTATAACCTTCTAACATGACTCACAAGAAAGATCGCCAAATATATAACCAGTCATAAAAGTAGAGGTAGCAACTACTGGTATTCTTTGTAAGGTCGGAATCAGGTTAGTACACGAGAAACAATTTTTACAAATATTTTAGAAACTTATAAACAATTAAAGTATAACATGTTTACAAATATTATATCAATTTCAATATTATTTTTGTCTAAACGATATGATATAAAAGGTTTTATGCATCTATACACATTGGGTAACGTTCACCCCCTTAAAGAGAACCTAGTCAACCTTCAAATGCATAAGGGTCTCCGCTCTTAAATAACCAGCAAATTCATTCCTTTACGACACCTAACATATGCGGGTGACCCATCAACCAGATGGTCGTGGGTTCAAGGCATTAAAGGAGGAGTGTAAATATTTTCCTTCAAAAAATCAAATAATAATTATTAACCTCTGCACCAAAGGGCCTTTGGCCTAGCAGTGCCAAGATGTATAAGGTGTTTCTCCCCCAAGGGTTCAAGTATCACTTAGAAGATAGGTTTCGTTTAGGGTGTGTGGGCGTTTGCTGTTCCAAAAAAATAAATAACCTTTGCTACATTTTTAGGCAAATTGAACAAAAATCTAAGAAAGACACAAAAAGATAAACACAAAAAAAATAGCCTCGCATTATATTCAGCCTTACAACTGTAGGGCATTGAAAAATAACGAAACGTTCAAAACCACCTTTTGCCACACGAAATATGAGTTTTGAAAATTGGCCAAACCACCACGAGTAGGGGAATGGCATCTTCATTCCATTATGTCCCACTCTCAATGAAAAGAAAAAAGACCCCATATACAATAGTACTGAATCAATAATTGCTCCAGCTTCCATAAAGATTTATAAAAGTGAGTAATTTATGAAACTCATTCAAGTAATACTTCAGCTTAAACCTAGCTGGATCATAACTTGGCTCATTTTTTTTCCTATACCAGTTTAGCTTACTTTCAGAATAGAGAAGTGCACATTCAGGAAGCATTGATAGACACTAAGGTAAATATAGCACAATCTCCGCGATCTAAGAAAAACTCAGCACATGATTTATGACATCATGGATTTAAAAAAGCATAATAGAAACAGTATCCAAGACAACAATGACAAAACTGATACATGTTGGCAAATGCTTACCCAATGATCTTTCTCCTCATTTGGGGGTTTAATTATGTTCATCCAGTCACCCAAACCTTTTTTCTTTTCAGTTGACTGCTCAGTAACTTTAACAGCATCAACAGGCCTGCTCCTCCCACCCATCTCCTTAACCTTCACATTTGCAAAAAGCAAGAGAAAAAATTTTTTAAATAATTCAAGAACACAAGCAGACAACTCAAGCATGTGATAACTAACATAAATATACACCAAATAAAATTAAGTTAGCCTGCCGACTAACCCCAACAGAAAATAGTCACTGCATCTGACAAATAAAAGGGGCTTTTTTATATTGAAATTTCTAATCACATGCAGTTTATCCGGCAAAGGGTTATAACTGAGTCTGGCTTTGGTAGTTCACAAAATCTGGAGTTAATAGCCTGAAGAGGCTATTGTCTATTCAGTAACTAAACAAAATATAATTAGATATAATTTCCAGTGTTCCAGCTCCTAAAAGTTATTTTTAATACTAGACCAAAAAGCTATGCTACTATATTGTAGTAACAAGTTCATATCAGAGTATAACGTCCAATTAGATGTTCCAGGAGTTAAATAAGAATGAACAATTAGAGTACATTTATTCTACATGTTAATGTAACAGTGATTCTACCTCCACTTGATTAGAATTATCCTACTCATTTCTTTGACATGTACGAATAAAATGAACACCGAAAATTGGTCAGCAGACTCAGAATTAAATGACAAAAAGTTAAAGATTGTAAAACAGAGCAAGTCTTCAATTTGGAATTTCAGAGCTAAAAGGGGCTGCTATTTCTAACCAATAAAGTCTTTTAATACTAGACTACAAAGCTATGCTACTAATCAGAGAAATAAGTTCAATTACATGTTGCAAGAATTAAGTTAGCACAAGTACTTAGGCTGCAGATATTGTACACGACTACCCAGTCAATGTAACTGTAATTCTACGTCAACTTGATTTAGAACTATCCTACGTATTTCATTGACATGTCCCAATCAAGTTAAATAAATTTTGTTCCTCACACACAGGAACAGATAACAAAAAGTAAAGGTTTGTATAACCAAGAAAGTCTTCAATTTGTGATTTCTAACCTGAAAGGTTGCTGCTGTTATTGTGTCCAACAATGTGTTTGTAGTGTAACTGTTGGATTGCAGCCTTATACGTCTTGGCTCAATGTCTACAGAACTCTTGGACCAAAACGCAAGGGTAGATGAATCATATACCTAAAGAATAAATGAAAACAGTTCAGGTATAACAGGTAGCAAAACTACAACAATAAAGAAGTAGAGACAGGAGAAGAACATACTTCACATCTCGTTACTGTATCAAGAGGATATATTCTCAAGGTCCTGCTGGTAGAGGGATCAAGCATTCGGATTCCATCCAATCCAATCTAAAAAGAAAAAAGAAAAAACAAGGCATTCAAATTCAGTATCAAATAAATGAACAAATAAGGTAAAAGATCACAAAGAAGGCAACAGGAAAAAAGATATGCAAATGCTATCAAAAAACCCAAATAACAAATTACCACATATGTTGCTGCATGTTATAACAAAAGCAATGCCGCTTTATAATCTATACAATCACTCTTATCTAGAAAACTAATTCCGTATATTCCGGTATTTTAAATTCAAGTTTCGGATTCTTTTCCACTTAAAACATTTCACATATTATATCAAGTTAGCAGCTTTGTTCAGTTTAATAATTAATTATGGGCAAGATAAATTTATGAGGTATGCAATTGTCCCCTTTCAGTTGGCTAATGACGATTGACTTACCACCTATGCGTAGGATGCTAAACTTGTTTTTTTAGAAAAGTTCTACTGACATGAAAACAAATGAATCTCTCGGCAAATTTTATCGGATCAACCACCCTTGCTTAGACTCTACTCAAACCGTTATTCATAGTGAATTTATTATAAGAACAGTGTTTTACATGACCCATATAAACAATGTTGTATTCTTGGAGAGAGAGCCGTCTATCTAATCATACCCACCACAATAAGGTGGAACGAAAACTAACACACACCATACGGCATTCCAAATGTTGTTTGAATGAATAACTAAACTTAAACAAACATCAGGTTCTGAACAAACAAATATGATTGCTTTTGCCTCCCACCAACAAAGATTGTAATCGTCTAATTAAAATGACCAGCAATAATTGCAACATTGTTTCGTATACAGATCTCTTAATCATAATCTACATATTCTTCCTCTAGTAATCATAAGAGAAGTACACGCAGTTCCTTCAGTTCCCCACGATTTATATCACCCTAAATGTAATTGCAATGGCATTTTACATAACTAATAACCCTTTATAACTTCGCAGGGTAACGGAACCGAAGAATAACTATCAAATACAGTCGCCTCACTTCAATTCTTATACTAAAGAGTCAATTACGAATATTTACTTATTTAGCATAAAATCATTACCTTAAAATTATTCACCACCCTAAATTGAAAACTGTAACCAATTATAGAACCCCTCTAAATTTCTACCTATGGCTCTACACCTTTGTCCAGTATGACGATACAGTCGTCTCACATCAATTCTTATACTTAACAGCCATTTAAAAGTTAAAACGCAACTTAACAATATTCAACACCCTACATAAAAATCATAATCAATTACAAAACCCTAGAATGCAAACAAATATATCTACGAACACTCTAGAACGCACACGAAACAACATTTGACAACCATCTAACTCGCAAACAATATATATACACACACAACACGATAAACATTTTTTCAACCTGACAAAGAACATCCCTAGTACTCTGTCCACCACTCTCCGCCAACAACTTCACCCTAAACTTCTGCACACCGCCTTTCACATCCTCCCTACTCTCCACCTTCGGCACCGCCTTCACAATCTTCGGCGACGACACACTCGAATCCTTACCTCCTAAACCTCCACCACCACCACCAATCGGCCTCCCAAAATCATCAAACACAACTTTCTCCTTCCACGTACTCGACTTAGCCCCCGTTCCCCTAGCACCATACGGCTCAGATTTCCCCCCTTGATACGCGTAAACACCGTCTCCATATCCACCACCACTACTTCCACCACTCGGCTCGTATCTCGACACCGACGATTCGGTTCTTTTACCGTAATAATCAAATCCCCCAGCTCCAGCCCCTACATCAGACACACTCCTGTTATAATTTCCACCGAATCCGGTCTCGTACGATGCCGAAACCGGATTCGGAGGGTATTGAAAAGATGAGGTGTGATTTAACGGAAGTGGAGTTTGGTTAGTGTAATTGATTGGTGGTTGGTGATGATCATAAGATGAACTGTAAGGTGGTTGGGGTTGTATATTTGATTGATAAGGAGTGTTTGGAGAATCGAATTGGGGGAAAATAGGGGGTGTTTGGGAGATAGGATTAGGATTAGGGTTTGGGGGAATATAAGATGATGGATCGGGTTGTTGTTGTTGAGAATAAGATTGGTAGTAATCAGATGAAGGTGGGGGTTGGTAAGTGGGGGTAGGGGTGGGGGTGTAGGGTGGAGCAGAGGCGTAAGTTAGCGGTGGTTGAGGTGGATTAGGATTAGGGTTTTGAGGAGGGTAATTGGTGGTGGGGTAATATGAATAATCGCCTGGTTGTTGCATGATTGATTGATTGATGATGATGTAATGAAAGAGGTTTTTCTGGTTTTGTCTAGAGGTAGGAGATGATGATCAAGTCACAGGAAATTGATAAGAAATGGGTTAAAAGTCCAAACTCGAATAAGAATAGAATAATGGGATTAGGACAAAACTTTCATATTTTATTAGTTGGTCGGATTTGTTAAATTTAACATTTTTTTCATTTCAAATGCCAAAGTGTTATAAGAAACTCGTCACATTAACATTACATCAGTTTTCTCTTTTTACAGTTAACTTCATCTCCAACTCAGTGTAATAAAACAACCAATTTCATCACTTAAATATATCTCACTTATACACAAATATATTTCATCGCATAAACAAAATACCAACTCACACAACTCAAATTGGGCCCACAAAACACTCTCCAAGACTCGGTCTTGTAGTTAACTGAGTCGTGCATTATTTTGGTTGAAGATGCGTGCTTCATAGAAAATGTAATTGATAAAGACACGGTTATGGGTGCTTCATAGAAAATGTAATTGATAAAGACACGGTTATGGTGGGCCAAGACTCGATCTTGAGACACCCATTACAGATGGTCTTAGAGGTTAGTATCATATCTATATTTAAAAAATCATATCTATATATATACTTTTATGATCTTGCAGTCAATCAAGTCTTATTCAACTTTTACCTTAAATATTTTTATTTATACTATATAATACTTGATGAAAATTATACCAATGAAAATACATTTAAACCTCAATCCATTCATATAGTTTACATAAATTATTATATAATACAACTAAAAGTATTTAAGGTCAAAGTTGAAGAAAAAAAGATTTCAAAAAGTCAAACTTGACATTTATTTTGTGACGGATGTAATATTATATAAAGTTTTTTAAGTTGTGGGGTTAATCAAAAGTTAAAATAAGAAGGTGCAATCATAGAAAATCATACTTATTTTCAAATTAAAATATTTTTTATCTATTTATTTTTTTTAGGAACTAATTTCATCATATGTTCTAAAATTTTATGCTCTCTAATTCAATATTCATTTTGATATATTTTATGAATTTTTAGTTTTTACATTTTTAGTAGGCTTATTTTATTCTGATTCAAAAATTTTACAACTTTAACCTTAATTTGATAATACAAACTTGATTCGTCAAAACTATATACATTTGGAGGAAGTGTTTGACGGATAAGAGAGTGTGAGTGTCTTTGTGTATGTGTGAATAATAATGTCAATATGGTGTTGCGGGAAAGCTTCGGGAAACCCAAACAAACACCTATACATTCGGACTTTTGTGAAACGAATTCACTAAGCGGGTTAGGAATTGCTGAGAGAGTTGGGTTAGCAATTCATTCACTATATTTATAATATAACTAGATTTATCGTCGTTGCTATGCGCGGGTATCCAACTATTAAGGTATATTTATTAAATGCATTTTATCAAGTTAAGTGAGTAGTGTAGATTTTTCGTCTTTTACATGTTAAATGTGTTGTTAGTACTATTTTACGAAAAACAACTTAACGGTCGTTAAACTCTTAACGGTATTCACTAACGATCATTAGACGATAACTACAAGGACCTACATGTAAATAGAGGGAAGGATCTAGAACCCCTCCCTTATACCATTTAGTGACCGGCCCCAAGGGGGTGTATGTGTAGGATTTGGAAGTTGAAACTTAGCTTGCACTTCAAAATTAGTTACTATATAATGAACCATTTAGGCTTTATTATTCACTAATCTTGAAAACCTAAGCAAACCATTATTCTCTTCTTCTCCTTCTC
Source organism: Chrysanthemum makinoi (assembly GCA_910596185.1). Classification (NCBI taxonomy): domain Eukaryota; kingdom Viridiplantae; phylum Streptophyta; class Magnoliopsida; order Asterales; family Asteraceae; genus Chrysanthemum; species Chrysanthemum makinoi. Next base: position 11,409,539 of record OU343218.1, read on the forward strand.
TTCATAACCAATCGATCACCACCCCTTGTGGTTAGGGTTTTCGATTTTGGTCTTTGAACAAAAGTGATTTGTTTGTTTTCGTGATCAAGAAGTAGCATTCTAATTGCATCGCTAGTAAAACGTGTTGTATGTGAAAACATAGAGGAATCAATCCTTTTGATTCTTTTGTTTTTTTTGGGTCGATTTATACAAACCCTAATTTAGGGTTCTTGATTTTGTTCTTGATCTGATCCGTCAAAAGAAAAGGTAAACAAGGTTAATGAATTTGCACTATTTGATCTTGTCTTCCGTTGCGTTACTCGTATGATTTATGTTTTTATTACGTGTATAATATGCTTAAACTCCAATAGAGATATGACATAAATTGATATTCTCAAATACACAAATAATGTATGTTTGTCAATCTATAATACTAAAAGATTTAGTCCTCTTAATTAATGTGGAGCCTTAAGGTGTGTTTGTTTCATTAAAATTATTTATGTATGAATCTGACTACAACATCTTACTGGTAAGATGTGGCTATAAAGTCTGAATCTGAATGAAATATTGTTGTTTGTTTTTTTTATAATTGTCTAAATAGCTTTGATTGTCTGTTTTTTAAATATTTATTATAGCAATATGATGAATAGGTAGTTTGAATGTTTGAATATTTGTTAAGAAAAATCAATCTTGAAATTTAACAACGAATTGAGTTCACACTTATTCAATAAACGTGTTACGGTTAACATTCTTTTTCTCAGTTTGACGAAAAATAGCTCGGTAGCTATATTTAACTACCTCAAAAATTCAGTTCAAATAAGAGTATGATTGAATCCACATTATCGCTCGGCCCAAAACATACACTTGACACAAAAACTACCAAGTCCAAATCCGGCCCATACAAACCTATGTAACAAAGCCCACTTATTACATCCCTAAATATACAAGTTATGTTACCTTAGATATATTCATACGCCACCAACTAGTTCTTCATTTCACACATAAAACAAAACACGGTTACCATGTATATATCTTGTGCTCTCTCTATTTGAAAATAAAGAAGGGATCCTTGTTCGTCAAATCCAAACAACTATCGCAATCACAATAACACCATTTTCTTTCCCATAGTGCACGAAAATAATGAAGCACAAAACTTACGAAAACAAGTCTTTGATATTTTTTCTTTAACCACACGAAAACCAGAACAAAAACCTTTGGTGATTTATTCGACTAAAAATATTGTAGATTTGTTGTGGTTTCGACCTAGGTAAATGTGATGTTTCTATCAAAGAATGATGATGGATTTGTTAGGTTAACAGGCGATCAAATATTACCACCACATCTTACTGGGTAAGATGATTGACCTCTTACCGCCCTTGATTCAATTAAAAAAACACAAACAACACCCGCCTCTTACCGTGTCTGTCTTGTAAGCGGTAAGAGGCTGGTCAGATGCTAGTCAGACTTTTATGTAAAAAACAAACACACCCTTAATGACTTTAATTCTTATTCTCTAAAATTCACAATTCCATCAACATCTATTCAACTTCGATGGACTTGAATGCACATCAATTAATGCCAAGCTTGTAATCCGTATTCTTCACATTCATTCCAACCTTTTGCGTCACCCTTCCTTCCAAATATTTCATAACATTATGAGCCTTTAGAGTTTCGAGTACATGGTGCACACCAGTCACAGGACGGAGAATACTATACTATTCAAATGTGGCATTTCATAAATCATGGGCTTAATACTAATTTTAACATTATTATAGAGGAATTTTTTAAGTATGAAGATGGTGACAGGTCTCGTCTCTTGATTCAAGGAATTGAATTTCAGCCCATAGAAATGGCAAGTTAATATCTTTCAATCTTGAGATAACCATAATCGTCTATCTAAATTGTCTTAATATTTTCGTTATGGTTTACTTTTTCTTTTTTTGAATCATTATTAATTACAATATGTTTTTTATTTTCACATAAAGATGCAAGAGGCTGAAGAAGTGGAAGGACTCAAAAGTCTCTCGATAACTAAGGAAGATGATTTAGATGATTATGAATATTGGGAGAAAAAGTTACCATATGAGTATCACCGTCAGCAGCAAACGTCTGAATACAAGGACAATGACCGGCTTCACCAATTTTGATCACATGAAGTGCGAGGAAGAATGGTAGTACTTTATGCTTCAGTGGTATTGCCACCACGGATATAACCAACATCACTAGTCCCTAGTACACAAATTGCACGAATAAAGTGTTAAATATATTTTTCTTTCAATAAACGGTACATCAAAATGCACCAACGTTATACATCAATCTCTTCTATTCAACGATCTCAAGGACGAAAAAGCACCAAAGGATCCGTTTGTGGCTAACAGCGTAACTTACGCATGGGATATTAACTTGTCGACAGGATATATCTATGGTATAAGCGAATGCATGAATTTTCTTACAATAGTATTGTCTCCCAACTTTTTGTTGTTTTGATTCTTGAAATCCATGTGAAAAGACCTTTTTTATGTTTTTGAGTTGAAATGTGTAATTATTTGTTCTTAGAATCTTTGAAGCTTTATAATTACAAGATATTCTTTGGTGTGTGTTAGGATTTAGAAAATCCGGTAGTTAAAAAGTCGGTCACCTCAAGTCTATGTATTCGTTAGAAAGCTCGTAGTATTAGTCATGTAATGTTAATAAGTAGTTTGTTAAGTAACACCGTGGAGGACGGACGGGTCTTTACCCACTGTATGCCTTATCCACAGCCCGTAGGAGGCGTATCTTGTAAGAAACTAAAAATACCCTCTACCTCCCAAGGTAGAGGGTTGGAGCTTTCAATATCATTTTTCTTTATCTCACCAAGTTCCCAACTCTCTTCCACTTTCTCTCTAAAACTCTATATCATACGCCCCTATTTAATATGTGTTGATGTGTTTATGAAATCCAATATGCTACAAATGGTATCAAGAGCCATGGTTTGATCACTCATCTTTCATGTTCTTGGATTTCTAGTGGTTTTCATAAGGTTTTTGGGTTTGAATGAGTTTAGAGTAGTTTACATCATTTGGATCATTTCTTGTGTTAAAGTTTGGATTTTGATTGTACTTTTGTGTTTATAATCATTATAAGTGTTTAGGTTTTGGTTTAGAAGGTTTGAATCATCGTGGTTGAGTTGTTTTTGGATTGGAAAGTGGTGTTTTTTGAATATTTGTTGGATGCGAGTTGAGTCTCGTTGTGCATTTCTTCTATGCGAGTTGTCCTGATTTGTGAAGCGAGCTGTCTATTCTGAGCTTGCTTATTGAAGCGAGTTGTCTTATATGCGAGTTATCATCTTATGCGTGTTGTGTCTTAAGCGAGTTGTCGTTTAAGCGAGTTGTCTTATATGCGAGTTGTCATCTTATGCGAGTTGTGTCTTAAGCGAGTTGTCATTTAAGCAAGTTGTCTAGGGTGCGAGTTGTCTTGGCTGCGAGTTGTCTAGGCTGCGAGTTGTCTTGGCTGCGAGTTGTCTAGGGTGCGAGTTGTCTTGGATGCGAGTTTTCTAGGGTGCGAGTTGTCCTGACTGCGAGTTGTCTAGGGTGTGAGTTGACTGGGGTGCGAGTTGTGTTGAGTGCGACTTGTCTTTTGAGACTTGTCATTTCTTCGTGTTACATTTTACGGTTTTTCTTTTGATTTTAGTAAAATCCCGTGAGAGAATCTATTTCCCGGTTTAATCAAAGAATAGTAAAATCCCGTAGAATCTGCAATCATGTCTGCAATCACTTCTTCTGTTGCTGACAACGTTCAAGCTGCAGGATCTGATACTCGTCCTCCCATGCTGGACAGAACCGACTATGACTCTTGGGCTTAAAGAATCAGACTGTATTGCTTAGGAAAAGAAAATGGGGTTAACATACTTAAGTCAATTGATGAAGGACCTTGTCAAGTTGAGACTACCAGAGACATTCTTGAAACTGCTGCTGATGGTTCAGTGATATTAGGATTGGATAGACCAAAGACATGATGAACTTACTGATAAGGAGAAGAAGAGATACGATGCTGACATCAGGGCTTCAAACATCATACTTCAGGGTTTACCTAAGGACATTTACAAGCTGATCAATCACAACACTGAAGCAAAGGCAGTATGGGACAATGTTAAGATGCTTCTCTCTGGTTCTGAATTGACTAAAGAAGACAGGGAGTCTCAGCTGTATGATGATTTTGAGAACTTTAAGATGAATCCATGGGAAAGTGTCACTGAATATCATGTAAGATTCCACAAGCTTGTGAATGATATTAGGAATATCAAAATGACAATGCTAAATATTCAGCTCAATTCAAAGTTTGTGAACAACATGAATCCCGAATGGCACAAATTTGTCACTGCAGTCAAGCTTAACAAAGGTTTGAGGAACACCAACTATGAACAATTGTATGTATATTTGCTCCAAAATGAGAAATATGCTGTGTTTGAACGAATGATTTTGGAAAAGTTCAAGACCAATTCTGGAGATGCAAGCTCATCAAATGATTCAACTGCATTCTACACAAATGTAGGAATTACCACCAAAGCATCACAAGTCATACCAACTGGAAATGGCAATCACAAACTCATTCTAGATCCAGGGTATAAGCCTCCAGACTCAGACACATTCATGGAACATCTTGTTAATCAATTGGCTTTAATGGTCAAGCAGAACTTGAACTTCACCCCACACACCAACAATCATCTCAGAACTGCATCCAGTCTTCACAATCATGCTACGGTTAAAGACAGAAAGGTAGTGGTGCAAAATGTGCAAGGAAGACAGAATGCATACCTTCCACATAATGAGCAAGGGAATGTTGGTGCTGGATATGGGAATGTTGGTGCTGGATATGGGAATGCTGGCGGTGGTGGTGGATATATGGGTAATCAGAATCGTAGAAGGAACATGGCTCAGGGTCAAGTAAAGCCTATTAAATGTTACAACTGTGGTGGAGACGGACACATCGCAAGGAATTGCACTCTTCCAAAATGTCCAAAAAATGCAGAGTACTTCAGGGACAAGATGTTGCTGGTGCAAGCTCAAGACAGTGGAGCTATGTTGAATGAGGAAGAATTGCTATTCCTTGCTGAGGGAAATGCCAGTACTTATGATGCTGATGTGGATGAACAGCCAGTGCAGGGTATGGGTCAGAACAATCCCAATGCATTTCAAGTTGCAGACTGTGATGCATTTGATTCAGATGTTGATGATGAACCAACTGCCCATACCATCTTCATGGCTAGTATCTCACCAATGGTAACTCCAAGGGCTTCTACACCAAAACAGGCCACTCCTTCCAGGGAATCTATCATTTCAGAGGTATTAAAACTATACGATGAGGTTGATATGCAAAAGACGCATGACAAAGTACAATCAACTAAAATTATTGAATCAGATATTGAAAATATGGGTAATAGTAATGTTGTCCCATATGATCAATATGTGAAGCAAGATGGAAGTGAATATGTACCAAGTGATGCATCTTCTGCAATCAATGATAACTATGTTTTTGATGAATACACTGCATGTTCCCCTGATGATTCCATAACCTTCGAACTTAATGCCTATAAGGAACAAGTTGCCATTTATGAACAACGTGCTAAGTTTGAATTGACCACCCGTGAGCAGGAGATGGATAACCAAATACGTACAGTCATTAGAAAAAGTAACTTTAGGAAAGAAATGTTAAAACAAGAGTTAAACTCCTTACAAGAAAAGCTTACTAAGACTGTTAAGCAAAAGCAAGAACTTCAAGAAAATGTAAAAGTGCTTAAACAGGAATTCAATGCTAAGGAATAAAAACTTTTGAATGACTTTTCTAACCTAAAAACTTTGAAAAACAAACTTGAAAACAAACTGTACATACAAGGAAACACCATTCAGACTGCTCACATGATCACTAAGCATAGAGTCTTAAGCGATAAACATAGCATTCCCCTTGTAGAGGTACCCAATCCTGAGTATGGAAAAGTTGCTAGAGCTGCACAAAAGGTAGTCTATGATGGTAATGAGATTCTTAAGCCTAGGAAAACACCATCATGTATAGGATGCACTGATGAGGATAGAAAATTTGAAGAAGCTTCTAGGGAGAAAATGGCAAAGAAGCTAAATGATACTAATTGTACAAAGTATAATATAATGTATAAACCCCATGATTACACTAAGGAAAACTGGATTTCCTTGAACATGTTTAAAACTCAAACTCAACTAACCCCTGAACAAGTTTTCTGGAAGAAAGATATATGTGGAAAACTAGAAGGGGGGGTTGAATAGTTTTACCAATTTAAAACTTCCTTTTAAATATTTAGATCGACTTATGTCAATCCATTTGATTGTTTATGTTGGACGTTGATAGATGGATATATAAACGTGAAATGAAATATAAAGAGTAAGAAGCACATCACCACAACACAAGTTATTTATAGTGGTTCGGCTACAAGGACACCTTCCTTGCCCTACTCCACTCCCCGAGTCACCTACTCGAGAGTTCGTAAGCACCACACCAACTCCTTGTGGCGGAGAAGCCTTCACAACGTCGCTTAACCTTTTTCTGGTACAAAGCTAAATACCGAGTTCTTTCACACCAAGGCGAACCACACCTAACACAACGTCGCATACCCTTTATACGGTGCTAGGCTAACCACCGAGTTCTTTCACACCTTAGGAGAACTAATCCTATCACAACGTCGCCTACCCTTTATTAGGTACTAGGCTAAGCACCTTAGTTCTTTCATACCTTAGGTGAACTACACCTTCACGACACAATACCTAATCTCAAGGAGATCTACTCCTTGTTACAACACCATCAAGGATATCACCATCCTTGTAGATAAACAAATACACATATGTATAACGATGCACCTCATCGATTATATGACCTAAGCATTCTCCCCAAATGCTACTTGATTTGATTCTTTGGCATCCTTCACTAATGCCTTTGACACAACGCTTGGCACCCTTCACTAATGCCTTCGTCTTGACACCTTTAGCATCCTTCACTAATGCTTTGACACAACGTTTGGCACCCTTCACTAATGCCTTCGTCTTGACACCTTTAGCATCCTTCAATAATGCTTTGACACGGATGATGAGCACCTTTCACTAATGCTTTCATCTTGACACTTTCGGCATTCTTCACTAATGCCTTCAACCCAACATCTATGGAGAAAGGAAGAACTATCAACAAGAGAACCTTAGTAGTCTTGATGATGACGAAGCATGGCAACTCATGGACTTGAGCTTGCACGTCTTCAAGAGGTGGTGATCTCTCCTTTAAGAGGAACCTAGTAGATCACACAAAAACAAAAGACAAACTACATAGATCACTTAGATCTGAGGTTAGAGGGTTAGAATACTTTGGGGAAGTATGTGTGAAAAACCATGTGTAGAGAGAAAGAAATGGCTCTCTATTTATAGAGAAAATTCTCTTCTGTTCCCCGGATCCCACGGATCCCTACCACAAGGGATCCGGCTAGCACAAAGCTAGGGATCCGTGGTCCGCTCCTCTTTGCCCATGGGTATTTTTGGTTATGGGTCATGGGTCATGGGTTATGGGTTGATCCATGGTTTTCTTTCTAGATACAATGAACTTGGTTAAGTGGTATATATAAAACCATGGGTTGTGGGTCAAAACTATTTGCTAGTATTTTACCCATTTAGTATACACTTAGTTTTTACCCATTTTAGTATACTTAGTTTAAGTATATGTTTAACCCAATATGTAAACACTAGTTGTTGTACATATGTATCTAAATCATAAAATCACTTATACTTGTTTTAGTGTTTTATGTGACAACTTAATTGTGTTAGAAAACTATTAACTCAAACTATTTACGTACTCTATTTGTTTCGTTAAAATGATTTTACTTTTGTTATCGACAAAACATTTGAAGATCGTAAAATATAAATAAACGTTTTTACGGCTTATTTGTATTAACAATCTCCCCCTTTTTGTTGATGACAAAACATAAAATTATTTTAAGGAAAAAGCTAAAATTCGTAAAAATTTGAATTTGTAGTTTTTACTTTCTTCTCCCCCTTTTTGTCGAAACAAAAAGTGTTAAAAGAAACTAACACAATTTTTATAAAAAAAATTTAAAAATGTAAAAGAGAGCAAGTGACGGGAATGGTACTCGTCTTAACTCCCCCTTGACGAGTCCATCCCTATGTAAGGGCGTCAAGGACATAACGTAAAATAAACTAATTGTGTTTGCAACTAAGTTTGCAAATGGTTCGTCTAAGTGACGAGAATGTGCTCCCCCTTGAATATTGCAATGTTGCAATGGGGTGTCATGAAGTGTTAATCCAAAAATGAATTAAGTTGCAAATGATTTTGCAATGTCGTTTGACACAAAGCTCCCCCTAGCTTTATGGTGTCAATATCTTCATGTGTATTTTGAATAACTACAAAACAAAGATTAGAAAAACAAGAGTATAGTGCATAATTTTCTGCAAAAGAGACTCAAGTTAGTATAAATTTGTGCTCCTGTACCACGGATCCCACGGTTCCCTTTAAGAAGGGATTCGTCTAGTTATCTCGAAGGGATCCGGCTATCTGTTGACAGTATCTTCAGCAGTGAAGAAATGTCAAGGAATGCTATTTTGAGAGAATGAGATATATGTACAATATATCAAGCACAACACAAAATAATCATAGCATATAAGTATTCATTCAATAAAACAAGAGATACACCACCAAATCTCTAAAACTAAGAGAATGAACTATCCAAACAAGTGCTACTAATGCTAATGAATTACCCCAATTCAAGGTTCAACTAAACTAAATGATGATCAAGGATGAAAAAGGTTTCCTAAACATTCTAAGTTGAGTTTTTGAATGTGATGCTCATTGTAGTTTAGGCTTATTAACCTCTTCGAAACGTTCGAGGAGGTGATAAACATGAAACGTTGCTCTTCACGTAGTTCATGTATCAACCTTTCAACATGTTTACAATGATAGAAATCCTTGTCATGGTTTTGAGTTTCTTGAAGTGAAAGTTCAAGTGAAGTGGGTTGAGGATCTTCAAATGGTTGTGAGGTGGTTCTAAGCACTAATGATGTTGGTTGTGTGTTTGGTTTAGTAGGATTAGGTGATGAACTCCTAGTGAGAACACTCTTCTTCTTAAATGGTTTCCTTGGTGTGGGAGAGATCCTACCATTGGTGGACTTAACCGAAGATGATCCGGTTGAGGAAACTTCTTGTGTGATTCTAGTGATCTTCTTGGGTGGTCTTTGAGTGGATGAGTTAGCACTAGGGGCTTTAGTCATGGTGATGATGGTACAAGTAAGAACTTCTTGGATGTGATTGAGAGTGATGGTTTTAATCCTAAGATTATTTGGTTTATTGAAGGATGATTTGAATGAGAAAAATTAAATTATTGACCACTTAGAGGAATAGGCATGCTCTTGGGGTTTTGATCAGTTCTAGGAGGATAATTAATGAATTCTAAAGGTGGTTTAGAAAACCAAGAGGTGTTTTAAATATGGAAGATGATTTTTGCTTTCTGTACTTACGGATCCCGCGGATCCCTCTCAGCAGGGATCCGCCTGGTTAAGAACCAGGGATCCGGCGAACAGACAGGGCTTAGATGAAATCATTATTATTAATGGATTTCAAGGTTTTTGACTCAGTTTGAAGTCTCTAGCTGTTGGAAGTCTTAACTATAAGTAATGGTGTTTGATGACTAAAGTGTTCTATGGCTTATAAAGGAAAGATCTTGGCAATTTGCATTTAAGACTTAATCCACTAATGTCCTTGGTAGTGTGATGATCAACATGCGCAAGGTTGAGATTCAGAGTTTCACTGATCTAGGAACTCATTTAAGATGGAGTGTTTGTGTTAGGAAAATGAGTAGAAATGATTGTTTTAACAATGTTTGTCATAGACTGTCACCCGGATCCCACGGTTCCCTCCTTGGAGGGATCCGGCTAGGCTAATCCTAGGGATCCGGCTCTCAGCAGTTATGACAGATTTGAAATGAGGTTTCTCGAAGCTAAAGCCTATCTTAATTTGAGTGTTTCAGCTCTCCTAAGTGTTTAGGATGAAAGGGTACTTGAATGATTAGAGGTAATAAGTGTTGTAGCAAATGATTGCTTTTTATGGAAGGGGGATGGGACAAGATGACTACCAATAGTTGTCTAAGGATAACATTAAGAGTTATGAAGGTGTCAAGTCATAAAAAATGATCCTAGTGATCAGATTTAGGCTTGAGGTGATATTAAGAGAAATTCTTAAAAACTACAAAAATTGAAAAACTAATTTTTGTCTTATCTTTGAGATATAAATGACTAGAAGCAATTTTCTAAAATTGCTTAGCTTATCTTCTTAAGTGTTTTGAGAGGTGAGAAATAGTTTGTGAGTAGTCGAAGCGGAAATATGGTGAGTTTAGATGTGTTGATAAAATAAGACTAAGATCTTAAGTAAGCCTTTAGTGAGTCTAAGCCTTTCTCATCCTAGAAGTGGACTTAGTTGGGTTCTAAAATCATATGCTAAGCTAATGTGATGTTATCTAGAAAGCAGTTTTGATGTATTGAATGCTGTATTGCTGATCTGATGTCACGGATCCCACGGTTCCCTCAAAGGAGGGATCCGGCTAGGCTAATCCTAGGGATCCGGCATCTGCAGATCGAGAACCAACACGAACCTACACGAAATGATGCGCAGTTTATGCACACTAGTAAATCTACAGATAAACAGTAGAAACAAGCATGTTTATCACAAAACACTAGTTAAAGACAATATCCAAGTAATCATAAACCGAAAGAGCTAAAATGTAATCATTTAAACATAAGATAAAGAAAACAAGCACAATCCTATTGTCTCTTTCGTCAATCCTTTCTTTTCCTTTTTGACGGCTTAGTGAGGTTGTATGCGAGGTTTTGAATCATGCCCCTCAATTGCTTAAATTCCGCGGTCTCGTTTGGAATGGTCGGAAGTTGTTTGTGGTATTCAAGGAATTCCAATTTGATATTGGCTACGGGGTCGACATCTTCTTCTTCTTCATCTGCCGAGGAGTCCGAGAGAGCTTCCGGTTGCTCTCTATTGACGATGAACCGTTTAGAGGGTCGTTTGGTAAGAGGTACCATGACGTGGTCGGAAAGATAATGATCATCATTGATAGGAGATGGTTGCAATGTACCAACATACTTACAAAGTCGTGTTAGGAGCATACCATACGGAAGTACCATGTTAGAAGCTTTGAATACTCCAGCCATTCTCCTTACCATGTAATAGGCAAGATTAAATGGCGTTTGATGGATAAGACAATAGATCATTTGCACAAGACATGCATTTGGATGATCTTTGTTTCCAACTAGGCTAATGATATTTTCCCTAAGGATTTCTTCCCATTTTCTAAACATGGGGTGCATTTCGGAAAGTTCCATTTGAAAGGGATTATGGTGAATGAGCTTCTTGTTTCGGTCGAAACGGGATTGGTCGGTTCTTATTTTGAAAATAGTGTCTCGGATGGTTTCGGGTTCATCAATAGGAGTGTTATAGAGAGGCTTAGGATCAAGTGCAAGGTTTTGAGCGTTAATTGCCCAATCTTGAGAGTACATACAAATTCCTTCACAAGGAATGCGAAGAATTTGAGCAAAGGTGTTGAGAGGAAGAGTGAAGTTTTGTTTATTGATGATGAAAGTGATTGAAATGCTATCATCGACGTTTCAAATGATCCTAAAGCTTTTGTAAAATTCAAAAATGAAAACCGGACAAATTTGTTCATCTATGTCAAGGAGACAATCAAAGTTGATTGTCGAGAAAACTTGACGAATGTCGGTATCTTCAAGGAAACATTCCTTGACTACACGACCTTCGTGGATAAGTCGTTTTACAAGGCTTTTGAAAATTTTACGGTCGGTTTTGGTCAATCCCTTTTTACAATAGTAATGAGTAAGGTAGTGGACGGTGTCATGATGATCTTGTTGAGTAGCTTTTGGGCATGGTTGGTCCTAAAAATACAAATTTTCCAATTAGGTAAAGTTAGTTGGGATGGGTTTATGGTTTTGATTTGTATTAACAATGTTGTGAACACAATGTGATTTTGTTAAAAGCCCCTTTTCATGATTAATTTAAAGAGCCCTAATTAAATTAATTGATTAAAAATTAAGAAACCATAAACCCTAGGATGAGGATGATGAAAATTAGAACAAGTTAATGTAATTACTTACAATGATGTTCTAGGAAGGAATACTTGAGAGTATGGAAGCTAATGAGGATGGATTCAGTAGCTTAGTCGTTTTGGTGTTATGTGAATAGAGGGAAAAAGATCAGTGGTGAATTTTTTGAAAGCGTATAGCTGAGTTCTGTTCCACGGTTCCCCCGGATCCTTTGTATTTGGGATCCGGCTAGTACAACTAGAGGGATCCGGCTACTGTGGACAGAAAGGGAGTTGTTTGGTATTATTTTTGTAGTAGGCTTATAAATTAGCTTGCCAAAAAAAATGGAGGTATTTGATGAGGATTGTTTTTTAATGATGATTTTCGATGAATTACATATCGATGGTTCATATGTGATGACGGCGTTAGTTTGACGAGAAAAAAAATAATATCATCCCCTATGTTGAAAAAGACTAAAGGTGACGAAAGAGACTTCTAATGATGTTAGTGATTAGTTAAGCAAAGATAACTTATGACAATAAATGGGACTCATGTAACCTATCTAATGAAGAGTAAAACATACCTCTATGCTTCTTGATTTGGTATAATGCCAAAAATACTTCATGAGCTTTTAAAGTAATCCTTTGTACTTGGTATACATAGGTTGTGATTACTTTTTAGATCCTTCCTTGAATGTTGACTTCATTAATCTTTGAATGAAAACTTTGAAGAGATTCTAGCACGAAGATTTCTTAAGAGCAAAGATGATTAGAATCATCTATCAATGTCCAACAAAATGATTTAAAAGAAAATATGACCAACAAGAAAAAATCCTTCTTTGTAGTTTTCAAACATACACGGATCGTATCAAGTCTTTAAAGTACAACATACTTTAAGAAACTTGGTAACGAAGCTCTGATGCCAATTGTGGAAAACTAGAAGGGGGGGTTGAATAGTTTTACCAATTTAAAACTTCCTTTTAAATATTTAGATCGACTTATGTCAATCCATTTGATTGTTTATGTTGGACGTTGATAGATGGATATATAAACGTGAAATGAAATATAAAGAGTAAGAAGCACATCACCACAACACAAGTTATTTATAGTGGTTCGGCTACAAGGACACCTTCCTTGCCCTACTCCACTCCCCGAGTCACCTACTCGAGAGTTCGTAAGCACTACACCAACTCCTTGTGGCGGAGAAGCCTTCACAACGTCGCTTAACCTTTTTCCGGTACAAAGCTAAATACCGAGTTCTTTCACACCAAGGCGAACCACACCTAACACAACGTCGCATACCCTTTATACGGTGCTAGGCTAACCACCGAGTTCTTTCACACCTTAGGAGAACTAATCCTATCACAACGTCGCCTACCCTTTATTAGGTACTAGGCTAAGCACCTTAGTTCTTTCACACCTTAGGTGAACTACACCTTCACGACACAACACCTAATCTCAAGGAGATCTACTCCTTGTTACAACACCATCAAGGATATCACCATCCTTGTAGATAAACAAATACACATATGTATAACGATGCACCTCATCGATTATACGACCTAAGCATTCTTCCCAAATGCTACTTGATTTGATCCTTTGGCATCCTTCACTAATGCCTTTGACACAACGCTTGGCACCCTTCACTAATGCCTTCGTCTTGACACCTTTAGCATCCTTCACTGATGCTTTTGACACAACTTGTCACCCTTCACTAATGCCTTCGTCTTGACACCTTTAGCATCCTTCAATAATGCTTTGACACGGATGATGAGCACCTTTCACTAATGCTTTCATCTTGACACTTTCGGCATTCTTCACTAATGCCTTCAACCCAACATCTATGGAGAAAGGAAGAACTATCAACAAGAAAACCTTAGTAGTCTTGATGATGACGAAGCATGGCAACTCATGGACTTGAGCTTGCACGTCTTCAAGAGGTGGTGATCTCTCCTTTAAGAGGAACCTAGTAGATCACACAAAAACAAAAGACAAACTACATAGATCACTTAGATCTGAGGTTAGAGGGTTAGAATACTTTGGGGAAGTATGTGTGAAAAACCATGTTTAGAGAGAAATAAATGGCTCTCTATTTATAGAGAAAATTTCTCTTGTTCCCGGATCCCACGGATCCCTACCACAAGGGATCCGGCTAGCACAAAGCTAAGGATCCGTGGTCCGCTCCTCTTTGCCCATGGGTATTTTTGGTTATGGGTCATGGGTCATGGGTTATGGGTTGATCCATGGTTTTCTTTCTAGATACAATGAACTTGGTTAAGTGGTATATATAAAACCATGGGTTGTGGGTCAAAACCATTTGCTAGTATTTTACCCATTTAGTATACACTTAGTTTTTACCCATTTTAGTATACTTAGTTTAAGTATATGTTTAACCCAATATGTAAACACTAGTTGTTGTACATATGTATCTAAATCATAAAATCACTTATACTTGTTTTAGTGTTTTATGTGACAACTTAATTGTGTTAGAAAACTATTAACTCAAACTATTTACGTACTCTATTTGTTTCGTTAAAATGATTTTACTTTTGTTATCGACAAAACATTAGAAGATCGTAAAATATAAATAAACGTTTTTACGGCTTATTTGTATTAACAATATAGATAAGCAAAAGGCAGATAATCTTGGTACAAAGAATCCCCCTTGTTGGAAACTGCCTCCTGCTACTGTGTATCCTCTAAATAGACCAATGCATTTAGTGCCTAGAAATCTTCCCACTAATAGCAAGACCTTAATTAGCCTTTATGTAGTTTACCAACTATTTGTTGATTTTGAGAAAACGTGTAAGAAGAGAATCACACCCACTGGGATAACTGAAGGGGAAAGGGGTTTTGAACAAACTAAAGAATGCTATTTAACTGAGGTTATGCCTTTCTTTAAACAACTTAAAGAACAATTTGAGAGTCTTCAAAAGGGAATGGACACGGAGATTAAAGAAATGAAAAAAGATGTTTAATGATATGGAATTTGAGGTCAGTAAGTATGAACGTGAGCTTAAGAGTAATGAAATTGATATAAAGAATCTGCACATTATTAATGATAATTTGATTTCTCAATGTGTTGCTCAAGATATGTTCTACACTGTTACAAATTATTCTATTACTGCGTCTCAATTTCATGAATTAATTGTTGCATTAAAAGTTTCCCATGATTGTGTCATTGAGCTTGAAACCACAAATTCAAAATTGCATGATAAAGTTGAACAGAATGATCATGATAACTTGGTCAAACATTTTTATAAATTGAAGTTGAACATCTTGCTTTGCAATTAAAATATCAACATCTCAAAGAAAATGTTAAAACCTCAAATGTCAATACATCCTCGGATGCTCCGAGTTTGATGCGCTTTTGAAATAAGCAAACGTGATGAACAGATTCGAGCTCATTGTAACACGATCAAAAGATTGAAAACCCAAATTTCACAATTGAAGGGTGATAAGAATAATACGAATGGCTCCCAAATGCCTCCTCCTTTAGATTCTCAAAATTCTCAAAACTTTCATCTTCAAAACATCATTAATGTTTTACAACAAGAAAATGAGAGTTTTCTTGAAGAAAATGAAAAGGTTAAACAACATTTCAAAGAGTTATATGATTCATTGAAAGTCACTCGTGATAAGAACAATGAAAAAATAACATCTTTACAAAAGGAAATTGAGAATCTGAAAAGTCAAGTAAAAGGGAAAATGCCACTTATCAGTGATGAGAATTTTGTATCAAAGGCATCTCATGATTCTAAGTATCGTGGATGTAAGTATATTCCCCTCATCTTAGAAATAACGAACGTGTATGTCAAGAATATTTTTCGTATCTTAAGGATAGTCTAGAATGCCTCCGTGAGATTGTCGAAGAGGATAGCATAAACAAACCACTTGATAGAGAAGTTAGGTATGCATGCTTATATGCCAAACGATCTCAAGAGCTTTTAGAATGTTTAAGAGCAACATGCCCTAAATCCTTTTGTTCTAAAGATAAAGTCATTATGCCTTGTTCTAACTCAAGTTAAACATGTGAACTTTGATGTGCCTGCTAGTACTTCAGATCCAACACTTCTAGATCAGGAACGCAAAAAGTAGCAAAACCAACTAATGTTCCCATCATTTCCTCTACAGGAGTAATTAGTGATACTAAGACAAGCGGGTCAAAGCCTCTAGGCAATACAAAGCAAGATAGGACCTCGCAAGCTAAGAGTGATCAATGGAAGAAAGTAGAAGACCACCCTAGGAACAATAAGTTTGTGTTGGATAAGACGAATCGTGTTGATTCTAGTATTAGCTATAAGCGCATCGTAATTAATTCAATTCTCCGCTACTACTTTCAAAACATGTAATGAATGCTTGATTTCTGTTATCAATCATGAATGTGTTGTGAATGATGTGAGTAATGCTGTCAAATCTCCGGTAAAAAATGCTAACAATAGAAAACAAGATAAGAAGGTCAGAAAACCAAGGTGGAAGAGGGATAGAAAACATTGGAAACCAACAGGAATAAAATTTAGTAATGTAGGTTATCAATGGATACCTACTGGCCTTAAATTCAATCTTAATGAGTTGTGCCCTAAATTATCTAGATCAATGCCCACTAAGAAATGGATGCCTACTGGTAGAACTGTACCTTTAAGAAGTGAACATACTTTGAATAGATCCACTGTCATTACTAGTTCTGCATCTACTTCTAATGATTTCATTGACTCTGTTTCGATGTGGATGTTCCAATCTCGTTTTCTAACCAAGTGGAACCCATTCTCGCATGGGGATCCAAAATATCCAGTCATCCATACTTATGCATGTTCAACTTCGCAGGTCGTTCAAATCGTTCTGGTACTGGACTCAGATTCCGCTCCAAGCATATTTGGAGATCGCCATGCTCATGAACTTCGTGAGTAAATTTATCCGGAACGACGTTAGATTCGGAACGACCATTTTGGGGCAATTATGGGTTATGGAGATTATGTGGTTTGTGATAGTGTAATTTCAGGGTATATTATGTTGAAGGTCTTGGTCATAATTTGTTTTTCAGTCGGTCAATTTCGCGGATTACGATCTAGAAGTGGCCTTTAGAAAATATACTTGTTTCGTTAGAGAACTTGATGGTGTGGAACTTTTAAGAGGAAAACGTGGAACAAACCTATACACCATCTCTATCGAAGATATGATGAAGTCTTCTCCAATCATCTTGTTATCTAAAGCCTCTAAAATAAAGTCATGGTTATGGCATCGCCGCCTCAACCACTTGAACTTCGGAACAATAAATGATTTGTCTAGAAAGGATCTCGTAAGAGGTTTACCCAGATTGAAGTATGAAAAAGATCATATTTGTTCAAATGCCAATTGGGAAAAAGCAAGAAATATGCCCATAAACCCAAACTCGCAAACTCGCTATGGAAGTTCTTCATACTCTTCACATGGATTTGTGTGGACCCATGAGAGTGCAAACTATAAACGGAAAGAAATATGTGTTGGGTCGTGGTCGATGATTATTCTCGGTTTACTTGGGTTAAGTTTTTGAGGTCAAAGGATGAAACTCCAGATTTCATCATCAAACTTATTAAACGACTCACAGTTCGACTTAATAAAATTGTCGAATTATCCCAATGCATTAATGGAACTGAAGTTTGTTAACAAAGAACTGAGTGTTCTATGAAAGCATGGAATCAGTCATTAAAAAAGTGTTCCACGTACTCCTCAACAGAACGGTGTAGTTGAAAGACGAAATCGAACTCTTGTTGAAGCCGCAAGAACTATGCCTTTGATTTTCTCAAATGTTCCAATGTTTCTCTTGGCTGAAAGCCATTGCCACCGCTTGCTACACCCAAAACCGCTCCCTTATTCACACCTCTCATGGAAAGACTCCTTACTTAACTTGTCCACAACCAAAAACCCGATCTATCTTTCCTTCATGTGTTAAGTGCCTTATGCTATCCAACGAATGATGGTGAAGACTTAGAAAGTTAAGAGCTAAGGCGACATTGGAGTTTTGTTGGTTATGCACCAAACCGAAGGGTTACCGAATGTACAATAAAGAACCCGAGATATCATGGAAACAATTCACCACATTCGGATGAGTTGAGCAAATGGCTCCGTGACAATCAAGTTCTGGACCCGCATCTCAACATTTATCTTGTAGTCCTATCAGTTCCTCTCTTGTACAAAATTCATCACCTGCAGTACCATATGTACCTCCTTCTGAAGATGATTTGAAGAAATTGTTTGATCCAATTTTTTATGAATTCTATGAACCTATTGCTAATGATCAGTCTAATCCATCAATATTGGAAGCCCTAACCTACCAACGTAGATAACCCTTCGCTTTTGTGTCGAGTCAAGAAGCTCTATTTGCAGATCACTCATCATCATCATCAAATCCTCAATCATCGAGTGTACATCATGGAAATGTTTCTGGCAACTATGATGGAGATAACCCCTTTGCTACTCCCAAAGATGCTCCCTTTGAGAACATATTTGCTTAGCCGAACCAACTTCAGAACCATCTTCATCGAGATCCAAACTCGCTACTTTAGTCCCTCAACAACAACCACACGAGCACCTTATAAAATGGACACATGACCATCCATTGGACAACATCATTGGGAACCGCCTCGTCCAGATCCACCGTGAAACAACTTGCAAATGATGCCTTGTGGTGCTTCTTCAACTCTGTACTATCTAAGGTCGAACCAAAAGGCGACGCCAAAAGCTTGACCATGATCGAAGATGGCTCAATGCCATGCAAGAAGAAATTCATGAGTTCGATCGACTAGATGTATGGGAATTAGTACCTGCTCCTAATTGTGCTAGGATAATTGCTCTAAAATGGATCTTCAAAGTAAAACTTGATGAACATGGTGATGTGCTAAAGAACAAGGCTCTACTGGTTGCGAAAGGATACTGTTGGAATCACTCCTAAACAGTATTTCAAGTATTTATATTTCATATGTAATAGGTAGCTTTATCATGGCCTTTATGTTTGTTTAAGGTCAAGCTTATGTAGAAGGCCCATAAGCTTGACCCAAGCCCAATAAGGATAGGAAGGGAACTAGGAGTGTTGCCTTAGCTTCCCTCCTATAAATACCTCTTGTAAACCTTCATTTGAAGGTTGGTTGTTCAAGTTTTTCTCTCATTCACTCTCTTTGCATAACCGGTTACACTTACACGTGATTGGGTGTGTGATTTACTTGTTCATCCGCCTTCATCTCCTTTCTTATAACTTGTGTTGTAAAACTAGTGACCTAACAGTGGTATCAATCGCCAAATAGTTGGGTGTACTCGTTTGTTTTTGAAGTTTTGGTTTTGGTTATCTTACGCAAAAGTAACGCATCTTTGGTTATCTTAAAAACTCGCTACACTTTTAATCCAAGATTCTTGTACTTTCAATGTTTTGAGGTGTTAAAATACTTGTTTTTGGCAAAAGTTTCAAACTTTACGCGTGGATTTACGTTTTTAAGCTTGTTTTTGTTCGAGGGTGTCGTTCTACGCGAACCCGCTTAGCGCTTTGGTACATCAAAATTCACACTTTTGTGTTCTTTTGGTACTATTGAAGCTATTCCATAACAAAAATCTGGTTTAGAAACACATTTGGGCAAAATCAAAGTTACGAGTAATCCTACGTGTATCAAAACCCTAATATTACGCGTAAGATTTTCCTTGGTTTGATCTTCATTTTTCGGTTTATTCGTGTTTTCTTACTTGGATAAGTCCTAAAATACGCCGACTTTGGATATCTTTTGCCTTTGTGAAGTGTAAAAGATCATTTGGGATAAAACCCTAAAATTACGCATAAGTTCAACTTACGCCAGAGAAATCCTACGCATAAGATTTTCTTACGCCTAAGCCTTGTCTTACGCATAAGCTAAATCCTACGCCTAACTTTCTTCGCCTAACTTTTGTCTATGCGATAACTTTAGATTTTTCCTCACTTACGCGTAGCTAAAACCTACGCGTAACTCCTCATTGTTACGCGTAACTTTTGGTGTTTTACGCATAAGTGCTACTTGGTTCTTGTCTTTTCTACACCTAAGGACACTTCATCAACAAAGGTTCATTCGACTACAAAGATCCATTTTACCACACAAGTTTATCAACATGTCACAACCACCATACTCTAACTATTTCCTTTACACTTATCCTCAACAACAACAACAACTAAGTCCACAACATCAAGAATGGAATCAACAACAAGCAATTTATCAACAACAATTTAATCAACAACATACTCCACAACTTGTCGAAATCCACAACCTCAAATGGTTCAACCACCACCAAGTCTTCAAGTTCAACCATACACAAATGAATTCAATCAACATCCATCAAGGAACACTATGAAGGAACCCACTTGGTTTGCAAAGATGTGTGAAGCTTTAAGAAGCCAATAATCAATTCATGAGGTCGATCACTTGATAGACCTCCAATGCTCACTCCAGTAAACTATGATCAATGGGTGATAAGGTTCTTTAGGTTTTGTGATCCGAAGAAGCCACATGGAAAGTTCTTAAAGAAGGTTATCTTAGAAGGTCCATTTGAGATGCCTACTATCATTGTACCCGTAGATCCAAATGCCATTCCACCAAGAGATGAACAAACCAACATTGCTATCAAGGTGATTTAAATCCTCAAGAACTTCTACACTATGAAGCCGATGAACTTGCAATGGAATACATCCTCTTAGGATTACCAAACCCAATTCTTCGTAGTGTTGATGCTCAAAAGACTGCACAAAAATGTGGGATCATATTCGTCTTCTTATGGAAGGATCGTACTCAATCAGAGGATTTGGAATCCAAAATTTACTTGGCTTATGAACACTTCATGATTGAACCTGGAGAGATACTATAGTCCTATCATCATACCGATTTTCGACATCATCAATGATTTGGATAAACACAACATCATCATGCCAAGAATGGCTGTGAATACTAAGTTCGAAAGTAGTCTTGGTCCGAATGGGAGAAGTATGTCATTTTTCTCCGCTTTAAGAACATGCATCATTCTACCTATGGATTGTTGTACGATTACTTGAAGCCTCATGAAAAGGAAGTTGATCCGGAAAGGATTCTCCGTGCTCAAATTGCTCCACCAACACATCCGGAAAATCAACATCTTGCCTTATATGCTCAATGAATTATCCTCTCAACCAAAGAACTCAACCAATCGCTTCAAACACATCTTCACAACAACAACCTCAACCTCAACAAAATCAATTGGTTCCATACAACAACAATGCTCAAGCATATGTCGCTGAAGCGAGGAATTCGATCCGCTCAAGCATTGCAACAAGGATTTGCTATGATTGCTAATGCCTTTAGCCGCTATACCAACAAATCCAACAATCGTATTCGTTCCTCATCTAACACACGGACTCAAGCTGTAGAACAATGGACGGTTGAAGTTCGTAATCGCGGATTATGGTCGCCGATGGGCGGTGGTCAAGGGTGGTTTAATGCTGTGGGTAGGAATAACAATAGAGCTCAAGTGGTGGAGCGGAAATGCTCAAAGCATGGGTTGAATGGTCTTCGATGCTACAACCGCAATGAGAAGGGACACCTGGCTAATGCATGCCCAAAGCCAAGGACTAAGGGGCAGTGCTTATTTCAAAGAGGCTCTTCTTTTGGCTCTTAAGGATGAAGCTCGTGGAACTCTCACGACAAAGAACGAGCTTTATGGCAAATGCCGACTCGTGATGATGATATGGAGGACTTGCGGGCCAATGCATTTGCGGTATTATGTTGATGGCTAATATGCAAAAGCGTTACACATGAGTGACACAGGCCGTGTATGATAACCGATGGCTTGTCTCAGTACCGAACAAACCATATTTATCTCGATCTCATATCTCCGCCAACATCGCATCAAGCAAGGCTCAATGTTCAAAATGAGTCATCCACATCTCATTCGAAGATTTTCAACTAGACCCGTAGTTATATTTGACGATCAAGATGACCAACCGGTTTCCCTTGATAATCAAATTGACTGCGTGGTTATACTTGAGGATCTAAATAATGATCATGTTGTGACTCACGTTGAACAAGATAAACTTTTGCCCCATCCGATCTTGTTCGTTTACTTCAAGACCAACAATCCCAAATTGGAAGAATGTGTTGCATTAAATCGGGACTTGAAAAGTAAAATGCCTTTGTTAACAAAGGATTTTGAATGTTTACAAAAGCAACTCAACTTTTTCAAAACTCAAGAAAAAAGCGGAAAAACGGTTTTGAAGCGACCTTTGCCAAATCTTATCAAAACGAAAAATATTTAGAGAGGACAGTCATGCGTGATCTAGCCGCTCGAAGAATGCTTTGTTGTGCGAAATAGAACAAGCTGAAACATGAACATAAAAAGCAAATTAACGCTCTCACCTTGGAAAATCAAAAAGCTAAGGCTGAGTAGTTAACTTGTCAAAAAGATTCTCTGCATACAAAAGCATTCAACTAAAGCGAATAGATGATCATCTTGAAGAAATCATCGGCTTGCAAAACAAACTTAAAGAGTTTAAAACTTTTGTTTACAAACATGGCGAGTCGGTCACAACCATTGAAAAGTTTACTTTAAAACCAAATCCAAATGGATATGGACCGAATCTTACTGATTACAAACCTAAGCTTTCAACAAAAGCATTCAAACCAAATCACGAAGTTTCAAAGGGTGCGAATATAAAATTGATAATTTCATTATGAATGTTGTTGAATATCATCGTCAAGAGGAATTAGATCGTGAAGACGAGAGTCGATCAAAATTAAAAAACTGTTGTTTACAACAAACCTTTTAATTATTCAAAACCGGTCACTTTCGTCACACCAGCGGATTCTTCTAACACACCAAGAGTTATCATCAAACACACGAGTCTTCTATTGTTAATCCCAAAACAAACTTTGCACAAACTTATGGTCCTTTACCTTCCATTAGTGAAGTAAATTCACAAACTGAAAATCGAAAAATTCTTCGATATTTTGACATTTTCATGGTGACCTCAAAATTTACAACATGAGATAGAATATCGATCCGAAATCAAAGTTGAACATTTTCAATCGCCTCTGGCGCGAGAACAAAGAGACATTTTTTAGAAAAATCTTTTACCTAATGTTAAAAACTTGAAAAGTTGTGCAATTGCTTGGGAAAAGGATTTTCATAAGGAACTTGGGGTCATGAAAAAGCGTTTTAGAAAAAAGCGAAACATCTATTTCAAACACTAAGCGTAAAAGAAAATGTTAAGAAAAGATGTTGATCGACTCTTGGAAGATGTTATCCGTATGATGTTCAAAATGTTGTGTTATTGAATTCTTTGTCATATGCATTTGATAATATCTCTGCCGACTCGCTTACTTTATCGTGGTAAATGTTGAGAACACCGATAATGTGCTTGGTCGAGTCCTTAAGTTGAAAACAAGCGATTGTCAAACGAACTTTCAAATGCAATACGTCGTCTTAATTGGTGTCAAAAGATATTCACGATCAACAAATTGTTTTTCAAAACAAAATCAACCAGTTGCGTGCAAAACCTTCTGATTCTAAAATTGAGCAACCGGATGATCAAAGCGTGTCTTTAAGTGTCAAATCTCAAAATATGAACAAGAACTTGTAAAAGTTAAAAGGAATATGGTGTCATATTTGATTTACTCAAAAAGACTCGTGATGAAGCATCAAATGAACTTGATAATTATCTTGCACACACTAAGGAAGTTATGCATTTTCTTTGGAAATGTTCTGGTCACGAAAATCAAGATCGATTCACACTATCATCAAGTTAAGAGGAATGTTAGGAAAGTATGAACAACTTCCACCAACAATCATTAAGAGATTAGCCCCCGTAACACTTAGTACTCATGCACCTAGAATCTCTACTGCCAAATCACAAGTAGCTAACGTGCTTCCTTCTATTGAAGCAGGAATAGTTGAGCCTTTTCCAAACGTCCGCACTTCACAGCCTAAGAGCACTCAATTGAAGAATAGGAAGTTGCGACCTAAGAAAAGATCAATCAAGAATGCTAAAGTAGAAGAACACCCTAGGACTATGAATAAGACTCACGTTGCCTCCACTATAGATATTGCGTTCGGCAAATGTAATAGAAATAGTGATGTAACGAATGCTAAACCGTTAACTACTTTTGATATTCATCGATGCACCTTGTGTTATTTGTGGTAAAAGTATGAATTCCGATTGCCATGATAAATGTGTTGCTAAAGCTATCATCTCTCGTTTAAGGAATCCTAAGAACCGAATACCTCTAGGCCCACTAATCTTTCTAAGCATTGCTTGGTAGACCGCCATCTTTAGATTCTAAGAAACGCATTGCTGTCCCTGTAGCTCAGTTTCACCTCCTAGGAATGTAGTACCACCTAGTGAATTCACTAAGACTAAAGCAAAGAGTAGTTATAGATGGCAGAAATGGATATATAACACACTAGGATTTAAGTGGATACCTAAAGCCATTAATGTGTGTATATCTACTTAAACGCTATGGAACCCTCTAACATTTCTCGGTTCCACATCTACTTCTATTCCATCCGTCGCCCTGTGTGTAATGCAGGTGTCTACAGATCATTCTCTGGATTGTTGATAGCGGATGTTCCCGACACATGACAGGCAATCTTAAGCTGTTATCAAACTTTGTTGCAAAGTTCATTGGCCTGTCGCCAGTTAGAATGATCACTTCGCAGCTATCATGGGCTACGGAGATTATGTCAATGGGAACATCGAAATTAGCGGGGTTTACTATGTGGAAGGCCTCGGTCACAATCTTTTTCGCCAATAGGTCAATTTTGTGATGGAGATTTGGAGGTTGCTTAGGAGAAAACTTGTTTCATTAAGTGATCTACAAGGAAATGACCTTATGTGCGGCTCGTAATTCTAGTCTCTACACTATCTCTATGCAAGACATGGTTGCTTCATCTCCCATTTGCTTACTTTCTAAGGCAACATCAACAAAATCCACGGCTATGGCACGTCGTCTCTCACATCTAAACTTTCAAACCATCACCAACCTTGCTCGACACAAACTTGTTGAAGGACTCCCGATTCGGTATTCAAAGATCACCTTTGCTCAGCTTGTGAACAAGGCAAAAGCACTCGTGCTCATTTTACTTCAAAGGTGGAACCGACTCATGTGCTTCATCTTCTTCACATGGATTTGTGTGGCCCGATGCGCGTGCAAACGATCAATGGCAAGCGCTACATCTTAGTAATTGTTGATGACTACTCACGATGGACTTGGGTCTACTTTCTTCGTAGCAAAGACCAAGCTCCACAAATGATCATCACTTTTCTCACAAAAATACGAGTTGACTCCAAAACCGTCGAGAATCATCGAAACGGATAAAGGAACTGAATTTGTTAACAAACCCTTCGTGAATTCTATGAAAGGTGAATTCAGCATCAAACATCTATTGCGCGTACACCGAACAAAACGGAGTTGTTGAAGAGCGAAACGAGCGTTAGTGGAAGCTGCAAGAACAATGTTAATTAATGCTAAACTTCCAGATTACTTATGGGCAAGTGTATCACTGCATGCTATACTCAAAACCGTTCTATGATCACCAAACGCCACAACAAAACACCTTTTGAGCTTGTCCATAACGAGAAACCGAATCTAAAACACTTTCATGTATTTGGATCTCTTTGCTATCCTAATGATGCGTGATGACTTTGGAACTCAAAGCCAAAGTCGACATTGGAGTCTTTATCGGATCTTGTGATAATTCCAAAGGTTTCGAATCGGAATCGTCGTACAAAGCGGTGATGGAAGCGATTCATGCTCATTTCGATGAACTTACGAAATGGCTTACGAGTATAACTTGACTTAGAACCGGTGACAGCTTAAACTTCCCTCAAACCCCATCATCGGTTGAAGCCCGAAACACTTTCGTCAACAAATGGAAAGGTTATTTGCTCCATTTGCGGTGGCGATATTGATGAACGTGCTCGGTGTATCCACGCATTTGCACAACGATAATATCCTATACGATACACCGCTACAACAACTCTTGTTGAAGCGCCTACACGATTGACTCCACACAACAGTTGAACACACCGCTTCCAACAATGATGAACGGTGATGATATTCGAATGAAGTACCCCTGCGGATTTTGATCCAAATGCGTTCTTCAACCCGTTTGCTAATGAGGCTGTTGCACGGATATCGCGGAATCTTCAACAAACCATTTGAATCCTCGAAATCTGCACAATGTATACCAACATCAACCCTCCACACATAGATGGACGAAAAGACCTCCCTGCATTATTGGCAACCCGATCAACCCGTCGTTCTGAGACAGCGTCTTCACTCGAGCGGTGAACATTGCATTTATGCACTCACCGCCATCCACGAAACCTAAAACATCAAAGACGCAATGACAAAAGACAACTGGATTGAATCCATGCAAGAAGAACTCAACCAATTCATACGTCTTGAAGTATGGGAGCGGTTGAAAGACCAACAGGAGTCTACGTCATTGGTCTAAAATGGATTTGGAAAAAACAAATTGGATCTTTGAAGGGCGTCATCGAAACAAGTCACGTCCGTGGCTAAGGGTTATCGTCGAGGAAGAGGGATTAGACTTTGAAGAATCTTTTGCTCGGTTGCTCGTCTTGAGTACATTCGGATATTTCTAGCGTTCGCGGCTCATATGAATATGACGGTCTATCGGATGGATGTCAAAACTGCGTTTCTCAATGGACAACTTAAAGAAGCGGTTTATGTCAGCCAACCCGATGGATTCGTTGATCCCGAGTTCGAATCATGTCTACAAAGCGAACAAAGCTCTGTATGGTCTCAAACAAGCTCCTCGGGCATGGTGCGATAAGCTATCATCTTTCCTCATTGCTAATAATTTCACCAAAGGTTCGGTTGACCCAACTCTTTTTATACAATATCACGGGGAGCATATCTTAATTGTTCAAATTTACGTGGATGACATCATTTTTGGGTCTACACATAAAAGTTTTCAATCGCTTTTGCAAAACTAATGAAGAAAAATTTTGAAATGTCCATGATGGGTGAAATCACATTCTTTCTCGGTTTCATCAATCACCCGTGGTATTTTCTTGAGTCAATCCAAATATGCCCTTGAATTGTTAAACAAATTTGGAATGAAAACATGTGACACCTATGCCACACCAATGGCTCATACCAAGAAGCTAGGCGCTGATTTACATGGGAAATTGGTGGACCCTACAAAAGTATTATTGGGTCTCTCATGTATCTAACAGCGGACACGATATTGTCTTTGCCGTTTATCTATGCTCCGTTATCGGTCGCGACCAAGCGACCCACCTCTCTCGAGGCTAAAAGAATCCTCCGATACATAAAGGGAACCATTAACTTGGGGATGGTATCAGGATTCGGTTTTGAACTAATAACTTTTTAGGATCGACCCGCAGCGGGATGCTTAGACTCACGGAAAAACACGGGGAGCTTTACAATTTCTTGGTGATAAGCGGTGTCTTGGCAATCGAAGAAGCGAGGATTGTACATGTTGTCATCAACGGCGAATATGTAGCCATGTCCTCATGTTGTGCTCAAGTCATATGGATGAGAACACAACTCAAAGACTATGGTTACGTATTTGTGGAATCGATGTATTGCGACAATCGGAGTGCCATTGCAATCGTGCAACTTCGGTCAGCACTTTCGAAATCAAAGCACATCGATCTTGATATCATTTCATCAAGGATCCGTGGAGCAGAATGCTTGTTGAATTATATTTTGTGGAGTCTTGAATACCAATTGGCGAGATCTTCTCACCAAAGCCTTGCCTCCGCTAGGTTTAATGAGTTGGTCCACCGGATTGGTATGAGGTGTTTGACTCAAGAGGTGGATGACCTCTAAAAGCAGTCTTAAAACACATCAAACACCAAAACATCTTTTGTAAATATTTTTTCAAAAACAAAATACAAAATTATAAAATCTGATAAAACAACAAAAATATTCTTCTAATCTACTTTTCTTTCAACATTGCAAGTACATTTCTTACGTCAACACTTTAATCTTTCAAAATTGTATTTTTCGATCAAGTGTTGAGGAAATAAACTTAACTTTGTTTCAAAACACTGTGTACTTGCATGTTATCATATCTCGGTTGATTCTTTTACAAATGGTGGTACATTTTCTGGTTCAAAGACACTCCTCGGACTTTAATTAATAACCTTTCATTATTTTTCAAGTCGAGGGGGTAGTCAGTTTCTTTCTTAAATCTTCATTTGGTAACCAAAATGGAAGTTAAAAGGCTTTGGATGAAAATGGAAAAGGTGGAGGGACCAAAACTGTCAAAACCTGTAAGTTATTTTTAATAAAACATCCACACAACTTTCACTTCTCATTTTTACAAAAACCTAAAACCATCCTATGCATAGTATTCACTCAAAATCAGTGTTTGGATCATCATTTTGTAAGTGATTTCTTTTACAACATGTTTTAAACATGGTTTTGAATTTTCAAAAATCAGCGGTTAAAACTTTGTATAATCTCGTTCTTGTGTTCTGCGCATAAGTATATGAACACATGATTAAGTGGGTGTTTATGGTTAAAAAGAATGTGTCAAAGCGTTTCTAACACATCAATATAGTTTAATCATCAAAACTCACCCGAATCACAAATTGATGATTTTTGAAATTAGGGTTTATGAGTCGAATTGGGTATTTTTGTAATGTGAAGTGTTTGGTCAAAAAGATTGTTGTGTTATGCTTATGTGATGATGAATTGATGATATCCTTGCCTTATAACCACCCGAAACCTCTAATTGATTAATTAGGAATTAGGGTTTAATGTTCCTAAAATTGGGTATTTTGATTCACTTTGCAAATTAAGTGTTAAAACTTGGTCAATATGATCTCAACATCTAGATATACGAGCTTTTGGTG
This sequence comes from Chrysanthemum makinoi, assembly GCA_910596185.1. NCBI lineage: Eukaryota > Viridiplantae > Streptophyta > Magnoliopsida > Asterales > Asteraceae > Chrysanthemum > Chrysanthemum makinoi. The sequence goes on from OU343218.1 coordinate 11,438,488, forward strand.
CATAATCCATGGCTAGATTTCATACTGCGTAGATTTAGGGTTTAGACTGGCGTAAGGATTTCTACATATAAGCTGATAAAAGCTGTCCAATTGTTATGATCACGTCATAAAATGAATGTTATGTGTTAAACATTGATGATATGATGCTTTATTTCAGGCTTGCAACACGTAATATCGAGAATCAAGGTTGTTGTTAATCTACATAAGGATCACCTTCGGTAGCTTGTTATGCGTAAGATTAGTCTTATGCGTAGCTTCTACGCATAAGGTTCTACATATGGGACTCTGGCGTTATCACGTGAAGGATATCAAATGCTTGACCTCTACGCATAAGGTCACTCTTACGGTAGCCTTCGTAAGGTTAATATATGCCTACGCATAAGCTCTACGCATAAGGTCTCTTTTTCCTCCGCGTAACACTTCTTACGCGTAAGTTAAGACCCTACCCGTAAGTTTCACGCCCTGCATATATATCATTCTGTCTCATAACTGCCAATCACGCATAAGCGGTGATCATACCCGTTATGAATTGTGCGTGTACAAACTTGTAAATAAACTAATCATATCATCACGAATCCTAAAATGTCACTAATAAACTGAAATCGTTTGATATGTTGTGAACAATAAGTGATAAAATAAACTTTAAATCTTAAAGTTAACTAACTCCTTGAGAAACATTTCCGCGTCATTGGACTATTGAATATACAAGTGACTTAGGACTCGTAACAATCATTGACCCTGTACATTCAATAACTAGACAATAAGACCTTCCGTTGACTAACATTATGTCTTTCGATATGTTGGTTCTTTTTGCTAATGTTATTTCAGATCCGCGACATGGTGAACAAATGAATATGGATGCACACGAAGTTCTCTCCATTCTTTGATATCTATCCTCATGGCTATCCCATGAAGATAGGAAAGAATAATCTCCGTGTTGACTTTGACAACCTCACTTGCTCAGAATCTTCGTGTTTAATTGCTATTGACATTCAGAGGACTCATCCGTATCAGAACATGCTTTCACACTCTGCAAGCTGTTCTGAGATCTACATCCAACAGTTACGGAACACTATGGAAGGGTCAAAGGACAAGCTAACGTGGCGGTGACTCACGAATCACAAACAAGTCACCATTACACTGCACGAGACTTAAGAACATTCTCTAATTCTGATGTCGATCCAACCAAACTATATGCCACACCCTTTGAAGAGCTCACTCTCAATTCTTAATCAATATCGGTTATGGCGAGGCTACGGGGTAATCACCAAGCATTCTCGCGTAGAGCTTAAGTATTCCTCAACCACGGAGAACTCTCTACATGATCATCACCAAGTGTTTTACGGTGCGTGGCGGCTGATATGAGCACCCTAAGCTCATGGGCTGCAAATATTGCAGGCATTGGTCAACAAAACACATAAGCTATCCGGCTCGATTTGGGATGACATGATGTCATTTCTCAACAAACTTGGCTCAAAGATTCCCTACATCGGATATACAAAATTGTTGATCCAGAGAGCACTTGGACTTCATCGACATTCCCAGAGGCTCAATGACCCCAACAATCCGACATGTTGTGGGACCCATTCTATCTGTAGAATCAAGGAAAGCGTCTACAAAGAAACAAGGTCTTTGTGCTGCAGTTTCCTTCTAGCGAAGATGTGAGAAAAGCTGAAGCATTACAAAAGGTATGCAGGAAAGCGTCAGGACAAGGCAAAGTTGGTCATCTCGACGAAAAATCTTGGAACACTATAAGGAGAACCAAAGGGGAAGTGCAGGAATGCGGCAAATCTTTGTGAGTCAAAGGAA
>OU343218.1:11440396-11496540 GCA_910596185.1 Chrysanthemum makinoi
ATCCTAAACATCATAAAAATGTCAGGAATAAATTTTGAAGCTTAGATTATTTGTTATTGAATTTATATTCAAATCGGGTGTAAAATGGAAAAATAATTAGAAAAATTATGAATAAATCATTATAACCTAAAGTTTTGGTCTTAGTTAATTTATTTGATGAAATTAAAGTGTGTCTAATGTATTTTTTCTTGTTTATAATGTTTAATTAGAATTTTGTTTAGAGAATTCCTAATTTTGTTAATTAGAATAGAATTAATAAAGTTTTGGGAAGTTTTGTGAAATAATAAAATAGGGGTTATTTTTATAAAATAGTTTGGACCTGTGGTAATCGTAAAAATTATAAAGGAGGGTTAATGTGTAAATTTTGTAACTTGAAGGTTTAAATGGTATTTTGATAAATAATATAATAATCAAATTGTAATTATTTAAATTAGAGGGAACTATTTTGTAAATTATGATAAATTGAAGGTGTTTAGGTATAAATATGTATAATTATTGGGCTAATGTGTAATTTTGTATAATTAATGGACTATTATGTATTTTGGATAATTAAAAGCTTAAATTGTAATTTAATTAAATTAGAGGACTAAATTGTAAGTTGTGAATAATAAGAGGATTAAAATAGTAATTAAGAGTAACTTATGGACATAATGAGCGATTTTGATATTTACACTTTGAACCCTCATCTTTGGCATAATTACACTTTGAACCCTAAATATGGAAAGTTGTCATATTTGACCCTGAACTACTTTAACTTATTAAAATGAACCTTAATACCATGAGAGGGATTTATTTGATAACTTAACCTAATTTATGATGTGTAAACCTTTACAATATGGAAACCTTCAATTTTGGAAACTTACTAATTTTGGAACACCTTCAAAATGGAAAGTCACTAAGTGAGTAAAGTTATTAAAAGAGGAAAGATACTTAAAAAGGACTATGTTGTGATTAGTTGTCCTTTCCTTTAGGTTCCGTGAAGCGGGATTGATCCGTGTCTTGTGTTTCATCGTTCGGTTTGTTTTGCTTTGCTTAAAAGGTCACAGAGATATTGACCTCTTAAGGTTTCTTGTGATTCTTATACATCTTCCAATACTAGCTTGAACTGTTATGCTTTTACTAAGCCTCTTATTAGGGCTTCCTATGACTTTGCTATGCTCCCTGATATGAACTCGATATGAACTCCGATATGAACTCGATATGAACTCTGATATGAACTCGATATGAACTCGATATGAACTTTGATATGAACTGATATGAACCCTATGATATGATATGATTATGCTTTGACCCGTCAGTTGATACCGAGCCAATTATGTGTTCTAGTCGGGGAGGTAACCGGACGTGTCATTGATGCACCAATGGCATGACTCCAGGTGTAATACAGTGATGATACACCCGTCTATTATGATATGATATGATTATGAGCTCACTATATGTATGATTTGGCCGGGGGCGTATGGATGCATCCTAGATATGATATGTTTCGAGGGATTTGATCTGTTTTGAGATATATATGGTGGAATGATGTCGGTGCAATCCGCGTCTTCACATTTCAGGGGGCTAGCTACTCCATTTTATTCGAGGTCTCCCTCTATTATGTATGGTATTAGAGGTCACCCTCTGAATACAATGGTTACTTATGATATGATATGATATGTTCCGGGCTCGTGGTAGATTTCTGACAACCCTTACACCTTTGATATGCTATATTGTACCTGTTGTATTCCCAACGCTATATGCTCGTTAATTGTTCATTACTTCAGGACCTTTATATGACTCACTCTACTACCAAGATATATATATTCCATTGCTTTGATCTGTATCTCATTCGTTAATTGGGACTATCGTTCCATTCACGTCTTAGGTTATTATATGTTAATTGGATTGATTATGATATTCTATGTTTTATCGACCCTGATTACCCTGCTATGAAATGATTTATATCGGGTTATCGATTTACCTGTTGTCAGTGATGATATGGGATCTTCTTGTTATGTGACCCTCGATTTGTCACGTTCATCATGTGTAATCGATAGTTTTGTCGGTTTATTATGTGTGCTTTGTTCGGTATCTTGTGGACTATGATTATCCGCACGGTATCCTTATCACGCTTGTTGTTGACACGCCATGCTTGCATTTCGGTTTATGCTACGGTTTGATTGGGTAAATGGGTCATCTTGTGACTTCTGGCTTGTTAATTTGTTTAGTTGCCTGCTATGTTTTTAATTCATTTAATTATATCGTTTATATTGTATTCCTACTTATTACATTATACTGCCATGTGTTGTTGTTGTTGTTAGTACCATTGTTAATGACTAGTTATGTTTTCAACTAAGGGTTTTGACACGTGTAATTGCCATGCCTTTATTAATTAATTGCCCGCTTTTCGTAGATATGTTTTGGCTTGTATGCCTTCTAATTTCTGAATTGATTGTATGACATATATATGTTGTGTGGACATGACGCCTGCTATGCTTGCATGTTTTAGTTCTAGTATCCTGGTTTGTATGTGCTCGTATATATGTCATTAGTGCTTTGCTTTGCTTCGTTCTCCTTGTTATATCATTTGGATATTTGTATATTTGTGTGTTCGCGAGGATTCTCTTTGACTCATTGTTTCCCTTTTCGTTTGTGACCTTGTTATCACTTCCTTATTCATTTAGCATTCGATTTTGTTTAGCTTCGTTTTAGTTATATCTTCCTTGGGCTTTTAAGCTCAGCCGCATTTCTTTCTGCGGCGGGTTTTAGGTTGGAAGATGGGCTTTGATGGGCTGAGAGTTGGATTATTTTTGAGTGGACCAACCAGAGTTACCTTTCTAGTTGGACTTATTTTGGCGGGCTATTGTTTTGAAATTTTGGTTTATTTTAGATATTTGGATTTTGTAATTTTTCTTGTAAATCTTTTGTTTAAATATCTTGATGCGTTATTCTTAAGACTTCCGCTTGAAGAATTTTATTTGTATGTTCGATATGACACCGAGAAAGTGACACTTCTACCTTGTCCGGGTTGGGGTGTTACATTGAGAGTGATGAATATGCAACCATTTTGGAAATCCTATTTATAGAAAAAATAATGCATTTCAATGAAAGTTTGACCCAAAATGTGGATTAAAATCTAATGATTAGATATGAATTTAATGCATGTGATCATGAGAACACAAGCATTAAGTAACATACTCCAAAAAATAAAAAATAAAAATGATGAAAATATAGAAGTTTTCATCCAAAGTGAGAAAAATAGAAGATAATTTTAGCTTCGTCTCGGATCCCACGGATCCTTCCTTGAGGAACCGTCCACCATTAAAATTTGGGATCCGTGTGCTTGGTGACTCAGCAGCAAAATTTTCCTTTGAAAGCATTTTTGCCTAGTGTGTGCCTATATGCAAACCATTTGGAGTTGCGGTTATCTCGACTCTAAAAAGAAAAGAGAAATATAGAAGTGAAAAATCACACTATTATGTGAGATAACACGAGTGCTCCTAATTCATTGTTGCTTAAATGAATGTACCCGAAAACACATATTAGTTATGTGTCTCCTTTAGCATTCAAAAGACATGAGATGCAATGAAAACGGGTTTTAATTTGTATTAATAATGAAAAAGCGATTTGTCCTAGCGTGAAATGGCTTTTATGAAAGTGATATGGGAAGTGGTATCCTTTTAGAAAAACATTTTGAAAAGATATTTCTTTGAAGTAAGAAAGCGTTTATTCTTGAGTGAAAAGAAATATATGCAATTACGTGTTTGCAAAAGGTACCTAAAAATAAGAAAAAGAAAAAATGAGAAATACGTGTTATAGGTAAAACCTATCTTGGGTTTTGAAAATTCCCGTATCGATTGTGAGTTGTGTGTGAAATAGAGATCCTAGACTCAGAAAGAGGAAGGCTAGTGTTTACATACCTTATAGAGTTTAAAAACTACTAAACGATTGTTCCATGAGACCAAGTCCAGAGGAAGGAGGTTGAATTTTTCCTTCAACCGGTTTGGTGAGGACGTCGGCTATGTTGTCTTTGGATGCTACCTTCTCAATAGAGATGTTCCCCTTTTGAACATTATCTCTTAAGAAGTGATGACGAATCTCTATATGTTTGGTGCGAGAGTGCAATACCGGATTCTTGCTTAAGTCGATGGCACCTTTGTTGTCATATTGAATGGCTATGTCACTTAGATGAATGTCGTAGTCAACTAACGCTTGTTTCATCCATAGTGCTTGTTGGCATGCTTTGCCGGCGGAGACATATTCGGCTTCGGTTGTTGATATGTCCAATGCTGTTTGCTTCTTTGAGAACCAAGATGTTAAACAACATCCCATAAAAGTACATACCAGCTTGTACTTTTTTGGTCAACATAATCACCTGCATGGTCAGAATATGCATATACAATTGTTTCTACCCCCGTACCCTTAGGATACCACAATCCTAATTGAATCGTACCCTTAATGTATCTAAATATCCTTTTGACGGCTTCTAGATGTGATGTTTTAGGATCTTCTTGAAACCTAGCACATGACAAACACTAAACATGATATCCGGCCGACTAGCCCGTGTGTGTGGTAGAAGACTACCAATCATGCCACGCTATTTTGTGTTATCAACGATTCAGTCTTCATCTTTTATTGAGTTTAGTGTTGGATGACATTGGTGTTCTTATGGGTTTTGACTCTTCTAAACCAAATTTCTTTAACATATCCTTTATGTATTTAGATTGATTAAAGAAGATATCATCTTCTACTTGTTTGATTTGTAGACCAAGAAAGAAACTAAGTTCTCCCATCATACTCATCTCGAACTCGTCATGCATGATTTTAGAGAAATCATCACACATGTCTTGATAAGTAGATCCGAATATAATATCATCTACATATATTTGAACAATGATTATATGTGACTCTCTTTTCTTAGTAAAAAGTGTGTTATCAACTAACCCCATGGTGTAGTTATTTTTTATTAAGAATGACTTGAGTCTATCATACCAAGCTTTTGGAGCTTGTTTAAGACCGTAAAGAGCTTTCTTTAATTTATACACATGTTTAGGTTTCAAAATCGATGAAACCCGGAGGTTGAGCTACGTATACTTCTTCATTAATAAAACCATTTAGAAAAGCACTTTTGACATCCATTTTATAAAGCTTAAGATCATTAGCACAAGCATAAGCAAGAAGTATTCTTATAGACTCTAATCTAGCTACGGGGGCATAGGTCTCATCAAAGTCTATTCCTTCTTTTTGATTATACCCTTGGGCAACGAGTCTAGCTTTGTTTCTAGACACTACACCGTTTGCATCTAACTTGTTTTATATACCCATTTGGTTCCTATTATGGTTTGATTACTAGGTGGGGGGATGAGTGTCCAAACATCGTTAGAAACAAATTGATTTAACTCTTCTTGCATAGCCATTACCCAACTTTCATCTTTTATGGCTTCTTTTGTATTTTTAGGTTCTATGGTTGGGGAAAACAAAATAAGCTACTTTGGTTTTGGACTTGAGACCTTAAGGTTCTTTAGTTTAACTTTCCTATGACCTTATCTACGGGGTGATCTTTAGACTCTTTAATATTTATGATTTCATCATTTAAAGGTTGTTCTTCTTCGTTTGTCTTTTTCTTTATTACAATAGCTTCACTCAGACAATCTCGTCATCGACAATAGGTAGAGTAGGTTTGGGTGGACTCTCATCAAATTTTACGTTTAATAACTCTTCAACCTTCATTGTTTCTTTGTTTAATATGACGTAAGCTTTGCTATTAGGAGATTAACCTAAAAAGATACCTTCGGTTGACTTAGGATCAAATTTTGTAAGATAATCTTTAGTGTTAAGTAGAAAACATTTGCTACCATAGTTTTTCCTAAAAATGGTCTAATTAAGACTCGGTTAAGTATGTGCGTTGATGTATCAACGGCATTGCACCAAAACTTTTGAGGTATGGATTGCTCATTTAGCATGGTGCGACTCATTTCTTGTAGGGGTTCTATTCTTTCTTTCAACTACCCCATTCGATTGTGGAGTGCGAGGAGCTGAGAGTTGTGAGTAATACCATTAGCGTCACAAAAGGCTCCAAATAGCACTTCATTATCGAATTCCCTACCATGATCCGTTCTAATAGACACTATAGGACTTCCTATTTGTCTTTGGATTTTCTTACTTAATATTTCAAAGTAATCGAACGTTTCAGTTTTGTTCTTTAAAATTTAGTCCATGTGTACCTAGAGTAATCATCCACTATGACCAAAGTGTAGTAGTTGCATCCATAACTTTGGATAGCGGATGGACCAAATAAATCCGTATGTAGTAATTCTAGACACTTAGTTGTAGATACCATGTTTTTAGCTTTGTGACTAGCATGGACTTGTTTTCCTACATTACATGCATCACAAAAGTGATGTTCATATTTTAATTTTGGTAGATTTCTTACTAGATCTTTGGATGATAGCGATTAAAGAAGTCGCATATTGGCATGACCCATCTTGATGCCATAAGGTTGAGGTATCATCCATAGAAGTAACACAAAGTTTGTCTTGAGGTTCATTACCGATTTTAATGACATAGACTCCATGTTTCCTAATTCCTCTTACTAATTGTCGTTTTTCAATATCTTACTATCGGTTTCGTTAAAAGTGCTCGCACTTTTTTATCACATATTTGTCCTATACTTAAGAGGTTAAAGTTTAGGTTTTCTACGTGACACACGTCGTTAATGGTTAGAGATTTGTTAAAAATCGTACATTCACGATGATTTTGCTGCTATTTCCAAATACCACATTTCCTTCATTGAAGGATTCATATGTGGAGAATAAATCTTTATTGCCGGTCATGTGCCTCGTGTACCCGCTATCCTTGATCCACTCATCCGGATCTAGGTCGACCTTTAAGCACACCTAAGAAAACAATTAACTCAAAAGTTTAGTCCCCATTTGTTCATGGGTCCATTAGTGTTAAACATTCCATTCATCTTAGACATATATGGATAAGGTGAGTATGCTTTTCATGGTGCAAAGTTTTGAAATGGAAAACCATTTTGCATATTTGGATTCCATCTCATTTGATGGTTACTTCTCGGATAAACATTATTAGGTCTCCTAGATGAGTTTGGTTTTGAAAATGATGGACATTTGTTTCTTGTAAAACTTTGATTTTGTCTTGGAGGTGGTTGTCTAATAGTAACATGGGTTGGTTTCTTCTTATTAACAATAACAAAATCGGTTCTAGATGAGGAAGCTATATTATTACCATTGTTTGCTTCACAAACCGGATCCACTGGCTGCACACTAGCCGTTCCTTTTTGGGGATCCGTGGGATCCGTGACTACATGGTTTGTTTTTCTATTGGTTCTGAATTGTGTTTCTTTGTTTTCACTAGTTGAGGCATCATTCTTGAAAATCTAAACCTTTGGTTGTTTCTTTTTTAACACTATCTAATATCATATCTAGAGTATTAGTATTCATTCTAGCAATCTTAGAGTCTAGATGATCAACAAGTGTTTGAAGTTGAATGCAAAGTTCACATTCCCCACTTGCTATCTTCCCTTTTTCTAGACGTTTTAATTTTGTTTTAGCTCATGACTTCCTTTTCTAAACGTTGATTTTGGTTTTTCAAAAACTTGTTTTTGTTGATTACTTTTAAACTAATTTTGCAAAGTTTATCATATTCATTATGCAATGAATCATCATCTAATGATGAACTACTATAGTATTCGTGACATACCTCGTCATTTGCCATGAGACAAATTTCTTCGTCTTCCTCTCATTTCATTCCCGAACCGCTCACGAATGCTTTTTGTTCATCACGTTTGGGACACTTACTAATAAATTGGTTTGGGTCCCCACATTTAAAGCAAGCGCGATCATCCCTTGTCTTCTCGTCCTCTTTGCTTTTTCGGAATCCTTTCTTGTCGTCATATGGTTGTTTGACGTATCTTCCCTTCCTTCTAATGAACTTTTTGAAGTCCCTTACGCCATGGCATATCTCTCGTCATCACTATCCAGAAGGAGTTCTCTTCATCGCTTGAGACCTTTTTGGCTTTAAGGGCAAGAGATTTGTGCTTCTCTTTCACTTTTGAAGCTTCAGAATCTTTAGCGAGGACAAGCTCATAAACTTTTAAATTGCCTATGAGTTCATCAAGGGTGAGGATTGACAATTTTTTTGATTCTTCGATTGCCGTCACCTTAGATCTCCACTTGGATGGAAGTGCCCTTAGATATCTCCTAACATGATTACGGCTAGATAAAGATTCATCAAGTGCTTGTAAAGATGTAATTATAGTATTAAATTTAGCAAAAGAATGATCTATAGTATCCTCATCCGATATTGAAAATTGTTCATATTGTTGAACAAATAAATCAATTTTATTGTTTTTAACTTGTTGATTACCTTGATGAGTTATAACTAAAGAATTCCAAATTTCTTTAGAGGTTTTAAGCATGGAAATTCTTTTGAATTCCTTTTTGGGTAAAAGTTATAAAAACAATTTTAGCTTCACTATTTTTGGAAAGATTTTTCTTAATATCATCGGTAAGTTTATCATGAGGTATGTTAACTAAATTTCCATTTTCATCTTTTGCAGCGGCTTCAAAATCACCTTCAACAATGATGTACCAAAGATCAATATCTTTAGACTTCACATACGTTTCGAATCTATTTTCCAATATATAAAACCATTAGTTTCAAGAAGTGGAGGTCGCATGGATTGCCCTTCCTTGTAATTTTCAGAACCCATAGTGATCGAAAAGTTTTAAAATACGGTTTACTTTAAAACTTTTATAAACTTAGCTCTTGATGCCAATTTTGGAAAAATAGAAGGGGGGTTGAATAGTTTTGTCGATTTTAAGTTAGTTTCAAAAACTTATAGATCGATGTTATGTGAAATCGAATGAATGAGGAGATAGTATAGATCTATGAGTATGCAAGTAAAAAGTAGTAAATGAAATGAAATGACACAACCGATTTATAATGGTTCGGCTACAAGGACATCTTCCTTGCCCTACTCCACTCCCTGAGTCACCTACCTTAGAGTTCAAGCACTATGTCAACAAACTCCTTCTACTTGGCGGAGAAGCCTTCACAACGTTGCTTACACCCTTTTTACAAAGTAAATCTTAGAGTCCGTAACACGGAGGACCAAACCAACACTACTATAACACAACAAATATGTGAAATATGAAATACAAGATCTTTGCTACATAAATCTTGTGGAGGAACAAATCAATCAAGGACCCCTTGCTTGGATGACTTGTAGAATGCTCGTGATCTCGCCTCAAAGAAGGACCTATATAGAATCACAATATAAGAAAGAAGAACAACTCTCTAGATCAAGTGACCTTTTGTTAGTAAAGTGTAAGAATATATGAGAGAGTTAGTAAGAAGAGGGTGAGTAAAAATGAAGAAATGGCTCTCTATTTATAGGCAAATTCTTTCCACTGTTTCACGGATCCCACGGATCCCTGCTTGAGGATCCGTCTAGTGTAACTCCAAGGATCCGTGAGACGCTCCTCTTTGCCCATGGGTTTTGGGTTATGGGTCATGGGTTATGGTTTGAACCATGGGTATCTAAGTAGATGCAATGTATCTAATAGATGCAATGTATCTATAGTCTGATGCATCTAGTCAAATGGGTAGGGGTTAACTCCATGGGTAATGGATATGCTCTATGGGTATGGGTCATGGGTTGTGGTTTTTACCCATCCTAATAAACTATTACAACAAATAAACTATTACAACAATTTGTATTAAATGACTATACGTAGATGCTTTACAAAAATAACATGTATCCTTATAGTTTTACTTATGATAACATTATATTTGTTATCAACAAAACACAAAGAGATCGCTAAAATATTAATAAACGTTTTTACGGTTTATTTGTATTAACAATAAAAGATCGCATCAACATCCGAACAGGTTTAGCCAGACAACAACATCGATAGTGCCAAAATCATACGGATCTTCATCACGACTAGAAAATATCTTAACCTCATTATTATCACATATAACCACCACATTAGCAACATAATCTTCTTTAAGCAATGGCGCCAGTGCATCATCATCATATACGACCACATCAAAAACTAATCGTAAGTTGGTCTTCATAACGTCCATAATTGAGTTGGGTGAAGATATCAACTTAGTAGGTGACTGAGCAACCTAAAAACATAAGTTCAGCATGATTTGAAACAAATGATTATCCAAATGTTACGTTAAAATAGTTACATATTATGTCATTTCTTTGCAATGTATAATGGGAATAACATCCCTGCTGCGTGCAGCATATACTACTACTTGCAAGAGGAACAATTTTTTTTTTATTATATTTTTTTAACATTTACACTTTTCATCCTTCAAGAATCAAGATTTTGAATTATACATGAATCATTCTTTGTTATAATACAACACCACATAAGCTTTCCTGTTGTTTGCAGCAAGGATCATTTTCCCATGTATAACATATACTTGTTGTCCCTTTAGATAAATTTGGTAATTATTTTCACATTCACGAGTATCATAACCATTCTTCTTATTCTACTCAACGTGATCATGAACATACCGTTCGTACAAAAACTTTTTTTTTCGAATGAACATGATGGAATATTTTGAAACCAAAGTATTCCATTTGGTATTGGATGGAGAAATAAAATCTGATTTTTTTTTTTTTTTTGTGAAACCGGTGAACATATATACTTTCAAACAAAGATCTACAATACAAAACATTCAAAAAGGTGAGAGGACATTCCCAAACACCCTAAAGAAGCTAAAATGGGACATACATTTGACATATAGAACCAGACAAGTTCTAGTAAAACAACAAAACAATTCATCTTAATATTCCAAGCAGTCATTCTTAGAGCTATATTCAACACTATCTTTTTGAAGTGTCCATATTCCTCAATTTGGTTGTCAATTCCTTCCATTTTGAACTGTCCAAATTCCACAATTTATCTCCCAATTCTCCCAATTCATTCTCAGTCATACCACTCAATTCATTAGCAGTCATACTCTGTGTTATTCCATTAACTTCATCATACACATCCTCTTCCTCTATATTCTCAATACCATACATAGTTCCCCCATATGTCTTTAAAGTATTTCACCATCTCACGGGACCATTTACGTATTTCAATAGGTGTTGGCTGCAATTTGTTTTTAACAAAGAATTCTACTTCTTTCTTCTGTTCATTGTTCACAGATCTTGCATTCCCTCTTCATCACATTTTCCAACTACAAACTTATTAGGACTATCTTGTTTCTTTTGTGAAGATTGGGATATGTCCTTATTATTAAAGATAGAAGACTCGTTACTTTTCCTTTATCACCCACTCTTTGTTTATCACTTGAAACCACTTGTGTAGGCCTGAATTCAAATCTATTATTGCTCTTATAACTTCGTTCACTTTCTTGCCTCCAATTGTTTCTTTGCCCTTTCCCATTGTTTGGAGTCTGAGGTGCCTTGTTCATGAAGGTCTGTACTCCATTATTTTCCCTACATATACTCTCTCCAGATGCCCCAACTTTACTTTTTTTTCATCTCATTACTTCCTCTGTTGTCCTTGGTCTTTTCATACACAGTTTAGTAGTATGGCTAAAAACTGCACAAATCTCACATACTTGAGGTTTCCATGAATACTCAACCCTCACTTTTTTGGTCCTCAAAATCTTTCCATCACTGCCTCTACATTGTATATTTATACATTCCTTGAACAACTTTAGCATTTACTTCCACCAAAGCTCTGGTATACCCTATTCTTCCTTTCCCAAACTGGCACATTTTAGCAGTCATTGTATCCATAACTAATGGTTTCCCAAGACTGCTAGTTAATTTGCTCAAGCCCTCATTATTACAAGCCTCAAGTGTAATATCATACATTTTTACCCAAAGTGGAATTGTTGATGGTTCAGGTTTATCTAAACAAACATCTGGACTCCATTTTTGAACAAGTAATGATCTGGCACTAACCATTCATGGACTGTTATCAAGCACAAAGTTCATTCCACTCTCATGTTTGAATTTAAAGAAATTGGCATCATTATCATTAGTAAACATCTCACTTAGCCCATGCCTACCCCACATTCTCATCAAGTTATACTTAAGTTCAGGGAAAGGCATTTTCTTCCAACAAATTGACCACAAACAGTTACCTTCTACCTTTGACTGCCTTTCTAAACCAACTCCTCATCAAATATCACAAATTCAAATCCATCCTCAGTTATCTCAGTAGGAACAAAGTCTAGCTTTCTTTCCAAATCAGCATTGTTTTGGATAGCAACATTAGCATAGGTAGGTCTACTATGAGTATTGTTACTATCCTTATTCGCAATCACATCCTCCTGAGAGTAGGGTGTATTAGTAGATTCAGTAGTAGTATCACCTACATATAGAATATCCAAATTCTCCACATCCTCATTGTTATTAATCTCATTCATATTATGATCAACCAGGTCTCCATTGCCTCTTTCCTCTGTATTTTCACCCACCTTACTCATATTTCCCCTAATTTAAGTACCATTACATGTATCTTGTTCATTAGAACCCTTAGTGTCAACACTTCCATTCCTTTTTTCAGAATTAGCATCAGATTCCTTCTTATTATTCTTATTCTTGCCTAAGTCACATACAGTATTCTCAAATCGAATAGGAATTTTAACTTAACGTTTTGATCTTTTGTTGGACTTATTAGACATACTAATTATTGCTTATTACTAGTACACACACTAAAATCCACAACTCTAAGCTAAAACCAGCTAAAATTTAAAACAAATTAAACAAAATCGCCATAAGATTCTTCAATCTAATCGGTCAAATCAACTGAAGCTGTATCAGGATGTGTGTTATAACAATTAGAATCAGTTGTACAGTTTAATTTTGATTTTGAGTAAAATTGAAAATTAGGGCATTTTGGGGGGTTTTTGATATATTTGTAAAAACTAAAAATCGGACGAATAGAATGTACGGAATGATGAAATTAATCGAATGATCGGTTTAGATTTTTGAAATGAGAAAAACAATGAAGGTTTTGAAGGTTTTTTAACGGCGGATTTTTGGTGGGAAGGTAGGAGAAGAGTAGTTAGAGAGAGAGTCTTGATTATCCAATTTTGGGGTTTGTGGTGTGCATTTACGTTCGATATGTTATGCCGTTGGCTAATATACCAACTTAAGATATAAATCCGAATTTTAGTTAGGATATCGCCTTAGTTTTTTGATCATTTTTCACATCTTCAATTATTTTCCACCTTTTTATGCTTCTAGTTTTTGTTGTAGTTTAGACAAATAAATAAACAAATAAAAATGAATTAAAGGCAGTATCGTAATTAAAACAAATTTTATTTTTCCATCCTTCATACCGACAGAAGAATTTGGTTTATCTCTAAGGCCAACTGTCTGTTTATACCAAACACTAAAATTTACTAGAATTCTCATCCAATGTCAGTTTCATTGATTTCTTTTCTAAGGTTTCATTTCATTTCATTAAACCCATTTCCCCACCAAACGTCTTTGCAACAGCTCGAAGTAAAGGCAATATTTGATTTTGGCCTTTGTGTTGCATTTACTATTTCTAAACCCCACTCCGAAAATCAAGAATTGCATGCTTTGAATTTGCCTTTAAGCACATGCTTCAATAACTCCACCTCTAATGCAGTTGAAGCAGCACCACAACCGAGTGGGAGAATACAGACAAAATTGCATGTACAATGGTCATTTTAACAAGCTTTGGTTTCTCGCGTCCACCTTAAAAAGAGCTACCTATGCTTTTTTTTTTATCAAAGCACGTTCCTAGAGTCTATCAGACACCGTCTTGATATTCAAACTCGACTCCATTTGAGTTGTCCTCATCCGGGCTGAAGTTTGTCTAACCTTGTTTGCAGCTCTGCTAATGATGTTAAAAATACAAATATTTTTCTGGAATGAAGTTGGGGTATTTGAGCAACATTGTTCGGTTCCAAGTTGGACAACATAAAGTTTGTACATGAAAACGTTCCTCGTATAACACCAAATTTACATACAAAGTTGGATAAAAGTTAAAACCAAAACACACAAGCCAAACATAGCCAGGTTATTTAAACGTTAATATACTAGTGTAACAATGAATAGATTGAAAACCAAAACACTGAACAGGAAAATAAAATGTTCAATACAACCATGAGCTGGTCAGCGTGCACACAAGAAACGGTGCTGGCAAACTCCACATTCTATAGTTTCAGATCCCGAGCTAGGAACTTGAACCTGATAATGCCAAAATAACATATAAGTGTGAAACTAACTAAAACTACATGTACAAAAACATAGAGTTGGGTGGGTCAAAACAAGATATTTCCCGTATGGGTCTAAATGAGTTGCGTAGGGTTGACCTAAAACCATCTTTATCCAAAAATGCTACATTTGTTATAAAAAATAGTGTAACATACACAAACATATGTTACATTATTTCAATTTCAATTAAACATTACGTTATTTTATATGCTTCTAGAGATTAAGCAAATTTTCAACCTTTTTGATCTAACATTGTTTAATTTTAAGCTATTTTTTTATAACACGAATCGACTCACTCACAGATGACTCAGTTGCATCCTATAACTTTTAATTAAAAAAGATATAAAATATGAACAAGACTTCACACCTGCAAATGAACGGTACAGGTGGGACAAGCAACTTCTTTCATCCGCCTGCTAGATCCTTCAGACTTGTAACCTGTCAACTCAATAATAAACTGCGGTAAACACAGTATTCTATTATGTCCTGTACTTTCGTAAGTTGATTATATTGGCACTCCCAAATTTAAAAGTTTGTAGCCCATATTTGATTTGGAAATACATTAATTTGACTATCCCCATTTGAAAATGCCAAACATAACATTCGCAATTTTAACAATCATGATATCAGAGTTAACTCCAATAGAAGATAAAACGTGGTTCATTCCAACAAAAAAGGTCTGTAGAGGTAAATCTTTTAAAAATACCTGATGATGGTTTGTGATTTCTTTCCATCTCCTCCTGAAATAAGAACATAGCACAACATTAGATACTTAGTAAAGCATATAAGTAAGGAAACCCAAAACAGAAGGTTCAGATACTGAATCTAGATATTTTGTTTCAGTGGCTGATCTTGAAGCATTGAGTACTAGAATGAACTCAAACGTGCACATGAAACAGAGTATAGCAACTACAGTACAAGAGGAGCGGCTAATAATTTACCTGTAGTTTCTTTGCAAGATCTTCATGGCTCTGATCAAGAGGGGATCTGCTGGCAGCAGCTTCCTTAGCACTGCTCAATCTATGAGTAACCTCCAACTGGAAACAACAATTAAAAAATATGATTTCTCAAAGGAAATTTCAAGAAATAGAAATATATTTTTCCTGTAAACAAGAGCGGTAACTTATACGACTCTATTTGGTATCGCAATAGTTATAGTATAACCACAGAAAGTTAAACTTTGTAACAAGGCATGCAATATAATCTGAGCTAAACACCTATAAGGGCTATCACAGAACAGCAATATACTTATCTCGGTGTTCCATAATAGTCATTCTCCTTTGGTCCGCACCAATGTCGTCTTGGGGTTATAGCGTTCCATTTTATGAAATACATTTTGCTATTACTAAATGCAAATACGTTTGGTATTTTTACCCAATTCTGCAAGTGTCAGGCTGGAGTGTGACTGTCCACATCCTACCTCCCTCATACCCCGCTCCGGTGACATTGTGTATTGTTGTTGTATTTTCTCACACACACAAAAAAAAAACGACAGTTTTACCAAGTTTTAATGACTACTGGTACGGAACAAAGTATAATGACCAATATGGACAACAGATAACTACATTGTGGTAAGGCATCTGATATCCTCACAAGAGGTCTAGGATTCAAACCACACTAGGTATACATTTGGGGTGGCCAGGAGAAAGGGTTGAAAACGGTCACGGGGATATCCCAGTGCCGCGGACATCCGATTCAAAGACCCACCTCCCATGTAACCCAAAGAAGGAAAACCTCCTCTGTTTAATAGATTTGTTTGTTAAAAAAGCAATATAATATTGGAGCTATAAGTCGTACCATGCAACGATCACAAACACGAACTTGAGGAGCATTGTCTTCAGATGTGAGAGCAATTCTTCCATGTGTGCACTTGTCACAAAATATATCTCCACAGTTCCGGCAGTGATGCTACAATTCAAAAAAGATTAACTAAAATCAGCCAACAAAAGATCACAGAAGAAGCATTTGCAAAAATAGAACAGGGGAAATGATCAAATGGAGCTCCACTAACCTTCCTATTAAAAGCACTAAAGTCTGATCCACAACCCGTGCACTTCGTGCGTAGCCATCAGGTACCTAAAATAAATTGAAATAAGCCATAATGAAGAAAACTGCTTTGACGAAAGATTCCAGGTAAGCCATATATAAAGTAAACTGCATATTGCTATAACCTTCTAACATGACTCACAAGAAATATCACAATATATAACCAGTCATAAAAGTAGAGGTAGCAACTACTGGTATACTTTGTAAGGTCGGAATCAGGTTAGTACACGAGAAACAATTTTTACCAATATTTTAGAAACTTATAAACAATTAAAGTATAACATGTTTACAGATATTATATCAATTTCAATATTATTTTTGTCTAAATGATATGATATAAAAGGTGTTATGCATCTATACACATTGGGTAACGTTCACCCCATTAAAGAGAACCTAGTCAACCTTCAAATGCATAAGGTCTCCGTTCTTAAATAACCAGCAAATTCATTCCTTTACGACACCTAGCATATGCGGGTGACCCATCAACCAGATGGTCGTGGGTTCAAGGCATTAAAGGAGGAGTGTAAATATTTTCCTTCAAAAAATCAAATAATAATTATTAACCTCTGCACCAAAGGGCCTTTGGCCTAGCAGTGCCAAGATGAAATATAAGGTGTTTCTCCCCCAAGGGTTCAAGTATCACTTAGAAGATAGGTTTCGTTTAGGGTGTGTGGACGTTTGCTGTTCCAAAAAAATAAATAACCTTTGCTACATTTTTAGGCAAATTGAACAAAAATCTAAGAATGACACAGAAAGAAAAACACAAAAAGTAGCCTAGCATTATATTCAGCCTTACAGCTGTAGGGCATTGAAAAATACGAAAACGTTAAAACCACCTTTTGCCACACGAAATGTGAGTTTTGAAAATTGGCCAAACCACCACGAGTAGGGGAATGGCATCTTCATTCCATTATGTCCCACTCTCAATGAAAAGAAAAAAGACCCCATATACAATAGTACTGAATCAATAATTGCTCCAGCTTCCATAAAGATTTATAAAAGTGAGTAATTTATGAAACTCATTCAAGTAATACTTCAGCTTAAACCTAGCTGGATCATAACTTGGCTCATTTTTTTTCCTATACCAGTTTAGCTTACTTTCAGAATAGAGAAGTGCACATTCAGGAAGCATTGATAGACACTAAGGTAAATATAGCACAATCTCCGCGATCTAAGAAAAACTCAGCACATGATTTATGACATCATGGATATAAAAAAGCATAATAGAAACAGTATCCAAGACAACAATGACAAAACTGATACATGTTGGCAAATGCTTACCCAATGATCTTTCTCCTCATTTGGAGGTTTAATTATGTTCATCCAGTCACCCAAACCTTTTTTCTTTTCAGTTGACTGCTCAGTAACTTTAACAGCATCAACAGGCCTGCTCCTCCCACCCATCTCCTTAACCTTCACATTTGCAAAAAGCAAGAGAAAAAATCTATAAATAATTCAAGAACACAAGCAGACAACTCAAGCGTGTGATAACTAACATAAATATACACCAAATAAAATTAAGTTAGCCTGCCGACTAACCCCAACAGAAAATAGTCACTGCATCTGACAAATAGAAGGGGCTTTTTTATATTGAAAATGCTGATCACATGCAGTTTATCCGGCAAAGGATTATAACTGAGTCTGGCTATGGTAGTTCACAAAATCTGGAGTTAATAGCCTGAAGAGGCTATTGTCTATTCAGTAACTAAACAAAATATAATTAGATATAAGTTCCAGTGTTCCAGCTCCTAAAAGTTATTTTTAATACTAGACCACAAAGCTATGCTACTATATTGTAGTAACAAGTTCATGTCAGAGTATAACGTCCAATTAAATGTTCCAGGAATTAAATAAGAATGAACAATTAGACTACATTTATTCTACATGTTAATGTAACAGTGATTCTACCTCCACTTGATTAGAATTATCCTACTCATTTCTTTGACATGTACGAATAAAATGAAGACCAAAAATTGGTCACCAGACTTAGAATTAAATGACAAAAAGTTAAAGATTGTAAAACAGAGCAAGTCTTCAATTTGGAATTTCAGAGCTAAAAGGGGCTGCTATTTCTAACCAATAAAGTCTTTTAATACTAGACTACAAAGCTATGCTACTAATCAGAGAAATAAGTTCAATTACATGTTGCAAGAATTAAGTTAGCACAAGTACTTAGGCTGCAGATATTGTACACGACTACCCAGTCAATGTAACTGTAATTCTACGTCAACTTGATTTAGAATTATCCTACGTATTTCATATTTTCATTGACATGTCCCAATCAAGTTAAATAAATTTTGTTCCTCACACACAGGAACAGATAACAAAAAGTAAAGGTTTGTATAACCAAGAAAGTCTTCAATTTGTGATTTCTAACCTGAAAGGTTGCTGCTGTTATTGTGTCCAACAATGTGTTTGTAGTGTAACTGTTAGATTGCAGCCTTATACGTCTTGGCTCAATGTCTACAGAACTCTTGGACCAAAACGCATAAGGTAGATGAATCATATACCTAAAGAATAAATGAAAACAGTTCAGGTATAACAGGTAGCAAAACTACAACAATAAAGAAGTAGAGACAGGAGAAGAACATACTTCACATCTCGTTACTGTATCAAGAGGATATATTCTCAAGGTCCTGCTGGTAGAGGGATCAAGCATTCGGATTCCATCCAATCCAATCTAAAAAGAAAAAACAAGGCATTCAAATTCAGTATCAAATAAATGAAAAAATAAGGTAAAAGATCACAAAGAAGGCAACAGGAAAAAAGATATGCAAATGCTATCAAAAAACCCAAATAACAAATTACCACATATGTTGCTGCATGTTATAACAAAAGCAATGCCGCTTTATAATCTATACAATCACTCTTATCTAGAAAACTAATTCCGTATATTCCGGTATTTTAAATTCAAGTTTCGGATTCCTTTCCACTTAAAACATTTCACAGATTACATCAAGTTAGCAGCTTTGTTCAGTTTAATAATTAATTATGGGCAAGATAAATTTATGAGGTATGCAATTGTTCCCTTTCAGTTGGCTAATGACGATTGACTTACCACCTATGCGTAGGATGCTAAACTTGTTTTTTTAGAAAAGTTCTACTGACATGAAAACAAATGAATCTCTCGGCAAATTTTATCGGATCAACCACCCTTGCTTAGACTCTACTCAAACCGTCATTCATAGTGAATTTATTATAAGAACATTGTTTTACATGACCCATATAAACAATGTTGTATTGTTGGAGAGAGAGCCGTCTATCTAATTATACCCACCACAAGTCCACAATAAGGTGGAACGAAAACTAACACCATACGGCATTCCAAATGTTGTTTGAATGAATAACTAAACTTAAACAAACATCAGGTTCTGAACAAACAAATATGATTGCTTTTGCCTCCCACCAACAAAGATTGTAATCGTCTAATTAAAATGACCAGCAATAATTGCAACATTGTTTCGTATACAGATCTCTTAATCATAATCTACATATTCTTCCTCTAGTAATCATAAGAGAAGTACACGCAGTTCCTTCAGTTCCCCACGATTTATATCACCCTAAATGTAATTGCAATGGCATTTTACATAACTAATAACCCTTTATAACTTCGCAGGGTAACGGAACCGAAGAATAACTATCAAATACAGTCGCCTCACTTCAATTCTTATACTAAAGAGTCAATTACGAATATTTACTTATTTAGCATAAAATCATTACCTTAAAATTATTCACCACCCTAAACTGAAAACTGTAACCAATTATAGAACCCCTCTAAATTTCTACCTATGGCTCTACACCTTTGTCCAGTATGACGATACAGTCGTCTCACATCAATTCTTATACTTAACAGCCATTTAAAAGTTAAAACGCAACTTAACAATATTCAACACCCTACATAAAAATCATAATCAATTACAAAACCCTAGAATGCAAACAAATATATCTACGAACACTCTAGAACGCACACGAAACAACATTTGACAACCATCTAACTCGCAAACAATATATATACACACACAACACGATAAACATTTTTTCAACCTGACAAAGAACATCCATAGTACTCTGTCCACCGCTCTCCGCCAACAACTTCACCCTAAACTTCTGCACACCGCCTTTCACATCCTCCCTACTCTCCACCTTCGGTACCGCCTTCACAATCTTCGGCGACGACACACTCGAATCCTTACCTCCTAAACCTCCACCACCACCGCCAATCGGCCTCCCAAAATCATCAAACACAACTTTCTCCTTCCATGTACTCGACTTCGCTCCAGTTCCCCTAGCACCATACGGCTCAGCTTTTCCTCCTTGATACGCATAAACACCGTCTCCATATCCACCACCACTACTTCCACCACTCGGCTCGTATCTCGACACCGACGATTCGGTTCTTTTACCGTAATAATCAAATCCCCCAGCTCCAGCCCCTACATCAGACACACTCCTGTTATAATTCCCACCGTATCCGGTCTCGTACGATGCCGAAACCGGATTCGGAGGATATTGAAAAGATGAGGTGTGATTTAACGGAAGTGGAGTTTGGTTGGAGTAATTAATTGGTGGTTGGTGATGATCATAAGATGAATTGTAAGGTGGTTGTGGGTTTGATTGATAAGGAGTGTTTGGAGAATCGAATTGGGGGAAAATAGGGGGTGTTTGTGAGATAGGATTAGGGTTAGGGTTTGGATTTGGGGGAATATAAGATGATGGATCGGGTTGTTGTTGTTGAGAATAAGATTGGTAGTAATCAGATGAAGGTGGGGGTTGGTAAGTGGGGGTAGGGGTGGGGGTGTAGGGTGGAGCAGAGGCGTAAGTTAGCGGTGGTTGAGGTGGATTAGGATTAGGGTTTTGAGGAGGGTAATTGGTGGTGGGGTAATATGAATAATCGCCTGGTTGTTGCATGATTGATTGATTGATGATGATGTAATGAAAGAGGTTTTTCTGGTTTTGTCTAGAGGTAGGAGATGAATGATCAAGTCACAGGAAATTGATAAGAAATGGGTTAAAAGTCCAAACTCGAATAAGAATAGAATAATGGGATTAGGACAAAACTTTCATATTTTATTAGTTGGTCGGATTTGTTAAATTTAACATTTTTTTCATTTCAAATGCCAAAGTGTTATAAGAAACTCGTCACATTAACATTACATCAGTTTTCTCTTTTTACAGTTAACTTCATCTCCAACTCAGTGTAATAAGACAACCAATTTCATCACTTAAATATATCTCACTTATACACAAATATATTTCATCGCATAAACAAAATACCAACTCACACAACTCAAATTGGGCCCACAAAACACTCTCCAAGACTCGGTCTTGTAGTTAACTGAGTCGTGCATTATTTTGGTTGAAGATGCGTGCTTCATAGAAAATGTAATTGATAAAGACACGGTTATGGGTGCTTCATAGAAAATGTAATTGATAAAGACACGGTTATGGTGGGCCAAGACTCGATCTTGAGACACCCATTACAGATGGTCTTAGAGGTTAGTATCATATCTATATTTAAAAAATCATATCTATATATATACTTTTATGATCTTGCAGTCAATCAAGTCTTATTCAACTTTTACCTTAAATATTTTTATTTATACTATATAATACTTGATGAAAATTATACCAATGAAAATACATTTAAACCTCAATCCATTCATATAGTTTACATAAATTATTATATAATACAACTAAAAGTATTTAAGGTCAAAGTTGAAGAAAAAATATTCCAAAAAGTCAAACTGGACATTTATTTTGTGACGGATGTAATATTATATAAAGTTTTTTAAGTTGTGGGGTTAATCAAAAGTTAAAATAAGAAGGTGCAATCATAGAAAATCATACTTATTTTCAAATTAAAATATTTTTTATCTATTTATTTTTTTTAGGAACTAATTTCACCATATGTTCTAAAATTTTATGCTCTCTAATTCAATATTCATTTTGATATATTTTATGAATTTTTAGTTTTTACATTTTTAGTAGGCTTATTTTATTCTGATTCAAAAATTTTACAACTTTAACCTTAATTTGATAATACAAACTTGATTCGTCAAAACTATATACATTTGGAGGAAGTGTTTGACGGATAAGAGAGTGTGAGTGTCTTTGTGTATGTGTGAATAATAATGTCAATATGGTGTTGCGGGAAAGCTTCGGGAAACCCAAACAAACACCTATACATTCGGACTTTTGTGAAACGAATTCACTAAGCGGGTTAGGAATTGCTGAGAGAGTTGGGTTAGCAATTCATTCACTATATTTATAATATAACTAGATTTATCGTCGTTGCTATCGTGCGTATCCAACTATTAAGGTATATTTATTAAATGCATTTTATCAAGTTAAGTGAGTAGTGTAGATTTTTCGTCTTTTACATGTTAAATGTGTTGTTAGTACTATTTTACGAAAAACAACTTAACGGTCGTTAAACTCTTAACGGTATTCACTAACGATCATTAGACGATAACTACAAGGACCTACATGTAAATAGAGGGAAGGATCTAGAACCCCTCCCTTATACCATTTAGTGACCGGCCCCAAGGGGGTGTATGTGTAGGATTTGGAAGTTGAAACTTAGCTTGCACTTCAAAATTAGTTACTATATAATGAACCATTTAGGCTTTATTATTCACTAATCTTGAAAACCTAAGCAAACCATTATTCTCTTCTTCTCCTTCTCTTCATAACCAATCGATCACCACCCCTTGTGGTTAGGGTTTTCGATTTTGGTCTTTGAACAAAAGTGATTTGTTTGTTTTCGTGATCAAGAAGTAGCATTCTAATTGCATAGCTAGTAAAACGTGTTGTATGTGAAAACATAGAGGAATCAATCCTTTTGATTCTTTTTGTTTTTTTTTGGGTCGATTTATACAAACCCTAATTTAGGGTTCTTGATTTTGTTCTTGATCTGATCCGTCAAAAGAAAAGGTAAACAAGGTTAATGAATTTGCACTATTTGATCTTGTCTTCCGTTGCGTTACTCGTATGATTTATGTTTTTATTACGTGTATAATATGCTTAAACTCCAATAGAGATATGACATAAATTGATATTCTCAAATACACAAATAATGTATGCTTGTCAATCTATAATACTAAAAGATTTAGTCCTCTTAATTAATGTGGAGCCTTAAGGTGTGTTTGTTTCATTAAAATTATTTATGTATGAATCTGACTACAACATCTTACTGGTAAGATGTGGCTATAAAGTCTGAATCTGAATGAAATATTGTTTGTTTTTTTTTATAATTGTCTAAATAGCTTTGATTGTCTGTTTTTTAAATATTTATTATAGCAATATGATGAATAGGTAGTTTGAATGTTTGAATATTTGTTAAGAAAAATCAATCTTGAAATTTAACAACGAATTGAGTTCACACTTATTCAATAAACGTGTTACGATTAACATTCTTTTTCTCAGTTTGACGAAAAATAGCTCGGTAGCTATATTTAACTACCTCAAAAATTCAGTTCAAATAAGAGTATTATTGAATCCACATTATCGCTCGGCCCAAAACATACACTTGACACAAAAACTACCAAGTCCAAATCCGGCCCATACAAACCTATGTAACAAAGCCTACTTATTACATCCCTAAATATACAATTTATGTTACCTTAGATATATTCATACGCCACCAACTAGTTCTTCATTTCACACATAAAACAAAACACGGTTACCATGTATATATCTTGTGCTCTCTCTATTTGAAAATAAAGAAGGGATCCTTGTTCGTCAAATCCAAACAACTATCGCAATCACAATAACACCATTTTCTTTCCCATAGTGCACGAAAATAATGAAGCACAAAACTTACGAAAACAAGTCTTTGATATTTTTTCTTTAACCACACGAAAATTAGAACAAAAACCTTTGGTGATTTATTCGACTAAAAATATTGTAGATTTGTTGTGGTTTCGACCTAGGTAAATGTGATGTTTCTATCAAAGAATGATGATGGATTTGTTAGGTTAACAGGCGATCAAATATTACCACCACATCTTACTGGGTAAGATGATTGACCTCTTACCGCCCTTGATTCAATTAAAAAAACACAAACAACACCCGCCTCTTACCGTGTCTGTCTTGTAAGCGGTAAGAGGCTGGTCAGATGCTAGTCAGACTTTTATGTAAAAAAACAAACGCACCCTTAATGACTTTAATTCTTATGCTTTAAAATTCAAAATTCCATCAACATCTATTCAACTTCGATGGACTTGAATGCACATCAATTAATGCCAAGCTTGTAATCCGTATTCTTCACATTCATTCCAACCTTTTGCGTCACCCTTCCTTCCAAATATTTCATAACATTATGAGCCTTTAGAGTTTCGAGTACATGGTGCACACCAGTCACAGGACGGAGAATACTATACTATTCAAATGTGGCATTTCATAAATCATGGGGTTAATACTAATTTTAACATTATTATAGAGGAATTTTTTAAGTATGAAGATGGTGACAGGTCTCGTCTCTTGATTCAAGGAATTGAATTTCAGCCCATAGAAATGGCAAGTTAATATCTTTCAATCTTGAGATAACCATAATCGTCTATCTAAATTGTCTTAATATTTTCGTTATGGTTTACTTTTTCTTTTTTTGAATCATTATTAATTACAATATGTTTTTTATTTTCACATAAAGATGCAAGAGGCTGAAGAAGTGGAAGGACTCAAAAGTCTCTCGATAACTAAGGAAGATGATATAGATGATTATGAATATTGGGAGAAAAAGTTACCATATGAGTATCACCGTCAGCAGCAAACGTCTGAATACAAGGACAATGACCGGCTTCACCAATTTTGATCACATGAAGTGCGAGGAAGAATGGTAGTACTTTATGCTTCAGTGGTATTGCCACCACGGATATAACCAACATCACTAGTCCCTAGTACACAAATTGCACGAATAAAGTGTTAAAGATATTTTTCTTTCAATAAACGGTACATCA
This sequence comes from Chrysanthemum makinoi, assembly GCA_910596185.1. Taxonomy (NCBI): domain Eukaryota; kingdom Viridiplantae; phylum Streptophyta; class Magnoliopsida; order Asterales; family Asteraceae; genus Chrysanthemum; species Chrysanthemum makinoi. The sequence goes on from OU343218.1 coordinate 11,465,639, forward strand.
AAATGCACCAACGTTATACATCAATCTCTTCTATTCAACGATCTCAAGGACGAAAAAGCACCAAAGGTTCCGTTTGTGGCTAACCGCGTAACTTACGCATGGGATATTAACTTGTCGACAGGATATATCTATGGTATAAGCGAATGCATGAATTTTCTTACAATAGTATTGTCTCCCAACTTTTTGTTGTTTTGATTCTTGAAATCCATGTGAAAAGACCTTTTTTATGTTTTTGAGTTGAAATGTGTAATTATTTTTTCTCAGAATCTTTGAAGCTTTATAATTATAGGATATTCTTTGGTGTGTGTTAGGATTTAGAAAATCCGGTAGTTAAAAAGTCGGTCACCTCAAGTCTATGTATTCGTTAGAAAGCTCGTAGTATTAGTCATGTAATGTTAATAAGTAGTTTGTTAAGTAACACCGTGGAGGACGGACGGGTCTTTACCCACTGTATGCCTTATCTACAGCCCGTAGGAGGCGTATCTTGTAAGAAACTATAAATACCCTCTACCTCCCAAGGTAGAGGGTTGGAGCTTTCAATATCATTTTTCTTTATCTCACCAAGTTCCCAACTCTCTTCCACTTTCTCTCTAAAACTCTATATCATACGCCCCTATTTAATATGTGTTGATGTGTTTATGAAATCCAATATGCTACAAATGGTATCAAGAGCCATGGTTTGATCACTCATCTTTCATGTTCTTGGATTTCTAGTGGTTTTCATAAGGTTTTTGGGTTTGAATGAGTTTAGAGTAGTTTACATCATTTGGATCATTTCTTGTGTTAAAGTTTGGATTTTGATTGTACTTTTGTGTTTATAATCATTATAAGTGTTTAGGTTTTGGTTTAGAAGGTTTGAATCATCGTGGTTGAGTTGTTTTTGGATTGAAAAGTGGTGTTTTTGAAAATTTGTTGGATGCGAGTTGAGTCTCGTTGTGCATTTCTTCTATGCGAGTTGTCCTGATTTGTGAAGCGAGCTGTCTATTCTGAGCTTGCTTATTGAAGCGAGTTGTCTTATATGCGAGTTGTCAGCTTATGCGAGTTGTGGTTTAAGCGAGTTGTCATTTAAGCGAGTTGTCTTATATGCGAGTTGTCATCTTATGCGAGTTGTGTCTTAAGCGAGTTGTCATTTAAGCAAGTTGTCTAGGGTGCGAGTTGTCTTGGCTGCGAGTTGTCTAGGCTGCGAGTTGTCTTGGATGCGAGTTTTCTAGGGTGCGAGTTGTCCTGACTGCGAGTTGTCTAGGGTGTGAGTTGACTGGGGTGCGAGTTGTCTTGAGTGCGACTTGTCTTTTGAGACATGTCATTTCTTCGTGTTACATTTTACGGTTTTTCTTTTGATTTAGTAAAATCCCGTGAGAGAATCTATTTCCCGGTTTAATCAAAGAATAGTAAAATCCCATAGAATCTGCAATCATGTCTACAATCACTTCTTCTGTTGCTGACAACGTTCAAGCTGCAGGATCTGATACTCGTCCTCCCATGCTGGACAGAACCGACTATGACTCTTGGGCTCAAAGAATCAGACTGTATTGCTTAGGAAAAGAAAATGGGGTTAACATACTTAAGTCAATTGATGAAGGACCTTATCAAGTTGAGACTACCAGAGACATTCTTGAAACTGCTGCTGATGGTTCAGTGATATTAGGATTGGATAGACCAAAGACATATGATGAACTTACTGATAAGGAGAAGAAGAGATACGATGCTGACATCAGGGCTTCAAACATCATACTTCAGGGTTTACCTAAGGACATTTACAAGCTGATCAATCACAACACTGAAGCTAAGGCAATATGGGACAATGTTAAGATGCTTCTCTCTGGTTCTGAATTGACTAAAGAAGACAGGGAGTCTCAGCTGTATGATGATTTTGAGAACTTTAAGATGAATCCATGGGAAAGTGTCACTGAATATCATGTAAGATTCCACAAGCTTGTGAATGATATTAGGAATATCAAAATGACAATGCTAAATATTCAGCTCAATTCAAAGTTTGTGAACAACATGAATCCCCGAATGGCATAAATTTGTCACTGCAGTCAAGCTTAACAAACGTTTGAGGAACACTAACTATGAACAATTGTATGTATATTTGCTCCAAAATGAGAAATATGCTGTGTTTGAACGAATGATTTTGGAAAAGTTCAAGACCAATTCTGGAGATGCAAGCTCATCAAATGATTCAACTGCATTCTACACAAATGTAGGAATTACCACCAAAGCATCACAAGTCATACCAACTGGAAATGGCAGTCACAAACTCATTCTAGATCCAGGGTATAAGCCTCCAGACTCAGACACATTCATGGAACATCTTGTTAATCAATTGGCTTTAATGGTCAAGCAGAACTTGAACTTCACCCCACACACCAACAATCATCTCAGAACTGCATCCAATCTTCACAATCATGCTACGGTTAAAGACAGAAAGGTAGTGGTGCAAAATGTGCAAGGAAGACAGAATGCATACCTTCCACATAATGAGCAAGGGAATGTTGGTGCTGGATATGGGAATGTTGGTGCTGGATATGGGAATGCTGGCGGTGGTGGTGGATATATGGGTAATCAGAATCGTAGAAGGAACATGGCTCAGGGTCAAGTAAAGCCTATTAAATGTTACAACTGTGGTGGAGACGGACACATCGCAAGGAATTGCACTCTTCCAAAATGTCCAAAAAATGCAGAGTACTTCAGGGACAAGATGTTGCTGGTGCAAGCTCAAGATAGTGGAGCTATGTTGAATGAGGAAGAATTGCTATTCCTTGCTGAGGGAAATGCCAGAACTTATGATGCTAATGTGGATGAACAGCCAGTGTAGGGTATGGGTCAGAACAATCCCAATGCATTTCAAGTTGCAGACTGTGATGCATTTGATTCAGATGTTGATGATGAACCAACTGCCCAGACCATCTTCATGGCTAGTATCTCACCAATGGTAACTCCAAGGGCTTCTACACCAAAACAGGCCACTCCTTCCAGGGAATCTATCATTTCAGAGGTATTAAAACTATACGATGAGGTTGATGTGCAAAAGACGCATGACAAAGTACAATCAACTGAAATTATTGAATCAGATATTGAAAATATGGGTAATAGCAATGTTGTCCCATATGATCAATATGTGAAGCAAGATGGAAGTGAATATGTACCAAGTGATGCATCTTCTGCAGTCAATGATGACTATGTTTTTGATGAATACACTGCATGTGCCCCTGATGATCCCATAACCTTTGAACTTAATGCCTATAAGGAACAAGTTGCCATTTATGAACAACGTGCTAAGTTTGAATTGACCACCCGTGAGCAGGAGATGGATAACCAAATACGTACAGTCATTAGAAAAAGTAACTTTAGGAAAGAAATGTTAAAACAAGAGTTAAACTCCTTACAAGAAAAGCTTACTAAGACTGTTAAGCAAAAGCAAGAACTTCAAGAAAATGTAAAAGTGCTTAATCAGGAATTCAATGCTAAGGAATAAAAACTTTTGAATGACTTTTCTAACCTAAAAACTTTGAAAAACAAACTGTACATACAAGGAAACACCATTCAGACTGCTCACATGATCACTAAGCATAGAGTCTTAAGCGATAAACATAGCATTCCCCTTGTAGAGGTACCCAATCCTGAGTATGGAAAAGTTGCTAGAGCTGCACAAAAGGTAGTCTATGATGGTAATGAGATTCTTAAGCCTAGGAAAACACCATCATGTATAGGATGCACTGATGAGGATAGAAAATTTGAAGAAGCTTCTAGGGAGAAAATGGCAAAGAAGCTAAATGATACTAATTGTACAAAGTATAATATAATGTATAAACCCCATGATTACACTAAGGAAAACTGGATTTCCTTGAACATGTTTAAAACTCAAACTCAACTAACCCCTGAACAAGTTTTCTGGAAGAAAGATATATGTGGAAAACTAGAAGGGGGTTGAATAGTTTTACCAATTTAAAACTTCCTTTTAAATATTTAGATCGACTTATGTCAATCCATTTGATTGTTTATGTTGGACGTTGATAGATGGATATATAAACGTGAAATGAAATATAAAGAGTAAGAAGCACATCACCACAACACAAGTTATTTATAGTGGTTCGGCTACAAGGACACCTTCCTTGCCCTACTCCACTCCCCGAGTCACCTACTCGAGAGTTCGTAAGCACTACACCAACTCCTTGTGGCGGAGAAGCCTTCACAACGTCGCTTAACCTTTTTCCGGTACAAAGCTAAATACCGAGTTCTTTCACACCAAGGCGAACCACACCTAACACAACGTCGCATACCCTTTATACGGTGCTAGGCTAACCACCGAGTTCTTTCACACCTTAGGAGAACTAATCCTATCACAACGTCGCCTACCCTTTATTAGGTACTAGGCTAAGCACCTTAGTTCTTTCATACCTTAGGTGAACTACACCTTCACGACACAATACCTAATCTCAAGGAGATCTACTCCTTGTTACAACACCATCAAGGATATCACCATCCTTGTAGATAAACAAATACACATATGTATAACGATGCACCTCATCGATTATACAACCTAAGCATTCTCCCAAATGCTACTTGATTTGATCCTTTGGCATCCTTCACTAATGCCTTTGACACAACGCTTGGCACCCTTCACTAATGCCTTCGTCTTGACACCTTTAGCATCCTTCACTAATGCTTTTGACACAACGTTTGGCACCCTTCACTAATGCCTTCGTCTTGACACCTTTAGCATCCTTCAATAATGCTTTGACACGGATGATGAGCACCTTTCACTAATGCTTTCATCTTGACACTTTCGGCATTCTTCACTAATGCCTTCAACCCAACATCTATGGAGAAAGGAAGAACTATCAACAAGAGAACCTTAGTAGTCTTGATGATGACGAAGCATGGCAACTCATGGACTTGAGCTTGCACGTCTTCAAGAGGTGGTGATCTCTCCTTTAAGAGGAACCTAGTAGATCACACAAAAACAAAAGACAAACTACATAGATCACTTAGATCTGAGGTTAGAGGGTTAGAATACTTTGGGGAAGTATGTGTGAAAAACCATGTGTAGAGAGAAAGAAATGGCTCTCTATTTATAGAGAAAATTCTCTTCTGTTCCCCGGATCCCACGGATCCCTACCACAAGGGATCCGGCTAGCACAAAGCTAGGGATCCGTGGTCCGCTCCTCTTTGCCCATGGGTATTTTTGGTTATGGGTCATGGGTCATGGGTTATGGGTTGATCCATGGTTTTCTTTCTAGATACAATGAACTTGGTTAAGTGGTATATATAAAACCATGGGTTGTGGGTCAAAACTATTTGCTAGTATTTTACCCATTTAGTATACACTTAGTTTTTACCCATTTTAGTATACTTAGTTTAAGTATATGTTTAACCCAATATGTAAACACTAGTTTTTGTACATATGTATCTAAATCATAAAATCACTTATACTTGTTTTAGTGTTTTATGTGACAACTTAATTGTGTTAGAAAACTATTAACTCAAACTATTTACATACTCTATTTGTTTCGTTAAAATGATTTTACTTTTGTTATCGACAAAACATTAGAAGATCGTAAAATATAAATAAACGTTTTTACGGCTTATTTGTATTAACAATCTCCCCCTTTTTGTTGATGACAAAACATAAAATTATTTTAAGGAAAAAGCTAAAATTCGTAAAAATTTGAATTTGTAGTTTTTACTTTCTTCTCCCCCTTTTTGTCGAAACAAAAAGTGTTAAAAGAAACTAACAAAATTTTTATAAAAAAAATTTAAAAATGTAAAAGAGAGCAAGTGACGGGAATGGTACTCGTCTTAACTCCCCCTTGACGAGTCCATTCCTATGTAAGGCGTCAAGGACATAACGTAAAATAAACTAATTGTGTTTGCAACTAAGTTTGCAAATGGTTCGTCCAAGTGACGAGAATGTGCTCCCCCTTGAATATTGCAATGTTGCAATGGGGTGTCATGAAGTGTTAATCCAAAAATGAATTAAGTTGCAAATGATTTTGCAATGTCGTTTGACACAAAGCTCCCCTAGCTTTATGGTGTCAATATCTTCATGTGTATTTTGAATAACTACAAAACAAAGATTAGAAAAACAAGAGTATAGTGCATAATTTTCTGCAAAAGAGACTCAAGTTAGTATAAATTTGTGCTCCCGTACCACGGATCCCACGGTTCCCTTTAAGAAGGGATCCGTCTAGTTATCTCGAAGGGATCCGGCTATCTGTTGACAATATCTTCAGCAGTGAAGAAATGTCAAGGAATGCTATTTTGAGAGAATGAGATATATGTACAATATATCAAGCACAACACAAAATAATCATAGCATATAAGTATTCATTCAATAAAACAAGAGATACACCACCAAATCTCTAAAACTAAGAGAATGAACTAGCCAAACAAGTGCTACTAATGCTAATGAATTACCCCAATTCAAGGTTCAACTAAACTAAATGATGATCAAGGATGAAAAAGGTTTCCTAAACGTTCTAAGTTGAGTTTTTGAATGTGATGCTCATTGTAGTTTAGGCTTATTAACCTCTTCGAAACGTTCGAGGAGGTGATAAAACATGAAACGTTGATCTTCACGTAGTTCATGTATCAACCTTTCAACATGTTTACAATGATAGCAATCCTTGTCATGGTTTTGAGTTTCTTGAAGTGAAAGTTCAAGTGAAGTGGGTTGAGGATCTTCAAATGGTTGTGAGGTGGTTCTAAGCACTAATGATGTTGGTTGTGTGTTTGGTTTAGTAGGATTAGGTGATGAACTCCTAGTGAGAACACTCTTCTTCTTAAATGGTTTCCTTGGTGTGGGAGAGATCCTACCATTGGTGGACTTAACCGAAGATGATCCGGTTGAGGAAACTTCTTGTGTGATTCTAGTGATCTTCTTGGGTGGTCTTTGAGTGGATGAGTTAGCACTAGGGGCTTTAGTCATGGTGATGATGGTACAAGTAAGAACTTCTTGGATGTGATTGAGAGTGATGGTTTTAATCCTAAGATTATTTGGTTTATTGAAGGATGATTTGAATGAGAAAAATTAAATTATTGACCACTTAGAGGAATAGGCATGCTCTTGGGGTTTTGATTAGTTCTAGGAGGATAATTAATGAATTCTAAAGGTGGTTTAGAAAACCAATAGGTGTTTTGAATATGGAAGATGATTTTTGCTTTCTGTACTTACGGATCCCGCGGATCCCTCCCGCCTGGTTAAGAACCAAGGATCCGGCGAACAGACAGGGCTTATATGAAATCATTATTATTAATGGATTTCAAGGTTTTTGACTCAGTTTGAAGTCTCTAGCTGTTGGAAGTCTTAACTATAAGTAATGGTGTTTGATGACTAAAGTGTTCTATGGCTTATAAAGGAAAGATCTTGGCAATTTGCATTTAAGACTTAATCCACTAATGTCCTTGGTAGTGTGATGATTAACATGCGCAAGGTTGAGATTCAGAGTTTCACTGATCTAGGAACTCATTTAAGATGGAGTGTTTGTGTTAGGAAAATGAGTAGAAATGATTGTTTTAACAATGTTTGTCATAGACTGTCACCCGGATCCCACGGTTCCCTCCTTGGAGGGATCCGGCTAGGCTAATCCTAGGGATCCGGCTCTCAGCAGTTATGACAGATTTGAAATGAGGTTTCTCAAAGCTAAAGCCTATCTTAATTTGAGTGTTTCAGCTCTCTTAAGTGTTTAGGATGAAAGGGTACTTGAATGATTAGAGGTAATAAGTGTTGTAGCAAATGATTGCTTTTTATGGAAGGGGGATGTGACAAGATGACTACCAATAGTTGTCTAAGGATAACATTAAGAGTTATGAAGGTGTCAAGTCATAAAAAATGATCCTAGTGATCAGATTTAGGCTTGAGGTGATATTAAGAGAAATTCTTAAAAACTACAAAAATTGAAAAACTAATTTTTGTCTTATCTTTGAGATATAAATGACTAGAAGCAATTTTCTAAAATTGCTTAGCTTATCTTCTTAAGTGTTTTGAGAGGTGAGAAATAGTTTGTGAGTAGTCGAAGCGGAAATATGGTGAGTTTAGATGTGTTGATAAAATAAGACTAAGATCTTAAGTAAGCCTTTAGTGAGTCTAAGCCTTTCTCATCCTAAAAGTGGACTTAGTTGGGTTCTAAAATCATATGCTAAGCTAATGTGATGTTATCTAGAAAGCAGTTTTGATGTATTGAATGCTGTATTGCTGATCTGATGTCACGGATCCCACGGTTCCCTCAAGGGAGGGATCTGTCTAGGCTAATCCTAGGATCCGGCATGCAGTCGAACCAACACAGAACCTACACAGAAATGATGCGCAGTTTATGCACACTAGTAAATCTACAGATAAACAGTAGAAACAAGCATGTTTATCACAAAACACTAGTTAAAGACAATATCCAAGTAATCATAAACCGAAAGAGCTAAAATGTAATCATTTAAACATAAGATAAAGAAAACAAGCACAATCCTATTGTCTCTTTCGTCAATCCTTTCTTTTCCTTTTTGAAGGCTTAGTGAGGTTGTATGCGAGGTTTTGAATCATGCCCCTCAATTGCTTAAATTCCGCGGTCTCGTTTGGAATGGTCGGAAGTTGTTTGTGGTATTCAAGGAATTCCAATTTGATATTGGCTACGGGGTCGACATCTTCTTCATCTTCTTCTTCTTCATCTGCCGAGGAGTCCGAGAGAGCTTCCGGTTGCTCTCTATTGACCATGAACCGTTTAGAGGGTCGTTTGGTAAGAGGTACCATGACGTGGTCGGAAAGATAATGATCATCGTTGATAGGAGATGGTTGCAATGTACCAACATACTTACAAAGTCATGTTAGGAGCATACCATACGGAAGTACCATGTTAGAAGCTTTGAATACTCCAGCCATTCTCCTTACCATGTAATAGGCAAGATTAAATGGCGTTTGATGGATAAGACAATAGATCATTTGCACAAGACATGCATTTGGATGATCTTTGTTTCCAAATAGGCTAATGATATTTTCCCTAAGGATTTCTTCCCATTTTCTAAACATGGGGTGCATTTCGGAAAGTTCCATTTGAAAGGGATTACGGTGAATGAGCTTCTTGTTTCGATCGAAACGGGATTGGTCGGTTCTTATTTTGAAAATAGTGTCTCGGATGGTTTCGGGTTCATCAATAGGAGTGTTATAGAGAGGATTAGGATCAAGTGCAAGGTTTTGAGCGTTAATTGCCCAATCTTGAGAGTACATACAAATTCCTTCACAAGGAATGCGAAGAGTTTGAGCAAAGGTGTTGAGAGGAAGAGTGAAGTTTTGTTTATTGATGATGAAAGTGATTGAAATGCTATCATCGATGTTTCGAATGATCCTAAAGCTTTTGTAAAATTCAAAAATGAAAACCGGACAAATTTGTTCATCTATGTCAAGGAGACAATCAAAGTTGATTGTCGAGAAAACTTGACGAATGTCGGTATCTTCAAGGAAACATTCCTTGACTACACAACCTTCGTGGATAAGTCGTTTTACAAGGCTTTTGAAAATTTTACGGTCGGTTTTGGTCAATTCCTTTTTACGATAGTAATGAGTAAGGTAGTGGACGGTGTCATGATGATCTTTTTGAGTAGCTTTGGGCATGGTTGGTCCTAAAATACAAATTTTCCAATTAGGTAAAGTTAGTTGGGATGGGTTTATGGTTTTGATTTGTATTAACAATGTTGTGAACACAATGTGATTTTGTTAAAAGCCCCTTTTCATGATTAATTTAAAGAGCCCTAATTAAATTAATTGATTAAAATTAAGAAACCATAAACCCTAGGATGAGGATGATGAAAATTAGAACAAGTTAATGTAATTACTTACAATGATGTTCTAGGAAGGAATACTTGAGAGTATGGAAGCTAATGAGGATGGATTCAGTAGCTTAGTCGTTTTGGTGTTATGTGAATAGAGGGAAAAAGATCAGTGGTGAATTTTTTTGAAAGCGTATAGCTGAGTTCTGTTCCACGGTTCCCCCGGATCCTTTGTATTTGGGATCCGGCTAGTACAACTAGAGGGATCCGGCTACTGTGGACAGAAAGGGAGTTGTTTGGTATTATTTTTGTAGTAGGCTTATAAATTAGCTTGCCAAAAAAATGGAGGTATTTGATGAGGATTGTTTTTGAATGATGATTTTCGATGAATTACATATCGAGGGTTCATATGTGATGACGGCGTTAGTTTGACGAGAAAAAAATAATATCATCCCCTATGTTGAAAAAGACTAAAGGTGACGAAAGAGACTTCTAATGATGTTAGTGATTAGTTAAGCAAAGATAACTTATGACAATAAATGTGACTCATGTAACCTATCTAATGAAGAGTAAAACATACTGATCGGTCCCAAACGGTCAGGTTTATCACACAAGTCAACCACTTGTGAATGGTCAACCGTAATAAAAGTCAGACAGTCTAGAACCAAAGCAATTAAGTCCAGGAGAGTTAAGTGTTTCCTCAGGTCGTTAAGTCCCAACGAGCTGTGCGATTGAAGCTAAACGCGTAGTGATCGGGTGATATTGAACAAGAAAGAGGTTATGATTGATACTAGATAACAAAGGAAAAATGAAATAAAATTAAAAAGCTAAATTATATTAAATAAACGCTATCACTATTTTTAAAATTGGATTTTCTTGATTTTTCTTTTATAAATTTGAATTAAAAACTAATTTTAAACTTTAAAACTAAATTAAAATACTAAAAATTATGAGAATTAATGGGAAAATTATAAAACTATTTTTCAAAAATCTAAAATAACTAAAGAAAATTTTCAAAACTATTTTTGTATTTTTCTGATTTATATTCTAATTTCTATGATTTAAAAACTATCTAAAACTAATTAAATTGCTAAAAATTACTATTTAAACTAGGAAAATTATGGAAAAATATTTTTTTGGCTTTTTATATTTTTCTTAATCTAGGAAAAATGAGAAATTATTTTTTTGAACGTTTTCTGATTTAATTGCATTAAAAGCTATTTAAAAAGTCCTAAAAACTGTTTTAAAATAGGAAAAATAGCAAACAGTGATGAAAAATTATGAAAAATTCAAGAAAAGTATAAAATATTATTCTAATTTTATGAAAAATATAAAAACTATGGCTAATGTGAGAAAATATGAAGCTGCAGTGAAAGGTACTTGAAAATAAGCACTTACAATAAGCAAATGGCTATAATACTGAACCAGAAGCTAACAGAAGCTATAATAAGCTAAAATAAGCTAAAAACAACTAGAGTCAACTACTCCTAACCACAGATTATCAGGCTATAAAGATTTGATGAGAAATAAGCTATAAAGCCAAACAGTCTATCTGTCTACTTTTAAGCTAAAGAACTAGCTTATTCAATAAGCCAATGTGAAAACCAAAACTGGAAACCTAAAGACCACCAGCTTAACTATCTCAAGACCAAGTTTCAGACCTTAGTGACAAAAAACAAGACCTGCACAAGGTCTGGAAGTTGCCTGTGCACTCGGTTGTCACTCAGTGTGCACAGGCACTTTGCCCCATTTGCAAGCTATGTAGGAGCTTATAGATTATGACTAAAATTTCACAAAAATCAGTTTCCAACTCTTGACCAGCTGAACTTGTTAAGTCCAAAATTTTACTTGAATTGATCCAATAATGAATCAATGAAAATTCCACAAACCTTGGTGAAAACTGAGTTTTTCAACTTTTTGACTTTTATGACAGAAATGGATCTTTGACTTTGATGAACTTTGGATCAAACATGTTGAATGAAAATGATAATTAGAGGTGAAATGAAGCTACTGCAGGCTAAAGAACTGTTTTATCTACCTAAATGCAAGCTTATACTAACCTAAGCTAACTGATTTGAACACAAGATTAATTAGAACCTAATTTTGACTTTAAGTGTTCTAGAGTGCAGTCTAACCACTGAATTAAGTCTAATAATCCTAAATGAGACTAAGCTAACTGATCTTGAGCGCAAACCAAGCCTTAAGCTCAATTTTAACCACAGAACCAAACACTAGTTTAGCTAAATGCTTAGCTAATTGCTATACCTTAGTTGATCCTAAACCTGAGCAGTAATGAACTCTTATAATCTAACAGCAATCTTAACCTAACAAAGGCCAAATACTCACTAATAACCTACAACATACAGTAAAAAAAAAGGGTGGCACAACAGTTTTAAACTTGAACTAAAAAATACTCACATGAGGTCCAGCTCCTATGCAGCTTATCTAGAACTAGATTCCACTATTCTAAGCCAATACCAAACCCAAAACCAGCTCTGTATCAACCAATTTCCATTTCCATAGTTGCTTAACCAAAATTTCTTCACAGGTTGACTTTCGTTGACCAAATACCAACTTTGCTTGAATCTGTTTTGTAAGTTTACTAGAAGCTATAAACAGCTTTAGTAAGCTTATTTGAGAAGTAAATAAGCTCTTTGAAGCTTGGAATTTAGTACATTTGAAACTGACTTTAATAAGAGAAATGTAAAAACATGAACTTTGATAGAACTTGAAATTAATGCTTGAAATGAGTTACAATAGACTAAATTACTTTAGTTCATTACAGGAAAGCTTAGGATTACAATTTAAGAAACTAATTAAGACCATAAAATTAAATACGACATACATGAAAAATGAAAACTAAAAAAAACTCTCCTCATCTCTCCTTTTCTTCTTCTATTTATACAACAAAATGTCTTCCACTTGCCTTCTGAGTGTTTCCCACTTCTCTCCAGAACCATTGGATTAGAAAAGTTGATATTGGCCGTTGATGAGATTTTGGCGCCAAAACTAATATAGCAACTGGGGGGGGGGGGGTTGAGTGCAAAGAAGGAGAAACATTAATTGCATTTGGTTGTTGTGGAGGTGGAGGGGACATGGAGAGGTGAAGATGAGCTGGAGGTGAGGGGTGATGGGAGATGGTTGCAGAGCAGGTGGAGAAGGAGGATGGATTTGGGCGGGATTTGACTGGGTGTTTGACTGGGGGTATATTAATAGGCAGGGGGTTCAAAACAGGGGGGTTCACAGGTTGTTTTGGACTGGCTCAAGGTATATTGGCAGGGGGTCAAGTGATTTTGTATTAATAACAAGGACCATTCTTGTAATTTGGCAGAACTTGAGGGACCAAAATGGTAACTTTCCCAAACTTATCAAAAGGGCCAAACATGCCAAGTTTCATTAGTACAAGGACCATTAAAGATATTTTTAAACTTCCAAGGACTATTTTGCCAATTTTGAAACTTGAAGGACCAAACTTGCAAATTCTCAAAACTTTTGAAATTTTTCACCAAAGGACTAATTATGACAACTTATGATTTCAAAAGGACCTTTGGTGACTTTTCTTTTAAAATAAGTGCTCAGGGACTATTTCTGCCAATTTTTGAAAGTTGGGGGACTGAAACTTGCAAATTCTCAAAACTTTTGAAATTTTTCACCAAAGGACTAATTATGACAACTTATGATTTCAAAAGGACCTTTGGTGACTTTTCTTTTAAAATAAGTGCTCAGGGACTATTTCTGCCAATTTTTGAAAGTTGGGGGACTGAAACTGCCAATTATGCAAACTTTGTTCGTTTTTCATCTGATTTTAAACATTTTGCATTTGACACATATAAAATACAATTTTGGGATATTTTCAGTATTTTGATGCATTTCTGAGCATTTTTAAATGTTTTGCAGTTTAGATTTGACCAAAAATGATGAGTATTTACACACTCATCAATCCCCCACACTAAACTATTGCTAGTCCCTAGCAATCTTTTGAGAAAACTTAATGGATTTGAATCTCTTTACCAAAAGCCATTACTTCTGGAGTAGCCAATTGTTTCAGTTCAAGTAAGAACCTTGGTACAATGATAACCAAATGATTTTGAGCAAATCACCAGCTTTCAACGGTTTTGATTTGTCTTTACCAGAAGCCGTTTGCTTCTGGACTAGCCAACTCTTAGATAAAATATCTTTGGTGAGTCGATTACCAATTATGGTTTTCCAACTGCCTTTACCACAAGCCATAAACTTGCGGGCTAGCCAACTCTTCACTAATTAAAGATATGGTGAGTTGAACACCATACAATTTTGGGCAAATTGCAAGCCGTCAACGGATTTGAGATATCTTTACTAAGAGCCGTTTGCTCTGGATTAGCCAATCCTTTTGTTTATTAGACATGGCGGACTGATAACCGTAAGGTGAGTAAGTGCAAAACACTTACTCCAAAAAAAATTTTGGCCAAAAATGGGGGAATTGGGTGGTATAATTACATGATAAAATTCGTGAGAATTCCCCCACACTAGAAATGAATATTGCCCTCAATATTCAAAGTATCAGCGGTTATCTTGAAACATAGAACGTAAAAGGAAATACTACGGCCATTATTTGAGAAATATATATATATATATATATATATATATATATATATATATATATATATATATATATATATATATATATATATATATATATATATATATATATATATATATATATATATATATATATATATATATATATATATATATATTAGAAAACTTATATACAACAAATGGGAAACTCCCCACACTAGGTGGTAGAAAGTAGAAAGAAATCAGAAATATGGGTGAAAACCCATATAGTGTGCTACTGTTTTTGTTCCTCGAGTCGCTAGCTTGACTTGATCCCCGCATTCATTGGTTCATGGGGAAAGTTTGTAGATCCGGGACAACCACATGTGGAATGTCCTCTCCAAAATAGTGCTTCAATCGATGACCATTCACTTTAAAATTTGGACCATCGGGTTGAGATAACTCAATGGTTCCATAAGGAAATACTTTAGTGATGGTGAATGGTCCAGACCAGCGGGATTTTAGTTTTCCCGAGAAAATCTTCAATCTTAAATTGAAAAGAAGGACTCGATCACTGATGTGCTTCATCGGGGTTTTAAATTTGTAAACAAGAATTACCGGTTAACTAGGAACACATTCGGGCAAGTATACCCTAGTCAAGTTGTAGTATAGTATAAGGTAAATCAAGGTCGTCCCAAGAGACTTGGTTGCACTACAAGTGTCGTTTGTTTTTTTAAGCAAGTAACAAGTAACAAGTTGATGGTTATGATTGTCACGGATCAAACCAACAAGAAAAGCATTATAAGAACAAGTAACAAGTTGATGGTTATGATTGTCACGGATCAAACCAACAAGAAAAGCAATATAAGAACAAGCAAGTATCAAGACATTCATCATTATTCCAATCAAACACAAAATCTCAATAATCATATCAATAACAAACATCTTTAAATAGAAAAGTAACAAGGTTTACCCAAAGTATGAATTACAATAGGCAAAGATGAAGGATTATAGCACTCCTTCAAGCCTCCAATCAACTACAATAGTTCTACCAAGCCGGAAAATGATGTCCAAACGCCTTCGACAACCCTTGAGCACACTACAAGAATTTGGCAGAGGTTTGTGGTCTTTTGGGGAAGATAAGTTGGTGTAATTGGTGGAAATTCGGCCTTAAGGGTGGAGGCTTGAATTTCACACAAGTTGGGATAGGATAGTTGGTGGAAATTCGTCCTTAAGGGTGGAGGCTTGAATTTCACACCTTTGGTGAAGGTATTGAGAGTGTGTGTGTTCTCTCAAGTTATGGTTTGCTCTCTAGATGGAAATTCGTCCTTAAGGGTGGAGGCTTGAATTTCACACCTAGAGAGGAGTGGTGGATGAAAGGGATGAGAAAGATGGAGAAGGGATGATGAAATGAGGTGCCAAATGGGTTCTATTTATACTACTACCAAGGCCTAGGGTATTCAATGCATTTCTTGGAGGCCAAGGAGCTTGGAAGGTAAGGGCGGCAATTCGTGTCGGGTTCAGGTTGGCGGGTCAAAAAATCTCAACCCAAACCTGACCCATTTAAATCATCGGGTCAACTATGTCAACCCTAACCTGTTTAGACATAACCCGAACCTAACCCATTTAACCCGTATATATACTTGGGTTGGCGGGTTAAATAAGTTACACGGGTTGAATATGTTAAACGGGTTGAATCGGTTCAGCGGGTTTCGGCTTGACCCATTTAACCCTTTTTATACACAAAAGTTGGCACATTACACGAGTTAAACATGTTGTTGGGTTGACCATTTATCACATTTAACCAAAGATAATAAAATATAAATAATTTTGAGTTTATGAAAAAAAAAATTAAACGGGTTGGCAGGTCGACCCGCTTATTTTATTCTCAACATGAACCTGACCTGTTTAATAAACGGGTTAGATAGGTCGACCCAAACCTGACCCGAAATCTATTTAGCACAACCCGAACCTGTTAATTTTCGTGTCGGTTTCAGGTCGGGTTTCGTGTCGAGTCAGAAATTGCCACCCCTATTGGAAAGGACTAGAAACCATGTAAGAAGGGACTAGAATCATTTGGAACACGTTTGGAGTCTTAACAATGAAGAAATGGCTGAAACAGGACCTCCAACCGGATCTGGTTGAGCTCCAACCGAATCGGTTGGTCTTCTTGACAGCTCTCCAACCGGATCGGTTACGGGGCTCGACCGATCGGTTGGAGCAAAATCACAAAAATTCATAAGCTGGAAAGTTGTAGATCTTTCTCTTAGCTTTCCGTGGCCGCGAACGGGGGGTCAAACGGAGTCCGTATGAAAAAGTTATGGCCAAAATGGTGAAGGTGTGTCGGGAACAACGAGTCTTCCAATATGTCTTCGTTTTAGCTTCTTTTCTTCATTTCTTTCTCGTTTTCCTTCTTGAACTTTATTCTTGAGTCTTTGGACTACTAACTTGATGACTTTATCTTCTCGAATATACTCCGCAAGTCTTTCTTTTGTCGGGAATTCTTCGTACATGGAGAAATCTTCGTATTTTACTTCTTTTTCCGCATTTTTCTCCACTTTCCTGTACTTGGCTACAAATGAACTAGCAAACGCACTTTTGTACGATTAAGCATTAAAAGCATATGATTATAACCAAATAACACACATAAAAGCACAGATAAAGCTACTAAAAACATGCACAATTTGAGCGTTATCAAATTCCCCCACACTTAAACTTTGCTTGCCCTCAAGCAAATCTAAGAAAAGAAAAATCAAACACATACCTAAATGACAAACGAAAAGAAAAATAAAAAAATATTTTTGGGTTTTTTTTTAACAAATATAAAAATAAGCGAAAAATGAGCGCAAACTCCCCCACACTTAAGGTTTTGCTTGCCCTCAAGCAAATCTAGAAATAAGAAAAATAAATCCCACATGGTGCATGAAAGATAATTAGAAAAATGTGATGCAAATCTACCAAGTACAAGTACAAGATAAGATTCATCGTTTTAAGCTTTTAGAGGTGAAAACCGAGATGTTTGACAATACCCTATGAATTTTCTCGCTTGATAACATGGCTAAGCACTTCACGAAAAAAAACGGATGTATAATTCACTCAACACTCATTTTATTTAGTGATGGATAATATTAAGGAATAGTACACTCATATTGCTCAGTCATGATCTAAATATTACCATATGCTTGTACAAGAAACAAAACTCCACCGACGTGGCGTAAGCACCAAGCGTAAACATCTAAAGAGGGCTTTTATTCGGGTTATAACGATAGGCTTCGGGGTAATAAAGGGTGTGGATAAGGCATGGGAATATTATAAGTAATTGGTGTTAAAAGAAAAATAAAGTCAAGTCTAATACCCACGTTGCTAGTCACGAACAATCCGCAAACCCAAAAATGATTATAGTCACAATCTTCTCCTCTTCACATATCGATCACCAAATATATATCACGTCTTAGCACTTTGACTAATCGATATCTCAAACATACTTCATCCTTGTCATCACATATATATATATATATATATATTTTCATGACTTATTCTCTTTTTGTTTTCACATTTTTTTTTCAACACTTCTTCTTCAAACATCACATCTCCCCCACACTTCGTATAAGCATCACCACAAAAATACAAATAAGAAGGTGCACTCTTCGTCTTTGTCGGAATGGTACACACGAATGGCAAAGTGCGGCTAACTCATAATCATAAAAAACAATCCAACAAACCAAGCAACTAGCAACCAACCATTTAGACATTGACAAGGGGTAGGCTAAGGTTTAAAGTGTAAAATATTTTTGTATTTTTCTGGATGTAACAAAGAGAAAGGGATGGCTCGGAGGGTGTACTAAGGGTATCTAGCGCTAAAGATGAGCGCTAACAAATGGGTCCATATGGGTGGTTAACTAACCGATGTGGTTAGCTAATATATCATTAGATGTAAACGGAAGGCCATTTGGTTTTTATTCCTAAGGTCTCTTTATCACGCGAACACTTATATCACCTTGCGAATGCGATCTCACTTGCGGTCCGGTAATGATTTGCAAGTACAAGTTCTAGAATAAATAAAATCACCAGCACACTCAAAACAAAAGATCCAAGCATAAAAGAAGTATGCTATATATGAAACAGGCTCAAATCCTCACAATTTAGTGGAAGGGCTATAATATGTGCTAGCAAATGTCATCGATCCCAGAATGGATTGCAATATTAATCGGGACACATCTCAATTTTTTCAAAATTACCGATTTGGGTTGATCCAGTTATTCTAATATATTAACCTATACGCGTGAAAACAACTAGATCATAAGGGCAAACAAGCTCACAAAAATTTAAAAACAGGCCCAAAAATTTGGAAATTGAAAACGAGTTTCGCTTTTCTTATTTAACTTTCCCCCACACTTAAGTTAAGCACACAAAAAAAAATAACTTAAATCTAGTTACGACTCTTTTTTTTTTTTCTTCTTTTTTTTTAAAACCAACATGACTTATTCTTGTCCCACGAGTTCTTGGTAGCTCCATTGAAACACACAAAGAAGCGGAGGCAGTGTCCGCGAAGCATATTAAAAACCAAACTTCTTTAGGGAATCAGGGAGACCCGCCTTATACCTCTCACACAGTTTGTTTACAATGGGTGAGCCTTACTTTCGAGGTACTTAAACAAATCAATTTATTAAAAATAATTTAAAACAAACAAAGGAAAAAAAATAATAAAGAAACAAAATAAAGCAAAATAAATGAATTGTGAAAACTTCAAAGCATGTAAGATAGGGAAAAATGATATTATAAGTCTAAGATAAACGAAACCTCCCGGGCTAAACATCATGATCGAACTCCATATGATAAGGTGCTAAGCAAACGGTAGCATAAGCGTGTGAGATCAATCAATTTCTCTTCCAAACATGTGCAATCAAGAGTGTAAATTTCACGATCCAACCAATCCTTCCTCAAAGAGCTTATTAAATCTGCAAAAACAAAATAAACTACAAAAACGCGTAAAATTCTAAAACTCACTTTCGTAGGCATCACGGTTGCATTTAGCGTATACAACAAGCCTTTAAACCCCTCGGTGGCCCGAGTGGACGAGTTATAGTCTCGTGAGGGTTTCCAGTGAACATACCCACAAAGTTCAAAACACTTTTATTTTTAAAAACAAGCACTTATTTATTTACAATGTACCAAATTAACAAAATTTTTAAAATGCAAAACCAAATAAAAGAAATGATACTCTTGCAAAAAAAAAGACATTTAAACTTATTTTATCTAAACACACACACAAAACCAAAAAAAATAAAAATAAAAAACGATTTTTAACAGAACACACAACCGATCCGTTACGGGTAGTGACCGATCGGTTGTAGTGGTTTTATTAAGTACGAGGCTTCCAACCGATCCGGTTGGAGTGCCAACCGATTCGGTTAGAGTGATCTGGGTGGTTTTGGTGGGGTTTTTTAAGCAAACGTTTTCGAGCAACTTAGAAAGCAATCATTGAAATGAGCATTTTAGAACACATGAACGAATCCAACATCAAAAACTTGATTTTGATGCCAAGATCAATTGAGCAATTATGAGAAATTAGAGATTTTAAGAAAAAGACAAGCATTCAAGCAAACATCATGAGCAAACATCAAGAGCAATCAAACAAGATCAAAGCAACAATTATTCATGAGCAAGAGCAATTTATCATTCGAACAAACAAGGCACAAACAAACACTTAAGAACAAAACCAAATCCGCAGTGGCGCCAAAAACTTGATGGTGACGATGCCAGAATTATCATGCAAGCAAACAAACAATCTATCAAACAAGAAAATAATCAAACGAACAAATAAGTTGTAAACAAATCGGCGCCAAAAACTTGATGTGCTTCATCGGGGTTTTAAATTTGTAAACAAGAATTACCGGTTAACTAGGAACACATTCGGGCAAGTATACCCTAGTCAAGTTGTAGTATAGTATAAGGTAAATCAAGGTCGTCCCAAGAGACTTGGTTGCACTACAAGTGTCGTTTGTTTGTTTAAGCAAGTAACAAGTAACAAGTTGATAGTTATGATTGTCATGGATCAAACCAACAAGAAAAGCATTATAAGAACAAGTAACAAGTTGATGGTTATGATTGTCACGGATCAAACCAACAAGAAAAGCAATATAAGAACAAGCAAGTATCAAGACATTCATCATTATTCCAATCAAACACAAAATCTCAATAATCATATCAATAACAAACATCTTTAAATAGAAAAGTAACAAGGTTTACCCAAAGTATGAATTACAATAGGAAAAGATGAAGGATTATAGCACTCCTTCAAGCCTCCAATCAACTACAATAGTTCTACCAAGCCGGGAAATGATGTCCAAACGTTCTCGACAACCCTTGAGCACACTACACGAATTTGGCAGAGGTTTGTGGTCTTTTGGGGAAGATAAGTTAGTGTAATTGGTGGAAATTGAGTCCCTTAAGGGTGGAGGCTTGAATTTCACACAAGTTGGGATAGGATAGTTGGTGGAAATTCGTCCTTAAGGGTGGAGGCTTGAATTTCACACCTTTGGTGAAGGTATTGAGAGTGTGTGTGTTCTCTCAAGTTATGGTTTGCTCTCTAGATGGAAATTCGTCCTTAAGGGTGGAGGCTTGAATTTCACACCTAGAGAGGAGTGGTGGATGAAAGGGATGAGAAAGATGGAGAAGGGATGATGAAATGAGGTGCCAAATGGGTTCTATTTATACTACTACCAAGGCCTAGGGTATTCAATGCATTTCTTAGAGGCCAAGGAGCTTGGAAGGGACTAGAAACCATGTAAGAAGGGACTAGAAACCATGTAAGAAGGGACTAGAATCATTTGGAACACGTTTGGAGTCTTAAAAATGAAGAAATGGCTGAAACAAGACCTCCAACCGGATCCGGTTGAGCTCCAACCGAATCGGTTGGTCTTCTTGACAGCTCTCCAACCGGATCGGTTACGGGGCTCGACCGATCGGTTGGAGCAAATTCACAAAAATTCATAAGCTGGAAAGTTGTAGATCTTTCTCTTAGCTTTCCGTGGCCGCGAACGGGGGGTCAAATGGAGTCCGTATGCAAAAGTTATGGCCAAAATGGTGAAGGTGTGTCGGGAACAACAAGTCTTCCAATATGTCTTCGTTTTAGCTTCTTTTCTTCATTTCTTTCTCGTTTTCCTTCTTGAACTTTATTCTTGAGTCTTTGGACTACTAACTTGATGACTTTACCATCTCGAATATACTCCAAAAGTCTTTCTTTGTCGGAATTCTTCGTACATGGAGAAATCTTCGTATTTTACTTCTTTTTCCGCATTTTTCTCCACTTTCCTGTACTTGGCTACAAATGAACTAGCAAACGCACTTTTGTACGATTAAGCATTAAAAGCATATGATTATAATCAAATAACACACATAAAAGCACAGATAAAGCTACTAAAAACATGCACAATTTGAGCGTTATCAATCACCGACGTTGAAAACGCGGTTCTTGATTTTGGAGTCATGAATCTTCTTTGTGTTTTCTTTGTAGATCAAAGAGTTCTCGTATGCTTGATCACGGAGTTCATTTAATTCATTCATTTGAACTTTCCGGTGATCACCAGCTGTTTGGATATCGAAGTTGGCATGTTTTAAGGCCCAATATGCTTTGTGTTCTAGCTCAATCGGCAGATGACACGCCTTTCCGTACACTAGCTTGTATGGAGTACACCTGATGGGTGTTTTATAAGTCGCATGTACGGAAGGCCCAGAGTGCGCTCATCTAGCTTATCCCACCAAGAGGCACGGTTTACCGCCCTCTCCGAATTCTTTTAATCCCTCGGTTGGAAACTTCCACTTGCCCACTTGTTTGGGGGTGGTACGCAGTAGAGAGACGGTGAGTTACACCATACTTTTGTATGACTCTATCAAACCTGGTCATTGCGAAATGCATTACCACGATCACCGATTATAGCTCGTGGAGTTCCAAACCTAGCAAAAAGAGATTTTAAGAATTTCACAACAACTCGGGCATCGTTGGTAGGCAAAGCTTTCGATTCAACCCATTTTGAAAAATAGTCAACGGCCAACAGTATGTATTTATTTCTTCGAGATGAAAAAATGGCCCCATAAAGTCAATGCCCCGGATGTCAAAAATCTCACACACTTGAATGGCGTTTTGCGGCATTTCATTTCTTTGTGAGATATTTCCGTGACGCTGACAAGCGTCACAGGTTTTGACAAATTCATGGGCATCCTTGTAAATAGTGGGCCAATAAAAACCGAATCAAACACCTTCTTGGCAAAGTGTAGTTGGGACTATGATGTCCCCCGAGGTCCAGAATGGCAAGCCTTAAGAATGTCATTGGCTTCTTGACCATACACACATCGCCTGATGACTTGATCCGCACAAATTTTGAATAAGTAGGGTCGTCCCGAAGTAATGTTTTACATCTTTAAAGAATTTGTTTTTCTGTTGGGACGACATCCCTTTCACCACAAAGTTACCCACATGGTAATTTGCAAAGTCAGCAAACCATGGGGTAGAAGAGTCTCCACGAAAAGAAACCACATTGAGTGTTTCGAGAGGAAATGTTTCATTTATTTCCTTTTTCTCGAACACATCCTGGTGAGGGTTTTCTAGACGGGACAGATGATCAGCAGCCAGGTTCTCAGCTCCTTTTTTGTCACGTATAATGATATCAAATTCTTGTAGGAGGAGAACCCAACGGAGCAATCTCGGCTTTGCATCTTGTTTTGCAAAGAGATATTTGAGAGCCGAGTGATCCGTATACACCACGCATTTGGTAAAGATTAGGTATGGCGAAACTTCAAACGCATACACCACGGCTAATAATTCTTTTCAGTAGTGGTGTAATGGGTTTGAGCTTGATCATAGTCTTACTCGCAAGAGTGGATAGGTTTGAAAATGCTTGGTTTTACGTTGCCCAGGATCGCACCGATAGCAAAATCACTTGCATCGCATTATGAGTTCAAAGGGTAAATCCCAGTCGGGGCAACTAGAATGGGTGCTTCCGTAAGCTTTTTCTTTAATGTTTCAAAAGCTTCGATGCACTCAGGTGAGAAGATAAAAGGAGCATCCTTCTAAAGGAGATGAGTCATAGGCCCGGCGATTTTAGAAAAATCTTGTATGAATCTGCGATAAAAACCGGCATGACCTAAAAACTCCTAATACCTTTGACGGTAGTAGGATGAGGCAATTTGGCAATGACATCCACTTTCGCTTTGTCAACCTCAATCCCATTTTTTAAAATCTTATGGCCTAGGACAATTCCTTTTTTGACCATAAAATGGCTCTTCTCCCAATTTAGACAAAGATTGGTGTCTTCACACCGTTTTAGCATTTTTCTAAATGGGAGAGACATGTTTGAAATGAGTCCCCAATGACCGAGAAGTCATCCATAAACACCTCCATTGTTTCCCGATCATGTCGTGGAAAATGGCCATCATACATCGTTGGAACGTGCTGTGAGCGTTACATAGGCCAAAAGGCATACGCCTCGTAGGCAAAAGTTCCGTATGGGCAGTGAATGTGGTCTTTTCTTGATCTGCTGGATCAATGGGGATCTGAAAATAACCCGAGAAACCATCTAGGAAACAATAGTATTCGTTTCCTGCTAGTCTCTCAAGCATCTGATCCATGAAGGGTAGAGGAAAATGGTCTTTACGGGTGGCTTCGTTTAACTTGCGATATTCAATACACACACGCCATCCCGTAACCAATCGAGTTGTAATTAACTCGTTTTCTTCATTTGTGACAACAGTTATGCCACCCTTTTTGGAACACAGTGGATGGGACTAACCCAAGGACTATCGAGATCGGTAAATTAAACCGCATCAAGAAGTTTGAGAACCTCCTGTTTGATAACCTCATGAATCTTAGGATTCACCCTTCTCTGATGTTGGACTGCTGGTTTGAAATCATCTTCCAGTAAAATCTTGTGCGTACAAAATTCAGGGTTAATACCCTTGATGTCGGAGAGTCTCCAAGCAATTGCTTGCTTGTGCAACTTCAAAACCTTTATGAGAGCAGTCTTCTCCTCCTCAGTTAAATCCTTAGCAATTATGACGGGTAATTTATCATCACCCTCCAAGAATGCATACTCGAGATGAGGAGGTAGGTCCTCAAGTTCAACCTCGTGAAATTCTTCAGTAGATGTTTGTACGGATTTGATTTCTTCAATCGGGATCTCTTTCGGAGGGAGTGACGGTAATGGATCTTCATTTAACAATTGCTCAAGATAAAAGATATCTCCTCGAATCATAAACACCATCATCAATTCCTGGCGGAATCGATTCATCATTAGCAAGAAACTCATCGATCTCTTCTAAAAGGAAGTCACCTCCCTCAAACGGAGTAAGAGAGGGGGAAGAATCGGCAATAATTGGTTGAGAAGATGTGGTGGGATCCCCACTCACAGAATTATGAAAATAACCAAGAAACTCTTGAGAGTACTCCTCTGAAGCAATATCAATTACATCGATTCGATTAACCGATCCAGCATCATAGTTTGCGGAGTACCTCGAAGTTTGATCAAGGTTAAAGGTGACAGCTTCATTACCCACACGTAATGTGATTTCTTGCTCAAATACATCAATGAGAGCACGGCCCGTTCTCTGGAATCCTCGTCCAACAATGAGAGGAACCCGATGATCGGCATCGAAGTCAACAACCACAAAGTCACCTGGAAAATGGAACTTTCCTACTTTCACGAATACATCCTCGGCGATGCCAAGAGGACGCGATATAGAACGATTTGCAAGCTCAAGAGTCATGCAGGTAGGAATAAGTTTCGGAAGAGAAAGTTTCTTCCATACTGAATAAGGCATTAGATTGATGCTTGCACCAAGATCGGCGAGGGCAAAGCATTCAATCATTCCCGAAAAACACAAGGTAGAAGAAATTTTCCAGATCTCCAAGCTTCTCGGGAAGCTTCTTTAACGAAACTGCTGGCAGTTCGCTCGTTCAGAGGAGTCTTAGCCATTTCAAACAGCTTTTCCTTATTGCTTAACATGTGTTTGAGAGTTGATGCAAACTTGGGCATCAGCATGATAGCATCCACAAAGCTTATGTCAAAATGTAGTTCTTGGAAAATTTGAAATTTTTTTTCCATTTGATGACCTGGCTTTTTCGCGAGCTTTTGCTCATTTAAACGTGATGGGTAAGGAATAGAGGATTTGGATTTGGGGTTTTCAATGGGAGCTACAGGAGGTTCAAAAACAACTCCTGGATTGGATTTGGGTTTCGGGACAACTTGAGGATGGACATGTGCAGTGCTCTGAGAGCTAGTGGGTTGCACTTGGTCCTTTGTCGCCTCAAGTTCACTTTCCACTACCTTCGGGAGAGAAGAAGAAGAGGTAGTAGGAATAGCGGGTCCATCATATGAAGCACCACTTCTGGTTGTGATCGCCTTTGCATCGCCCTCGGATTAGCGATCGTGTTGCTAGGTAAAGTACCGAGCGAGGGTCGATCATTTAAAGACTTCTTAATGTCGAACTGCTAACCAACAACCTACTCATTTCCTCTTGGGATTTCATGAATTGCTTCAACAACTCATCAGATGATGGTCCAGTTGGAACAATGGCTTGAGTTTGTGTAGGAAAATTCCGGCCTCTATTGTTTGGATTAGGGCCTTGATTTTGGAAATTTCCTTGATTATTGCCATGAAAATACCCTGGGTTGAAATTTCCCTGTCCTTGGTTTCTATTAAAATTTCCTTGGTTTTGGAAATTTTGACTTTGATTTTGAAAACCGTTATTATGATTAAAATTACCTTGGTTTTGAAAACCTTGGTTTCTATTCTCGATTTTGATTACGGTTTTGGTTTTGGTTGAAACCGGGTGGTCCAGGGTAGTGGTTAGGACGGTGGTTCGTGTCCATAGGAGCACGGTATTGGTTGCCTCCTGAATTGGAAGTCCCGCCACAACGCTTTGCTTCAAAAGGGTTACCATCGGTGGCCATACAGTTGTAATAGGCATGGGGGCCACCGCATGTAATACATACTTCCACTTTCTTGACTTCAGCAGGAGGTGAAGTTTGTGGAAAAGAAACTTTCTTTTGGTTAGAGAGAACCAAAGCTTGAATTGCTTCCGTGAGTTTGTCAATCTTAGCATCGGTGCTAGATTGACTCACGGGCGATGAAGTAGAAGGACCAACAATGACTTGGGAAACAACCGGTATGCTTAGTGCAGGCAATGGACTTTAGACTTGTTTTCAATTATCGCTAAAGCTTCTTTTACAGTTTTGCTCAAGAAATTTCCTCCAGTGGAGGAATTGAGAGAATCTTGATCAGATTGGCTAACTTCATTATAGAAAGTATCGAGTTGCATCAACTTGGAGAAACCATGGTGAGGACATTTGCGGAGCAACTCCTTAAAACGATCCCACGATTCATTGAAGGATTCATCAAACTTTTGTGTGAATTTGATGATTTCGTTTTAAGACTTCGTGGTTTTAGAAGGTGGATAGAACTCGTTCACAAATTTCTTCACCAGGTCTTCCCATGTTTCGATCGATTGAGGGGGTTATTTTTCAAGCCAAATCGGGCTTGCCTCGAGGGAAAATGGGAAGAGAAAAAGTTTGACAGCATCGGTAGGGACATTCTTGTATTTGGTGGTAGATGCAATCTTGTTAAACCATCGAATATGAGCATGAGGATCATCCCTCTCAAAACCATAGAATTGACTTGAGGTTACAAGATTTAGTAACCCGGTTTTGAGTTCAAAATTTTCAGCCACAATGGCTGGTATAACAATAGCATCTCCATACCCATCGATGGGTGCCGGAGGAGCTTCGCACATAGGACATTCTTCCGCCATGATAACGGAAGTAGTGCGAGCGGTCCGATCTCGATCCGACTAATGGGCGAACGTCTATGGATACGCCTTCTTGGAATCCTGACAAGCTCACGAAATGGGCTCACAGACCTAGAAGAGCGAGTGCGCATACACTAGAGTTGACTCTAAGAAATCTCAGAGTCAAGGGAATTATGAAAATGGGGAAAGAAGAATCTTTTTGGGTTTTATGGTTTTATATATATGTAGAAACAAAAGAAAAATATTTTTGTGTTTTATATGTTTTAAGATGTTTTTGGATTTTTGGATTTTTATAAGAAAATATAAACATATATAGATGGTATGAACAAGGAGTGAATATTCAAATCACTAATCTGCTAGACGTAAGATTGTTAGCATAGCTCCCCGGCAGCGGCGTCAAAATTTGATCGGTCCCCAAACGGTGCCAGGTTTATCACACAAGTCAACCACTTGTGAATGGTCAACCGTAATAAAAGTCGAACATCTAGAACCAAAGCAATTAAGTCCGGAGAGTTAAGTGTTTCCCGTGTCGTTAAGTCCCAACGTGTGCGATTGAAAGCTAAACGCGTAGTGATCGGGTGATATTAAACAAGAAAGAGGTTATGATTGATACTAGATAACAAAGGAAAAATGAAATAAAATTAAAAAGCTAAATTATATTAAATAAACGCTATCACTATTTTTAAAATTGGATTTTCTTGATTTTTCTTTTATAAATTTGAATTAAAACTAATTTTAAACTTTAAAACTAAATTAAAATACTAAAAATTATGAGAATTAATGGGAAAATTATAAAACTATTTTTCAAAAATCTAAAATAACTAAAGAAAATTTTCAAAACTATTTTTGTATTTTTCTGATTTATATTCTAATTTCTATGATTTAAAAACTATCTAAAACTAATTAAATTGCTAAAAATTACTATTTAAACTAGGAAAATTATGGAAAAATAGTTTTTTGGCATTTTATATTTTTCTTAATCTAGGAAAAATGAGAAATTATTTTTTTGAACTTTTTCTGATTTAATTGCATTAAAAGCTATTTAAAAAGTCCTAAAACTGTTTTAAAATAGGAAAAATAGCAAACAGTGGTGAAAAATTATGAAAAATTCAGGAAAAGTCTAAAATATTATTCTAATTTTATGAAAAATATAAAAACTATGGCTAATGTGAGAAAATATGAAGCTGCAGTGAAAGGTACTTGAAAATAAGCACTTACAATAAGCAAATGGCTATAATATCAACCGTAAGCTACAGAAGCTATAATAAGCTAAAATAAGCTAAAAACAACTAGAGTCAACTACTCCTAACCACAGATTATCAGGCTATAAAGATTTGATGAGAAATAAGCTATAAAGCCAAACAGTCTATCTGTCTACTTTTAAGCTAAAGAACTAGCTTATTCAATAAGCCAATGTGAAAGCCAAAATTGGAAACCTAAAGACCACCAGCTTAACTATCTCAAGACCAAGTTTCAGACCTTAGTGACCAAAAACAAGACCTGCACAAGGTTCGGAAGTTGCCTCATGCACACTCGGTTGTCCGAGTGTGTGCACTGGCACTTTTGCCCCATTTGCAAGCTATGTAGAGCTTATAGATTATGACTAAAATTTCACAAAAATCAGTTTCCAACTCTTGACCAACTGAACTTGTTAAGTCCAAAATTTTACTTGAATTGATCCAATAATGAATCAATGAAAAATCCACAAACCTTGGTGGAAAACGAGTTTTTCAACTTTTTGACTTTTATGACAGAAATGGATCTTTGACTTTGATGAACTTTGGATCAAACATGTTGAATGAAAATGATAATTAGAGGTGAAATGAAGCTACTGCAGGCTAAAGAACTGTTTTATCTACCTAAATGCAAGCTTATACTAACCTAAGCTAACTGATTTGAACACAAGATTAATTAGAACCTAATTTTGACTTTAAGTGTTCTAGAGTGCGATCTAACCACCTTGATTAAGTCTAATAATCCTAAATGAGACTAAGCTAAGCGATCTTGAGCGCAAACCAAGCCTTAAGCTCAATTTTAACCACAGAACCAAACACTAGTTTAGCTAAATGCTTAGCTAATTGCTCTACCTTAGTTGATCCTAAACCCGAAAGCAAAGAATGAACTCTTATAATCTAACAGCAATCTTAACCTAAAAAAAGCCAAATACTCACTAATAACCTACAAAGATACGTAAAACAAAAGGGTGGCACAAATTTTAAACTTGAACTAAAAAATACTCACATGAGGTCCAGCTCCTATGCAGCTTATCTAGAACTAGATTCCACTATTCTAAGCCAATACCAAACCCAAAACCAGCTCTGTATCAACCAATTTCCATTTCCATAGTTGCTTAACCAAAATTTCTTCACAGGTTGACTTTCGTTGACCAAATACCAACTTTGCTTGAATCTGTTTTGTAAGCTTACTAGAAGCTATAAACAACTTTAGTAAGCTTATTTGAGAAGTAAATAAGCTCTTTGAAGCTTGGAATTTAGTACATTTGAAACTGACTTTAATAAGAGAAATGTAAAAACATGAACTTTGATAGAACTTGAAATTAATGCTTAAAATGAGTTACAATAGACTAAATTACTTTAGTTCATTACAGGAAAGCTTAGGATTACAATTAAAGAAACTAATTAAGACCATAAAATTAAATACGACATACATGAAAAATGAAAACTAAAAAAAACTCTCCTCGTCTCTCCTTTTCTTCTTCTATTTATACAACAAAATGTCTTCCACTTGCCTTCTGAGTGTTTCCCACTTCTCTCCAGAACCATTGGATTAGAAAAGTTGATATTGGCCGTTGATGAGATTTTTGCGCCAAAACTAATATAGAAACGGGGTTTGAGTGCAAAGAAGGAGAAACATTAATTGCATTTGGTTTATTGTGGAGGTGGAGGGACATGGAGGTGAAGATGAGCCTGGAGGTGAGGGGTGATGGGAGATGGTTGCAAGCAGGTGAGAAGGAGGATGGATTTGGAGGGATTTGGACTGGTGTTTGACTTTGGGGGTATATTAATAGGCGGGGGTTCAAAATAGGGGTTCACAGGTTGTTTTGGACTGGCTCAAGGTATATTGGCAGGGGGGTCAAGTGATTTTGTATTAATAACAAGGACCATTCTTGTAATTTGGCAGAACTTGAGGGACCAAAATGGTAACTTTCCCAAACTTATCAAAAGGGCCAAACATGCCAAGTTTCATTAGTACAAGGACCATTAAAGATATTTTTAAACTTCCAAGGACTATTTTTGCCAATTTTGAAACTTGAAGGACCAAACTTGCAAATTCTCAAAACTTCTGAAATTTTTCACCAAAGGACTAATTATGACAACTTATGATTTCAAAAGGACCTTTGGTGACTTTTCTTTAAAATAAGTGCTCAGGGACTATTTCTGCCAATTTTTGAAAGTTGGGGGACTAAAACTTGCAAATTCTCAAAACTTTTGAAATTTTTCACCAAAGGACTAATTATGACAACTTATGATTTCAAAAGGACCTTTGGTGACTTTTCTTTTAAAATAAGTGCTCAGGGACTATTTTTGCCAATTTTTGAAAGTCTGGGGACTGAAACTGCCAATTATGCAAACTTTGTTCGTTTTTCATCTGATTTTAAACATTTTGCATCTGACACATATAAAATACAATTTTGGGATATTTTCAGTATTTTGATGCATTTCTAAGTGTTTTTAAATGTTTTGCAGTTCAGATTTGACCAAAAATGATGAGTATTTACACACTCATCACATACCTCTATGCTTCTTGATTTGGTATAATGCCAAAAATACTTCATGAGCTTTTAAAGT
>OU343218.1:11496640-11560998 GCA_910596185.1 Chrysanthemum makinoi
AATCCTTTGTACTTGGTGTACATAGGTTGTGATTACTTTTTAGATCATTCCTTGAATGTTGACTTCATTAATCTTTGAATGAAAACTTTGAAGAGATTCTAGCACGAAGATTTCTTAAGAGCAAAAATGATTAGAATCATCTATCAATGTCCAACAAAATGATTTAAAAGAAAATATGACCAACAAAAAAAAATCCTTCTTTGTAGTTTTCAAACATACACGGATCGTATCAAGTCTTTAAAGTACAACATACTTTAAGAAACTTGGTAACGAAGCTCTTATGCCAATTGTGGAAAACTAGAAGGGGGTTGAATAGTTTTACCAATTTAAAACTTCCTTTTAAATATTTAGATCGACTTATGTAAATCCATTTGATTGTTTATGTGGGACGTTGATAGATGGATATATAAACGTGAAATGAAATATAAAGAGTAAGAAGCACATCACCACAACACAAGTTATTTATAGTGGTTCGGCTACAAGGACACCTTCCTTGCCCTACTCCACTCCCCGAGTCACCTACTCGAGAGTTCGTAAGCACTACACCAACTCCTTGTGGCGGAGAAGCCTTCACAACGTCGCTTAACCTTTTTCCGTTACAAAGCTAAATACCGAGTTCTTTCACACCAAGGCGAACCACACCTAACACAACGTCGCCTACCCTTTATACGGTGCTAGGCTAACCACCGAGTTCTTTCACACCTTAGGAGAACTAATCCTATCACAACGTCGCCTACCATTTATTAGGTACTAGGCTAAGCACCTTAGTTCTTTCACACCTTAGGTGAACTACACCTTCACGACACAACACCTAATCTCAAGGAGATCTACTCCTTGTTACAACACCATCAAGGATATCACCATCCTTGTAGATAAACAAATACACATATGTATAACGATGCACCTCATCGATTATACGACCTAAGCATTCTCCCCAAATGCTACTTGATTTGATCCTTTGGCATCCTTCACTAATGCCTTTGACACAACGCTTGGCACCCTTCACTAATGCCTTCGTCTTGACACCTTTAGCATCCTTCACTAATGCTTTTGACACAACGTTTGGCACCCTTCACTAATGCCTTCGTCTTGACACCTTTAGCATCCTTCAATAATGCTTTGACACGGATGATGAGCACCTTTCACTAATGCTTTCATCTTGACACTTTCGGCATTCTTCACTAATGCCTTCAACCCAACATCTATGGAGAAAGGAAGAACTATCAACAAGAAAACCTTAGTAGTCTTGATGATGACGAAGCATGGCAACTCATGGACTTGAGCTTGCACGTCTTCAAGAGGTGGTGATCTCTCCTTTAAGAGGAACCTAGTAGATCACACAAAAACAAAATACAAACTACATAGATCACTTAGATCTGAGGTTAGAGGGTTAGAATACTTTGGGGAAGTATGTGTGAAAAACCATGTGTAGAGAGAAAGAAATGGCTCTCTATTTGTAGAGAAAATTCTCTTCGTTCTCCGGATCCCAAGGATCCCTACCACAAGGGATCCGGCTAGCACAAAGCTAGGGATCCGTGGTCCGCCTCCTCTCTTGCCCATGGGTATTTTTGGTTATGGGTCATGGGTCATGGGTTATGGGTTGATCCATGGTTTTCTTTCTAGATACAATGAACTTGGTTAAGTGGTATATATAAAACCATGGGTTGTGGGTCAAAACCATTTGCTAGTATTTTACCCATTTAGTATACACTTAGTTTTTACCCATTTTAGTATACTTAGTTTAAATATATGTTTAACCCAATATGTAAACACTAGTTTTTGTACATATGTATCTAAATCATAAAATCACTTATACTTGTTTTAGTGTTTTATGTGACAACTTAATTGTGTTAGAAAACTATTAACTCAAACTATTTACGTACTCTATTTGTTTCGTTAAAATGATTTTACTTTTGTTATCGACAAAACATTAGAAGATCGTAAAATATAAATAAACGTTTTTACGGCTTATTTGTATTAACAATATAGATAAGCAAAAGGCAGATAATCTTGGTACAAAGAATCCCCCTTGTTGGAAACTGCCTCCTGCCACTGTGTATCCTCTAAATACACCAATGCATTTAGTGCCTAGAAATCTTCCCACTAATAGCAAGACCTTTATTAGCCTTTATGTAGCTTACCAACTATTTGTTGATTTTGAGAAAACGTGTAAGAAGAGAATCACACCCACTTTGGGATAATCAATGAGAGGGGAAAGGGGTTTTGAACAAACTAAAGAATGCTATTTAACTGAGGTTATGCCTTTCTTTAAACAACTTAAAGAACAATTTGAGAGTTTCAAAAGGGAATGGACACAAAGATTAAAGAAATGAAAAAAGATGTTTAATGATATGGAATTTGAGGTCAGTAAGTATGAACGTGAGCTTAAGAGTAATGAAATTGATATAAAGAATCTGCACATTATTAATGATAATTTGATTTCTCAATGTGTTGCTCAAGATATGTTCTACACTGTTACAAATTATTCTATTACTGCGTCTCAATTTCATGAATTAATTGTTGCATTAAAAGTTTCCCATGATTGTGTCATTGAGCTTGAAACCACAAATTCAAAATTGCATGATAAAGTTGAACAGGATGATCATGATAACTTGGTCAAACATTTTTATAAATTGGAAGTTGAACATCTTGCTTTTCAATTAAAATATCAACATCTCAAAGAAAATGTTAAAACCTCAAATGTCAATACATCCTCGGATGCTCCCGAAGTTTGATGCAGTTTTTGAAATAAGCAAACGTGATGAACAGATTCGAGCTCATTGTAACACGATCAAAAGATTGAAAACCCAAATTTCACAATTGAAGGGTGATAAGAATAATACGAATGGCTCCCAAATGCCTCCTCCTTTAGATTCTCAAAATTCTCAAAACTTTCATCTTCAAAACATCATTAATGTTTTACAACAAGAAAATGAAAAGGTTAAACAACATTTCAAAGAGTTATATGATTCATTGAAAGTCACTCGTGATAAGAACAATGAAAAAATAACATCTTTACAAAAGGAAATTGAGAATCTGAAAAGTCAGGTAAAAGGGAAAATGCCACTTATCAGTGATGAGAATTTTGTATCAAAGGCATCTGCTGGATTCTAAGTATGCCTTGTGGATCAGAAGTATATTCCCCTCATCTTAGAAATAACGAACGTGTATGTCAAGAATATTTTTCGTATCTTAAGGATAGTCTAGAATGCCTCCGTGAGATTGTCAAAGAGGATAGCATAAACAAACCACTTGATAGAGAAGTTAGGTATGCATGCTTATATGCCAAACAATCTCAAGAGCTTTTAGAATGTTTAAGAGCAACATGCCCTAAATCCTTTTGTTCTAAAGATAAAGTCATTATGCCTTGTTCTACGCCTCAAGTTAAACATGTGAACTTTGATGTGCCTGCTAGTACTTCAGATCCAACACTTCTAGATCAGGAACGCAAAAAGTAGCAAAACCAACTAATGTTCCCATCATTCCCTCTACAGGAGTAATTAGTGATACTAAGACAAGCGGGTCAAAGCCTCTAGGCAATACAAAGCAAGATAGGACCTCGCAAGCTAAGAGTGATCAATGGAAGAAAGTAGAAGACCACCCTAGGAACAATAAGTTTGTGTTGGATAAGACGAATCGTGTTGATTCTAGTATTAGCTATAAGCGCATCAGTAATTAATTCACTGCTACTACTTTCAAAACATGTAATGAATGCTTGATTTCTGGTATTAATCATGAATGTGTTGTCAATGATGTGAGTAATGTCACAAATCTCGTAAAAATGCTAACAATAGAAAACAAGATAAGAAGGTCAGAAAACCAAGGTGGAAGAGGGATAGAAAACATTGGAAACCAACAGGAATAAAATTTAGTAATGTAGGTTATCAATGGATACCTACCTTGCCTTAAATTCAATCTTAATGAGTTGTGCCCTAAATTATCTAGATCAATGCCCACTAAGAAATGGATGCCTACTGGTAGAACTGTACCTTTAAGAAGTGAACATACTTTGAATAGATCACTTGTCATTACTAGTTCGCATCTACTTCTAATGATTTCATTGACTCTTTTCGATGTGGATGTTCCAATCTCGTTTTCTAACCAAGTGGAACCCATTCTCGCATGGGGATCCAAACAGTCCAGTCATCCATACTTGTCTGTGTTCAACTGCAGGTCGCTCAAATCGTTCGTGGTACTGGACTCAGCCGTTTCCAAGCATATGACTGGAGATCGCCGCGGCTCATGAACTTCGTGGAGTAAATTTATCGGAGACAGCTTAGATTCGGGAACGACCATTTTGGGGCAATTATGGGTTATGGAGATTATGTGGTTGGTGATAGTGTAATTTCTAGGGTATATTATGTTGAAGGTCTTGGTCATAATTTGTTTTTCGTTGGTCAATTATGTGATTCTGATCTAGAAGTGGCCTTTAGAAAATATACTTGTTTCGTTAGAGAACTTGATGGTGTGGAACTTTTAAGAGGAAAACGTGGAACAAACCTGTACACCATCTCTATCGAAGATATGATGAAGTCTTCTCCAATCTGCTTGTTATCTAAAGCCTCTAAAATAAAGTCATGGTTATGGCATCGTCGTCTCAACCACTTGAACTTCGGAACAATAAATGATTTGTCTAGAAAGGATCTCGTAAGAGGTTTACCCAGATTGAAGTATGAAAAAGATCATATTTGTTCAGCATGCCAATTGGGAAAAAGCAAGAAATATGCCCATAAACCCAAACCGCAAACTCGTTATGGAAGTTCTTCATACTCTTCACATGGATTTGCGTGGACCCATGAGAGTGCAAACTATAAACGGAAAGAAATATGTGTTAGTCGTGGTCGATGATTATTCTCGGTTTACTTGGGTTAAGTTTTTTAGGTCAAAGGATGAAACTCCAGATGTCATGATCAAACTTATTAAACAGCTACAGGTTCGACTTAATAAAACCTGTGAATTATCGAGCGACAATGGAACTGAAGTTTGTTAACAAAGAACTGAGTCAGTTCTATGAAAGCATTGGAATCAGTCATTAAAGAAGTGTTCCACGTACTCCTCAATAGAACGGTGTAGTTGAAAGACGAAATCGGACTCTTGTCGAAGCTGCAAGAACTATGCTGATTTTCTCAAATGTTCCAATGTTTCTCTTGGCTGAAGCCATTGCCACTGCTTGCTACACCCAAAACCGTTCCCTTATTCACACCTCTCATGGAAAGACTCCTTACGAACTTGTCCACAACCAAAAACCTGATCTATCTTTCCTTCATGTGTTCGGTGCCTTATGCTATCCAACGAATGATGGTGAAGACTTAGGAAAGTTAAGAGCTAAGGCGGACATTGGAGTTTTTGTTGGTTATGCACCAAACCGGAAGGGTTACCGAATGTACAATAAAAGAACCCGAGATATCATGGAAACAATTCACGTCACATTCGATGAGCTGTCTGAGCAAATGGCTCCAGGACAATCAAGTTCTGGACCCGCATCTCAACATTTATCTTGTAGTCCTATCAGTTCCTCTCTTGTACAAAATCCATCACCTGCAGTACCATATGTACCTCATTCTGAAGATGATTTGAAGAAATTGTTTGATCCAATTTTTTATGAATTCTATGAACCTATTGCTAATGATCAGTCTAATCCATCAACAGTGGAAGCCCCTAACCCAGTCAACGTAGATAACCCTTCAGTTTTTGTGTCATCGAGTCAAGAAGCCTCTGCAGATCACTCATCATCATCATCAAATCCTCAATCATCGAGTGTACATCATGGAAATGTTTCTAGCAACTATGATGGAGATAGCCCCTTTGCTACTCCCAAAGATGCTCCATTTGAGAACATATTTGCTCCTGAACCAACTTCAGAACCATCTTCATCAGGGGATCCAAACTCTGCTACTTCAGTCCCTCAACAACAACCACACGAGCACCTTAGAAAATGGACACATGACCATCCATTGGACAACATCATTGGGAACCGCTCTCGTCCAGTATCCACTCGTAAACAACTTGCAACTGATGCCTTGTGGTGCTTCTTCAACTCCATACTATCTAAGGTCGAACCAAAAGACGTCAAAACAGCCATGACTGAAGACAGCTGGCTCAATGCCATGCAAGAAGAAATTCATGAGTTCGATCGACTAGATGTATGGGAATTAGTACCTGCTCCTAATTGTGCTAGGATAATTTCTCTAAAATGGATCTTCAAAGTAAAACTTGATGAACATGGTGATGTGCTAAAGAACAAGGCTCTACTGGTTGCGAAAGGATACCGTCAAGAGGAGGGTATTGACTTTAAAGAATCATTTTCTCCATTGCACGATCGAGGCAATCGAATCTTCTTGGCTAACGCCGCTAGTAAGAACATGGTAGTTTATCGATGGATGTAAAACCGCTTTTCTTAAAGGAGATCTGAAAGAGGTTGTATACGTTAGCCAGTCTGAAGGTTTTATGAATCCAGAGCATCCTACTCATGTCTATCGCTTGAAGAAGACCCTTTACGGTTTGAAGCAAGCTCCAAGGGCATGGTACGACACGCTATCGAAGTTTCTTATATCTAATGGATTCAAAGAAAGGAGCATTGATCCGACATTGTTCACCGAAAGTCGTGCAAACACTTAATTCATGTTCAAATCTATGTTGATGATATTATTTTTGCCTCGACCGACCCCAATGAATGTGATCGCTTTTCTAAGGAGATGGGCTCCAAATTTCAAATGTCAATGATGGGACAAATGTCATTTTTCTTGGGATTACAAATTTCACAAAGTTCCTGAGGCATTTTTATCAATCAATCTAAATATGCTAATGAGATCTTAAAGAAATTTGGATTTGATTCTTGTGACCCTGTTGACACTCCCATGGTGGAGCGTACTAAACTAGATGAGGACCACTCAGGGATCATGGTTGACTAAACTAAATATCGTAGTATGATTGGATCCCTGGTGTACCTTACCGCCATAGACCAAAAATTCGTTATTTGTATGCATGTGTGCTAGATATCAGGCTAAGCCTACCAAAAGCACCTTGAAGCGGTTAAACGGGTCTTTCGGTATCTCCAAGGAACCATCAACATGGGACTTTGGTACAAGGACACCGGTATGTCACTAACCCTATGCTGATCTTGACCATGCAGGGTGTCAAGATACACGTCGAAGCACGCCGAGGTGCTCAATTTTTGGGTGATAAGCTTGTGAGCTGGTCTTCAAAGAAACAAATGAGTACCTCAATATCCTCTACAGAGGCAGAATACATAGCCATGTCATCTTGTTGTGCTCAAATCCTATGGATGAGATCCCAATTATCTGACTATGGCTTTGAATTCAACAAAATCCCTCTGTATTGTGATAACAAGAGTGTCATTGCTCTCTCATGCAACAACGTTCAACATTCAAGAGCAAAGCATATCGACATTCGACATCACTTCATCAGGGAGCAAATGGAGAATGGTGTGGTTATATTTTGTGAAGACTGAATATCAGTTAGCAGACATCTTCACCAAAGCTCTTCCTATAGAACGTTTTGAGTTTATCCTTCCACGACTTGGTCTAAAGAGCTGATTCGATCGTAGCGAAGGGCAGTTTTAAAATTTTGTATTTCCCGATTAAGAATCAATCACTACTTGAGGACAAGTAATAATCAACCTTCCGGAGTCGTATTCCACGGCGAGATATGAATTGAAATTTACGTTTATGTCTTTCGTTTGATGCTTGATTATCGAATATTTGGTTTTTGGATTTTTGAAAAGATTTTAAAAACTATTTTATGCTATATAAAATTAAATAACAACTAATGACGAAATAAAATTAAACTAAGAGAATGATAGTAAAAGCTATGCTTGTCAAGTGAGGTGAAAAGGTACTTAAGTGTGAATAATCTATTAAGCTCGTGTAATTAATACCCGTCGAAATAAAATTATTTTCTCACAACGTTGGCTTATATTGAAAACAATCATTTTTCTTTTGGTAATAATCACTAGAGTTAAATAATCAATTATCCCAACGGCTTTTGCCCGTTAAAACAATCAACCAAATATATCTAAAAATAATCCGGAAACTATTAATCAATAATCTTCGATACCCGTTTAAAAAAACTATTTTCTCACAACGTTGGTTTATTTTGAAAACAATTCGTTATCTAGGTAAAATTACTAGATTTAATTAATTACACTAACGGCTTTTGCCCGTCAAAACAACAAATTTCAATCCAAGTAACCGAATATTATTAATCAACAATTTCTAAGTTTTCCACACTCAAATCCCATATCACTACTCACTTTACAAGCATATAAGAATTTACTCAATAAGCATAACTACTAAACCAACAATAATAACATCAACAATAATAAACATTTTATTGACTAAAAATATAAGCTAAAGAGAAAGTAAAGAAAATAGAACCCGATCTAATGAGACGAGAATAATAAACCTCCCGATTTTATAAACTTATCAAACCACAAAGTTTATTTCTTTATTAGCTTTTATATTACCAAATAGCTAATAAAGCTTGTGACTTTAATAACTAATTAGTTTTATAAAAGCTAGAAAAGCCCTTAACTTTAGTGATAAGCAAGCTTATAAAACCCTTAAGCTCCTCGCCTTAAGAATGAATGAAAACAAGCTTAAAAATCACAACTTTAACAAGAGTTAGGACAAATAATCTATAATATGGATCAAATAAGCTATGGAAAAGCTTATTGATTAAGAAAAACTAAGAAAGATTAAATCTTTTTGAGTTTTTATAAAGTATTTAGTAAAATAAAGAGTAGATCTAAGTTTATAAAATGTTTTAAACAAAGTAGTAAAAGAGAGCTTATAAAATAAGCTAGATCTAAATAAGACACAATAAGCTAATAAGCTAATATGACTTATTAGATAAGAAAAGTAAAAGAAAATAAAGAAAGAGGAGAGTAGAAATAAGCTTCAAATAACTTAAAATAAATTCATCATCTTCATTAAGAAATAAGCTAAAAAGTTGATTACAATAAGTTCTTGAAATAAGCTAAAACAATAAGATACTAAAACTATTATACTCCTACTCTAAATTAATCTACTCCTACATCTACTCTAAAAAATAAAACTAAAAACTATGTGTGTAAAATGTGTTTTTCTCCTTCAGATTGGGCCTCTATTCGCTGCTGTTGGACTGGGCCACGATTGGGAGGGAGCTGGGCTTGAGATAATAAATAACAAAAATTAAATGCCACTAGTGGGAATTGAACCCTTGACCTCTTGCTTAGAAAGTATGCACTCAACCACTAGATGAAGAGCTCTTTTTGTGTTAAATCTTTATCATTTAATTCTTTTTAGCCCTCTTTCCTTAATCTAATTTTAGCCATTATCTTTAAAAATAATATTCGTTCGAGCTCCGTTTAATCTTTCAATATTTTCTTCTCTTTCTCGATGCTCCAAATAAAATAACCACTTGACTCGATATTTCGTGATCTTTCCAATGATGTGCTCGGATAATTTTTACGACTTCATTTGAACCTCCAAAAACATGAAAATGTCGTTGAAACTCATCCGAAAATTACCGTTTTTGCTTTGTTTTCAAACCCTTGTACCTGCAAGACATAATAACACATATCCAACATATTTGCAATATAGCTTGACATATTTAATGGTTATTAGTCCTATTTAGCATATTTTTAGATATAAAATGATGTGTATTTTAGCACACATCAGAATACCCCACACTAAAACCATTGCTGGTCCCACACGCAATGTTAATTAAACACGTAGTGAAAGAAAATCTTTTAAAACCCCTTAACTAATAATCCCTCACATCAAACAAGAACAGAAAGATGTTCATTAAGGGGTACAAAAAATCTTTAGCTTTGAAAATGCCCCGTTTGAACCATTTTATTTCATATATAGATATATCAATAAGCACTTTCCTTTTTATGTGACGGTTTGTTGAACTTTCATGTCGATCAATAACTCCAACGTTTTTCAAACGACACGTTAGGATCACGGAGTAGGAAACACAACACAGAGTGAAGTGACCATACGGATAGAATACATCGTCTCTGATTTTTCACAAGTCCCCAAACTAAGCGTAAAATCGAAATCATTGTTAAATATGATTTTAGATGCTAACACTACCCATGGAAGTTACTTGTGTAATTACCTTTTGCTCCCATTTTCCTATTTTCCTCTATTTATTTTATTTTTGGTGAGAAATGAATTTCTTCATGTTTCTCGTTTCGATAGGTTTTATTCCGATAAAGATATGAAGCTAAGTCGATAATTAGTTATCCATCTTCCCTCGAAAATCATTGCATACAAGAATGAGGTCCACATCAAGGTCCTAATTTCACACGATTTATGGAGAATATCCTTTTATGGCTTACGAGACAACTCATCTACGAGTCCAGAGACAGAGGCTTTATTTAGACATCTCTCGGATTCAAAGTTTGGCTTAACACTTATTTAAGCACATTTGCATTTTTGCAATTTAGGCCCTTGGTCTTTTCAACCACTAACTCAACGGGATTACCGTTTTATCCGAAGTCTTATTATGACTTTGGATTTTCCTCAACCTTTTTAGAAGTCCATGACAACGGGGTACCGTCGGACATAGAAAACTTTTATGGCTTTGGATTTTTCAACTTTAATACATTTGGGCTTTATTTCATGTTAATTTTTGTGCCAAACTCCAAACCTTACGGATTTTATAACAATAGAAACAATAGCACAAACTATCGGAATCAGTTGTCTATTACACGCAACACCGACAATACCTTGATGTGTACCCAACTCTCATGGGCAAGGATTCTCTAAAGAAGAATAAAGAACTAACTATCGCCAAAAACTCAACATCTCTAATTATTTATTCACAGATATGGGGTGAAACAATTTTGTGGGAACAAAAGCCATAAGTACCTTCGATGGGCTCTAAAGAGAACCAACTACTCCACGCTTAGCATCTAAACTCATAAGTAACTCTATCATTTCTCGATCTCCGCAAATTTAAAATCCCAAATAATGAGATCCACGGATGCTTAGCCGATAATTAAATTATCTATGGTTAAGGGAACAAGCTAGGGCTCAACACGCCCGGTCAAGTCAGAATTCTATTCCTACCCTCATCAGCGGAAAGTCAACAAGGTGTCAAAACGTATATTAATTTAGCAAATGCTTCGTCTATTGAAATCAAGTTATGCATATTTAAAGTCACTCAGGGAAACTTGCAAATCCTTGGCCTTGTGAGCTAGAATCGCATTTTATAGCCTCTTGTCTAAGCAATTAGCAAAGACTTTTTCAAAAAAAACGCATATTTAAAGTAACTTCTAAGAGACTCGCAAAGACTTTTCAATCATAAAACTAGCAAAAGCTTACAAAATTTTTTTATTGATATATATTTTTTTTTGGATAATACGGTTAAAAACGGGGTTGCATGGGGACCATACAAAAGCAGGAAAAGTCATTTTTCGATAGAAATCCACCCCACACTTAAAACTTAACATTGTCCTCAATGTTTAAAAATTACGGGTGTTAACCCCACACTTAGAATTGAAAAAGGCGAATGTTTTTAAAAAAAAATTCTAAGTGTGAAAGGTGAAAAATCATTTTTAATTATGACAAAGAGTTATCCCAAGATATAACATATAAATGATCAGAGACCGAGTGTTGGAGGGTTTGAAAACAAGCACGGAGGTCTTCTCGATCATAGGGATTCTACAAGCAAAACGGAACCGCAAAACACACATGGAAAGAAACACAACCCCACACT
This sequence comes from Chrysanthemum makinoi, assembly GCA_910596185.1. NCBI lineage: Eukaryota > Viridiplantae > Streptophyta > Magnoliopsida > Asterales > Asteraceae > Chrysanthemum > Chrysanthemum makinoi. The sequence goes on from OU343218.1 coordinate 11,508,371, forward strand.
AATCTACAACACACTTATTAGAAAAAGAAAATAAAGATAGATAGATAGATAACACGGGTTGCCTCCCGAGAAACGCTTGTGTTTTAGTTAACCGAGTCGCTAGCTTGACTCGACCCCGAATTCATTTGTCCTTGGGGGAGCAAGTGTGGAATCCATCAATTATGAGAATTTCGGGATCAAAGATTGTATCCTCATTCCCGAAGGAGTGAAGGATAGGAGAAGTCACATTATATGTGAGGAAGGGAAGAAAGGTTCTGATGATATATGTTTCAAGCTCAAATGACTCAATAGGAAGAAAGAGTTCATTTTTGGATAGAGAATTTTGAAAAACATTTTGATCACATTTTAAAAACTCATTTTCTCTTCCAACGAATATCCCTGGTTTAAAATTTTTGTCTTCAAAAGATGTCTCAATGGGATACTCGAAAGATAACTCATCATTAAGGGTAGAATCGTCATCACATGACGGAGGAGATGAGTCAGAATACAGAGGTGGGACAAGTGGTGTGCTCTGAGAGCTAGCAATTTCCACCACTACCGTTATGGTCTCTGATCGGACTCCACATTTCATCAAAAGAGGGTTTACTCCGCAAAAAGTATAGTCATCGTTAAATTCAAAAAGTGGATTTGAGAAAATCCCGAAGTAACCTCGAAATGTTAAGAGAATCATCACGAAAAGGTAAATCATACTCATCGCGGATATATCCTCGACTCACTTGGGATTGGGACAAGGTCCTCAACACTAGACAATTCCGTTTTCGGAATAATGCTAAGATGCTCGTCCCCCATTATGAGAGAGTCCTCAGGATCCTCGTTGGGTAAGACGGATGTGATTGCAATAGACTGAGGGAGTTGAGAGATAATATCGTTCAATGGAATAGCACTCTCCTCGTCATAATCGTCGTCGTTACCAATCAAGTGCATCTCATCAAGGCTAGCTTTTAGTTCTTCGAATAGTAATTCTTCCATAGTTTTATCGCGAGACGCCATAAGAATTAAAAATGAGAGGGTTGAGAAGATAGAATTATCGGTTTAGAGGATAAAAAAGATTATTTTTAATTTTTGAAAAAAAAAATGGATTTTTGAATTTTTAAATTTTTTTAGTGATTTTTCTTTTAAATATACGAAAATTAACTTTCAAAAGAAGAAAGGATCTTCAAGGCACTAACTCGAAACAAAACGCAAAAATCTTAACATATCTCCCCGACAGCGGCGCCAAAAACTGATTCGATTTGTAGCGAAGGGCAGTTTTAAATTTGTATTTCCCGATTAAGATTTAATAATCACTTGAGGACAAATGATAATCAATCTTCCGGAGTCGTATTCCACGGCGAGATATGAATTGAAATTTACGTTTATGTTTTTCGTTTGATGCTTGATTATCAAATATTTGGTTTTTGATTTTTGAAAAGATTTTAAAAACTATTTTATGCTAATTAAAATTAAATAACAACTAAAGACGAAATAAAATTAAGCTAACAAAATGATAGAGAAAGCTATGCTCGTCAAGTGAGGTGAAAATGGAATTAAGTGTGAATAAATTAAGCTCTTTTAATTAATACCGTCGAAATTAAATTATTTTCTCACAACGTTGGCTTATATTGAAAACAATTCTTTTTCTCTTGGTAATAATCAATAGATTTAAATAATCAATTATCACAACGGCTTTTGCCCGTTAAAACAACCAACTAATTATATCTAAAAATAATCCGGAAACTATTAATCAATAATCTTCGATACCCGCTTAAAAACTACTTTCACAACGGGTTTATTTTGAAAACAATTCTTTATCTAGGTAAAATTACTAGATTTAATAAATTACTCTAACGGCTTTTGCCCGTCAAAACAACAAATTTCAATCCAAGTAACCGAATATTATTAATCAACAATTTCTAAGTTTTCCACACTCAAATCCCATATCACTACTCACTTAACAAGCATATAAGAATTTACTCAATAAGCATAACTACTAAATCAACAATAATAATATCAACAATAATAAACATTTTATTGACTAAAAATATAAGCTAAAGAGAAAGTAAAGAAAATAGAACCCGATCTAATGAGACGAGAATAATAAACCTCCCGATTTTATAAACTTATCAAACCACAAAGTTTATTTCTTTATTAGCTTTTATATTACCAAATAGCTAATAAAGCTTGTGACTTTAATAACTAATTAGTTTTATAAAAGCTAGAAAAGCCCTTAACTTTAGTGATAAGCAAGCTTATAAAACCCTTAAGCTCCTCGCCTTAAGAATGAATGAAAACAAGCTTAAAAATCACAACTTTAACAAGAGTTAGGACAAATAATCTATAATATGGATCAAATAAGCTATGGAAAAGCTTATTGATTAAGAAAAACTAAGAAAGATTAAAACTTTTTGAGTTTTTATAAAGTATTTAGTAAAATAAAGAGTAGATCTAAGTTTATAAAATGTTTTAAACAAAGTAGTAAAAGAGAGCTTATAAAATAAGCTAGATCTAAATAAGACACAATAAGCTAATAAGCTAATATGACTTATTAGATAAGAAAAGTAAAAGAAAATAAAGAAAGAGGAGAGTAGAAATAAGCTTCAAATAACTTAAAATAAATTCATCATCTTCATTAAGAAATAAGCTAAAAAGTTGATTACAATAAGTTCTTGAAATAAGCTAAAACAATAAGATACTAAAACTATTATACTCCTACTCTAAATTAATCTACTCCTACATCTACTCTAAAAAATAAAACTAAAAACTATGTGTGTAAAATGTGTTTTTCTCCTTCAGATTGGGCCTCTATTCGCTGCTGTTGGACTGGGCCACGATTGGGAGGGAGCTGGGCTTGAGATAATAAATAACAAAAATTAAATGCCACTAGTGGGAATTGAACCCTTGACCTCTTGCTTAGAAAGTATGCACTCAACCACTAGATGAAGAGCTCTTTTTGTGTTAAATCTTTATCATTTAATTCTTTTTAGCCCTCTTTCCTTAATCCAATTTTAGCCATTATCTTTAAAAATAATCTTCGTTCGAGCTCCGTTTAATCTTTCAATATTTTCTTCTCTTTCTCGATGCTCCAAATAAAATAACTACTTGACTCGATATTTCGTGATCTTTCCAATGATGTGCTCGGATAATTTTTACGACTTCGTTTAAACCTCCAAAAACATGAAAATGTCGTTGAAACTCATCCGAAAATTACCGTTTTTGCTTTGTTTTCAAACCCTTGTACCTGCAAGACATAATAACACATATCCAACATATTTGCAATATAGCTTGACATATTTAATGGTTATTAGTCCTATTTAGCATATTTTTAGATATAAAATGATGTGTATTTTAGCACACATCAGAGCCTACAACCGGAAACACTTAAACGTCTTCAAGAGGAAGACGAGGAGTAAAAGATTTTCTTCATCCATCTCTTGTATATATTTATTAAAAAAGAAAAATAAAAAATTATAAAACCCATAAAAAGAAAATAGAAAAATATAAAATTTCAAAAAATCCAAAAAAATTCAGAAAATCTTTGAAAAAGCCCAAAAATATTATTTTTCCATCTATTTATGTTCTTCGATAACATCTACGGACTTTGATTTGTCATTCAAAGAATGGCACAGGTCTTTAGATGAAGTTCGATTGTACATAAATAAAAAAAAAATTGAGATGGAGAAAAATGATGGTTTATTGTCATTTCAGGCAGTAACCAATTTTAAAATAAAGAACAGAGCCATGCTTAAATTAACTTTTGAATCTTTATGCTCTGATTCTAAAAAAAAATGTTTGTCACAAATATTTTTCCTTCTAAACATTCTTCTGAAAAATATTTGTTATCTAATGAAAACAAAATTGTCTTGAAAATAACTCGGACTATATTTTTGAAAATCATCTGGACTCATCATTTGTCAAAATCTCTTACACTCAATCAACAACTTATGTCTTTGATTGAGGGGGAGAATTATTTCAATCAAATCAAAAGGTTTTTTTTCAAACAATTGACATGTAATCAAGCAAGGTGTAATTTTGGATAATCAAAAAGAACAATGTTTTTGCATTATTGGATCCAGACCAAGGCTAATGTTGTGTTTTCATAAGATACTTCATAAGATACTTAAGCATGTTTAATCCTTGGAGTCTAAAGTCTCTGAATTCGATCCTTATCAGTTAAATATTTTAAAAGTTAGTCTCAATTCTCCTCAAAAGCTTTCAAAAATAATTTAAGTCAATAGAGATCACATATCTCAAAGGATTTGAAAATTGTGATCGGGGGAGAATTTGTGATTTAAATTGGATATAAACTGATAATTTAATAAGTGGTTTTATAAAGATATTAACAAGCTCCCCTCCCTACATGTGCCAAACGATTTCAATCTTTCCATGCACATGTTAAGGGGGAGCATCTATCTCAAACCAAAAGGAATTGAAACGTGATTGAATTGTCTCTTAGTGCATGTTCTCTCTAATATGTGCAAAACACTTTCGAATCTCGATGCACATATAAAGAGGGAGCAATCATAAGAAAACCTCATCCTTCCCAAAAGTATTTCATCCAAAGTATTTAAAATTACTAGACTTGATCGGGAAGTGATGAAAATCATTTTAGAAAATGTTAATCAAAGATTGGATCTTTAATTATTAATTTAAGATTTCAAATTCCTCTTTCCTCCATGTGCCAAAACAATTTTAAATATTTGATGCACATGTTGAGGGGGAGCGTCTTCTAAAATTATCAAAAACGATTCAGGTACAAAATGATTTGATCTTGTATCACGTGTACCTGGATTGATTTTCAAAAGGTTTTCAATCGGTTTCAATGGCAGAAGAACAATACCTAAACGACCGACCAAATTTACTTTATGCATGGAGATATAAGGATGGTTAGGTTATGTATTCGTTCCCACGATCCCGCTAGAGCCGAAGGGATCTACCCATGGACAATTCACTTGATAGTGTAGTAGTCCTTAGGTACGATGAAAAAAAAGGAGAAAAGTGAGAAATGGGAAAAGTGCGGACTGAGACAGAGCTAGAACTGGAATAAACCCAACAAGGTTCTAGTAATGAAGTCTCGGTAAGCACTGAAGGGGTTGAAGAATGAAAAAGAATTGAATGTGAAAAGGGTGAAAAGAAATAGCCCTTCAATAATTTAACCTTAGGGCAGAAACCGGGTTCAATTCATATGCTACTGGTTGTTACTACGGTAACACTGGTATTAAAGACAAGACGTCATGGACCCAGTAACGCACTGCACCTAACTTCCCAAGCTACTTAAGTTCCTCTTAAAAGGGCTTGTTTCATTTTCACGGGGAACCTACATAATCTATCGACTTTCTCCTAGAGATTGTTGATATTGAAGAAGGAGACCCTCTCCCTAGTCTCCGGCATAGGAACCAAATGTGCACTATTGAGTCTAGAGCCAAGAGATCATCCACAATATCTCATTAGGACACAAAGTTAATGAAGACTTGTTGTTTCACACAATGTGGAAAGTAAGTATAAATTGAGAGTCCTACGCATTATCCTTGTGGTATTGCCAGAACATCCGAGTGATATGTCAAATATTCACAATGAAGATGGAAATCCTTCTAGAGCCAACATCAAACAAGCTCTTGGTGGGTGACATGTGAGATCTTTTCTAAAGATCAAGCTTGTGACAACTGGATAGAAACGATGGGGCGATTCAATCTTGAATCCACCTTGGTCCAGGAAATGGATTGACGGATACCTTTGAAAAACCGGTCGTTGTGCTCAAAAATCCTTTTCTCTAGCACATCGACTGTGTATTAATATTTTAAAATAAAAGGTATTTATGATTGATAATTGATTTTCCTTAAAACCTTCGTTGTATTGCAAAACACTTTATATTAAGCAATACACGATTGTTTTTCAAATCACTTTTCATCAATCAGTGAATCTCAATTCGCTGGTTCACTCACTCCGTGTTGTCTTCTTTGAGACTTTCTGGTTTGAGAACAGCAGAAGCAACGAAACCTTGTCAAGGAGATTCTTCAAATTTTACCTCGATCACGAGCGTACTTGTACCGATAATGGGAACCGTGGGTTGTGTACCTCAATTCAAAGAAAGTGATCAAAGACACTTTCGTGCGCTTTTATTGCTAACTGTTGTATGCAGGAACACCTGACGATTGCAGCTGATCAGAACTGAGGCGTCAATACATAACCGCATGCTCACACATCACATTCATATCAAAGAAATCATGATAAGTGCATCAACGACTCTGATATTTTCACTCCATGCTTCTGCTACGCTGCTGCAAATATCATGAATCAATAAAAGCTTTCGCAACTCTGATGAGAAGAAATCATGATCCAGAATGTGAGCATGTTGGTCCAAAAGTCACAAATTCACATGATGGCAACACAACAATGGATGAGTCAGAGATTTATGATGGCTGATGATCTCAAAGCTGACTCAAAACTCATCATCACGTGAATCAGTTAAAGACCTCCACTTGAGCAAACAAAACATGCGGAACATGAAGAATCAAAGGCTACGATCTACATAGCAAAGATCTTAATCAATAATCCAAGAACAATCAAAATGTAATATCTGTTTGTATTCAATGTAAATTGAGGTGACCTCCCTTAGGGAGAGATTGTTAAGATTTAGAAAATCCGGTAGTTAAAGAGTCGGTCACCTCAAGTCTATGTATTCGTTGGAAAGCTCGTAGTCGTAGTTATGTAATGTTAATAAGTAGTTTGTTAAGTAACACCGTGGAGGACGGACGGGTCTTTACCCACTGTATGCCCGATCCACAGCCCGTAGGAGGCGTATCTTGTAAGAAACTATAAATACCCTCTACCTCCCAAGGTAGAGGGTTGGAGCTTTCAATATCATTTTTCTTTGTCTCACCAAGTTCCCAACTCTCTTCCACTTTCTCTCTAAAACTCTATATCATACGCCTCTATTTAATATGTATTGATGTGTTTATGAAATCCAATATGCTACAGTTTGCTTGCATCACTGCTTATAATTTAGATATTTATGTCAGAGCGTGACACTTGAGTTCTTTATCAATATTGGTTCTGAACTTTCCGAGATAACCTTCAATATAGATAAGTTGTTTTCATGTTTGATGAGCATGAGGAATCTATTAGACCAATGCCCCCTGTTGATACAAAAGTTGGACGTTCCTGATTTGGAGCTCCGGTTCTCGTACCAATTGAGAATTGCTGCTTGAGACCTGCGCACTAAGAGACAAGAAACACCGTTAGGCTTACCGTGGGATTGTCTCCCACGATTATCCTCCGGCGTGAGAGTAAGTAATCGGTTTAGGGTTTAAGGAGAATTAGGGTTATGAGATCGCATCTTAAACGAGGATATAATTCCTTTATATACACACGGAATCCTCGTTGGTTCCGTGTTCCCCAACCTTCGGCGTATCCCGCCTAAGTCGGTTGGGAATGATTATCTTCTTATTTTAGAAGATATCGGATATCTATTCCGTAAATAGATATGGGCTTGGGCTTTCGTGAACCCAAACGCGTATGGACATTGGCCCATTATTGGGCTTGCCAGAGTGGATGTAGTCGGGTTTATGACCCGACACCAGACTATACGTCATCATGTCCCCCCAGTCTAGTAGGCGCAGTGCGTAACTGCGGGTGCTAGACTAAAGACCGTAATAAAAAATAAATAACTTAGAAAACGTATGAAAGAAACCATACATCTACCCGTAGGTGCAATGTATCGAGACATCCAAGTGAATTTTGGAGGCCTCGTTATTCGGGAAAGTTCTTGCCCGTTGTCCCATCAAGCTATCTCAGCCACACAATGAGGACTAGTGGGATCCACGTGTCGCTAATCGTGTGGAGGAGAAAGGATATATAACTATGAGATTCATTTTCACCGGATTCCTCATAGTAAAACCTCCATCCACCATTGCTAAAGTGTTCTAAGAGTTGTGATCCGAAAGTAACCAACCACAAAGGTAACCGCGCGTGCGTTATATCGAAAAAGAATATCCCAATGGTGAAACAGTTGTCTGACTTCACCTCCGACCTCACTGTGATCGACCGATGGAATTCACCTCAGATTACTTTATACCCGAATGTGCATCCAGAGTTCGGATGCAAGCCACGATAGCGGATTTTCCCGCAGGGAAAGTGGGTGTATATACACGGTTATTCGAATTTGCGAATCAACGTGTGCCCCTTTCACGCTTTACGTGCGATGTGTTAAATTATTATAATCTACACATATCACACTGCACTGTATTGGCGCTGCTAAGATTACAAATTTTGAAGTAAATTGCCGTTTCGGGATTAACCCCACCATCCACCTATTCGCGCTTCTATCACACCACATGGGCGCATGGGTGGGTATCTTTTGCAAAGCGCTCTGGTAGACTGCAGTGTTATACGGATAAATTAGATGCACTTAGGAATTGGAGGGAGTATTTCTTCTGGGTAGATGATACATGTTTTCCCTGGGATTATGATTTTTATACCCGGGAACCTTACAGAGGGATGAGTGTCCACGCCTCGGGTCTTATAATGTCGAGGATGCGGAACTGATAAATGCTAACCGCATCCCCATTAGTGCGTATCCTGAGGGATTTTTGGTGCACATGGGAATCAGCCGTAATTATTTTGGCCCCGAAGATGAGATCCCTATCTTCTTAGACGCCAATGGCCAGGGTGGGTACTTATTCCTCCGTACATCTGTTTGTAAATATTGTAAGAACAATCTTCCGTATATGTCGCGCATTATATAACCTGTTTTATATCCTGTCCTTGTCCTTGCGCAGAGATGGATCTGTTCACCGTTGTGCAAGCTAGCGAAGCCTCTGGCAAGAAGGACAGGAGTGAGACCTTTGAAGGATGATGAAGAGCCTATTTTAGCATCAAGGGCGCGTCATAGAGTTGAATGCCTGGGGATACAGGACCAGTTCCTCGTTGCAGATGGAGGCAACGCCCTGCAGAGCCGTCCCAATCCTGGTAACTTCGCGATGGCGCAGCCACCGCCCGTAGCCGTGGCTCAACCGAAGAGGAAGAGGAAGAAGAAGCCGCGCTTAGTCGCAAAAGGACTCGAAGAGATGATGGTCCGGGCCCTTCAAGGAAGAACGTCCCCGTGGTCACGCATCGTGGAGTTATCCTCTACCGATGAAGCGTCGTCGCACCCTGATGATGCGGAGCCACAGTAAGTAAAGTCGTTCATGAATAATTTTCTTTTGTTGGTGAATGTGCTAGATGTGTTTCTAATATTGTGCGATGATCCCCGCAGAATGGAGCAGTTATAGAGTCACCCCTAAGGTTAGTCCAACACGCCAGCGCATTCTCGAACCGCAGAGACAGGATAAGGAAGATCGGCCTGATGCAAATGTGCCCTCGAGCAATTAGTTGAAGAATTGGTTCAAGTCTCCGCTCATCGGCTTAAGCTAATTGTGAAGCTGAAAGACCGAGTATCCGATGCGTAAAACCAAGATTCCCAAAAGGATCAAACAATTTCGTCGCCTGGGAGGCTGCAACTACCCGGGCACAACTAGATAGCGCCCATGCAGAGGCAAGGACCCGAGCGCGTATGCTCAAAAAAGCCGAGGAGAAAATGGCGCTAGTGTGCCAACCTGAATCAAGAGCGTCTTGATGCCGCTAGGTATAAGTCTGCGTGCTGCTGGTCCTTAAAGCATCTAGATCAGGGTAAAGAAAGTTTATTTGCGCAGTTGGGGGAGCTTGGGAATACTGTGAGCTGGTCCTTGGAGGTGCAGGAGGCAAAGCTGAGTAAGCTAAGCATCGAGTATGACGAGGAGTTGTATCCGCAGCTTATGTCTATGATAGCAGAGCGCAGGTGGCTCATAGGCCACGGTCTCCGCTGGCGCTCTTAGTACCTTGGAATCATCGAGGTGGTTAATGCCTTCGAGAGGTGGTGAAGTGCGCTCGAGCGTGGTAAATCGAAGCCATTGAAGAGCTTCACAAGGCGAACTGTTGAAGGCGCCGCTGGATAAGGCACCGGGTATGATGCTGAGTCATATAATCACTTGGTCGCCGCTATGCAGAGAATGAAAGACTTGGAGCTCCCCATGATTTCGGAGCTTGAGCGCGATCAGGATTATCCAATAAATGTGATTATGGCGGGGTTGACCTTGGCGCCATCGCGTCGAGGATGCCGACACACCTGGACTATTTTTGAAACCTCATGAGTCTCAGCCCAAGTGCCTGTCTTTGCGCGTCCCAGGATAGTCGAATCCATTCGCTTTAGAGAAGGAGATACCTTTAAAGGAAGTCCCGGAAGCATGCCACCCGCCTTGCTAAAAAAAGGGAATTGCAGGGAAGGCCATTTTGTGTGGGGTTGGTGCGCTCACTTGCCGAGGTCGATGGAGTGCCGCCAGTGTGGCCACTGTGTCGCATCAGGATGCAGATGTTTTGAAGAGTGCTAGCGAAGTCAAAGGTGCGACAAGTCATGTTGGCACCTCTTCACTTAAGCGTTGTAGCAGCTGGTAATAAATATGTAATAACTCGTAGTTATGGATGAACATTTCTTTTTGCAGTGGCTATTACTAAAACGCGTAATGTAAACGTATCTACTTGTCTTTACGTGAAAGATGCATTTGTTGTCGAAGAGACAAACGTGTAAGCCAATGAGAATGTAGGAAATGCATAATCATGTATGAAGATCCTAATATACGTAGAAAATAATGCTAAGTACTTTATCATAATCGTGTATGTTGTAGTTCACGTCGTCAAATATCTTATTAAGGAATCAAGTGTCTTGGTTCCTAAATTGTTAAACGTGCGTGTGCGTTCTTTGCGCAACCTTCGTGGGATGCGCACATATCTTATTCCAACGTCTTGAGAACAAGGTGTTTAACAAGGATGCGTGATCCAGTGTTGATGGGTTTGCAACCCTCTTACTCAACAAGTTAGTTAGTAGGTTAACTTATCCTTTTACCATCGTGGGTTTATTCGTAGTGCATGCACGCCATCATGGGCAAGAAATAAAAAAGCGTTAAGTCATACTGTATATGGAGATAACAACTTAAAATGTGTCATGAGTTAGCTAGAAACCGCTGCATTTTATTGATACTTGAAAACAAAGAAATATGAAAAATAAGAAATAAATACATGAATGTTTATTGGGCATTAAAAGTGCGGAGCGCCTGTGTCGTGTGCCGTAGCTGGTCTTACAAGTAGCACCTCTTGAGGTTGCCAATGTTCCATGTGCGCGGTAGGTTACGACCATCCAAGCCTCGTAGCCTGTCAGACGCCGCCAATTGCTTCAGAACCTCATAAGGTCCTTCCCACTTTGGTCCAAGCTTACCTGTATCTTCTGCGTGGCTCGCCTCATTGGCACGGTAGACAAAGTCGCCTGGTCTGAATGAAACACTGCGCACCTTGGTATCATAGTATCCTTTCATTTTCGACTTCGACTTTGCCTCCCGTGATGGTGCGCGTTCGCGTCTTTCTTCCAAGAGATCCAAGTCGATACGCTCTTTCGCCATTGTTTGTTGTTACATTGATCTCCGCTGTGCGGATAGTTGGCATGCCGATCTCTTGGTATGACGGCTTCGCCGTAGACTAGAGAGAAGGGGTGTCCCCGTGCCGGTTTTAATCGAGGTGCGGTGAGCCCATAAGACATGCGAAAGCTCCTCGACCCACCTTCCTTTGTGCCTGTCGGCGCGCTTTATTCCTTCGCCCAGCTTCGATTTGCGCGCTCTACTAAGCCATTGGTTTGTGGGTGCGTAATCGACGCCAAGGGGTTTCGCAATTGTTTTCCATTATCCGAGATGATTTCTCCGGTAATCCGGCGGCATACTATGTTGTCCCGCATAAAGCGTTTCACCCGATTGCCGTGATTGTCGCCATCGCTTTTGCCTCGATCCACTTGGTGAAGTAGTCTATAGCTACTATGAGAAACTTAAGACCGCCTGCTGCTATCGAAAGGACCTCGCGATATCGATGCCCCATTTGTAGAATGGCCATGGCGCCGTGATTGGCGTTAACTCATGCTGTGGTTGGCGCGGAACGGGTCTGTGGACCTGACAATCATTGCACTTCCTTATCAAGTCCCTCGCATCTTTATGCATGGTTGGCCAGTAGTATCCGGATCGCATGGCGCGTGCTACAACGGACCGTGGTCCTGCGTGCATGCTACATGAACCTTCATGGATTTCTCGCAGCACGTAATTTGCTTGCATGGGGCCAACGCAGCGGAGCCATGGTTGGAGGAAAGAACGTCGATACAATATGTTGTCGCGCAATTCGAATTTCTGCGCTGTGCGCCGTATTCTGCGAGCTTCTGTCTGTTCTTGGGGTAATGTACCTTTGTTTAAGTACTCCACAATCGGTGTCATCCATGTAGGACCGTCCTCCTCTATGACTGCGGAGACTTCCATCTCCGATATTGACTTGCTTTTCGTGTTTCCACCAGACTTGCTTTGATAAGTGTGCGAAGCTCGCCGAGGCGATCTTGCTCAGTGCATCGCTTGCGATTTTCTCCTCTAGGGACTTGTTTGATAGTAAATCCGCAAAGCCTTTGATCAGGACTTAGTCTTCTCCGGATCAATCATGTTCTCTTCTTTGGCCACGTATTCACCCAACACGTGGTTGGCCACTAGCCGGGAGTCCACATTTGCTTCCAAGTTACGTACACCCATTCGTGCTGCAATGCGTAGTCCAAATGATTAGAGCTTCATATTCTGCCTCATTGTTTGTTGCGGTAAATTCAAAACGCAGTGCGTAAGTGAATTCCATTCCCTCTAGGTTTGTGAGAATAAGGCCACTCGACCCGCCCACGCATGAGGACCCGTCAGTAAACAAAATCCATGGATCTTGTAGTTCCTTCTCGTTGGTGTAGGTACTTCAGACCGGCTCTCGATGATGAAGTCCGCCGTAACTGCCCCTTTATTGCGACGTGGTCTGTAAGAGATGTTATGTTCGCCTAGCAACACACTCCACTTCCGAGTCGCCCCGACGCATCGGGTTTGGAGATGATCTGCTTGATGGCTTGATCTGTGATTACCGCTATTGGGTGCGCTTTGAAGTATCGGCGCAGCGCTTGCCAGCGGCAAACACTAGTGCCAAGACCAACTTTTCCATGCCACTGTAGTTCATCTCCGTCTTTTTGAGCGCTTTGCTGACAAAATAGATAGGGTTTGCACGAGTCCCTATCTGCAAAGACGCGCTGACGCCCCATGAGTTGCCGATAAATACATGATCAGTTCTTCTCCTGGTCGGGGTGCCACGAGTGTTGGGAGCGTTGCTAGATGCTGTTTGAGCGTAGTGAAGGCTTCTTCCTCCGCCCACCGAAAGTCACCCTTTTTATACACTTCTTGAGTGTTTTGAAAAGAGGCAATGACTTTTCTCCGATTTAGACAGAACCTGTTGAGGCCGGCCTTTTCCGTTGAGGATTGGACTTCCTTCAGCGTGCGTGGTGAAGGAAGTTCTATTACCGCCTTTGTCTTTTCTGGACAAGGTTTTATGCCCTCGTGTTCTATCAGTACCTAAGAACATGCCTTCAGTAGCGCCGAAGGTGCATTTCTTAGGATTTAGCTTCATGTTGATCTTTCGTAGAGTTTTGAATGTTTCTTCTATGTCGCGCACAAGCTCAACTTCGTATGGCTTTTATGACCGTGTCATCCACATAGACTTCCGTGTTCGTCCCACCGTTTTTCAAAGGCATTGTCTACCAATCGCTGATAGGTGGCACCCGCATTCTTCAAGCCAAATGGCATTTTTGTGTAACAGTAAACGCGTTGGCTTGTGTGGAAAGTCGTCTTTTCCTCGTCTTCTTTAGCCATTTGTATCTGGTGATATCCCTTGTACGCGTCAAGAAAACACTTTAACGGGTATCCGTACAAGGACTCTATTTTCCAGCCTATCTCGGTAATGGATAGCGTCTTGCGGGCATGCTTTGTTAAGGTCGGTGAAGTCTACACACATTCGCCAGCCTACCATCGCTTTTTGACCATTACCGATTAGAAAGCCGGTCGTGGTAATAGACTTCACGCATAATTCCCGCGATTTACCAATTTCGTACCTCTGCTGAATTGCTGCGCCCTCTCGGGGCTTGGCCACGCTTCCGGGCGTATCGGTGAGTATCCTTGTCGGATTCTAAGTTTATGCTCAGTGATCGAACGTGGTACTCCGGTCATGTGTTTTGGCTCCCACGCGAAAATATCCACGTTTTTGTAGGAGCGCCGCACACAGCTGCTTTGCCGTTGTCCGACAATGACCCTCCAATGATTATTTCCTGCTCGGGTAATCTGGGTGAATTGCGACCTTCAAGTTGGGGACTTTGGCACAAGACCGCCGGGATTGGTTCCATTTCGCATGTAACCGTGTTACATTCTCTGTTTGGTACCGTGGCATTGTAAAGAGTAACAATGCCTCCTTCTACAGGGAATTTAAGCATCCCGGCGCCGTTGATGGCACCGCGCGCATGGCTGATATCCCAGTCTCCCAATAATGCCATTGTATGACGAGGGGATTTGATCACCATGAAATCCATCCAGGTTGTCGTAGAGTGCTCTGCGTTGCCGACGCTGACTAGTAATCGCAGTTGCCCCATGGGCCATATCTTTTCACCCGTGAAACCGGTGAGTGCCTGGTTGACCGGATTTAACTGACTACGTATTTCAGGTCGTAGTCTTTTAAAGCAATGCTCGTACATGATATTTGCCGATGCCCCACCATCGATGTACATGCGGTGTATGTCGTGACCACCCGCACTAATTTCAATGGTGAGGGGCTCTGCTGCTGCGTTGTCCGCAGTTAAAGTAGGGAAAGAGATTTCGCTTCTTCGGAAAACTCCCGGCCGACCTTTTGTCTAGTGGTTCGTTGCCACGCCTCAGTATCATGTAGATTGTGTCGGCCTTATCTTTGGGTGTCTCCTTCTTGCTTCCATTCTTTTGTTTATCTCTTCCCTCTTTAATGTTTTTAACTAAGTGGTCAAGTCTGCCCTCCTTGACCATCTTGTCGATGAATTGGCGCAGTACTGACACACTCGTTAGTGGTGTGACCCTTTTGTGCGTGGTAGTCACAGATCCATTCCCAGGCGCCGATCCTCTCGGTGTACGCATCTGCGGTGGTCTTGGGAAATTCGCACCTTCCGCTGCGAGTATTTCCTTTGGTGTTTTGATCAGGGGAGTATCCCTGTCATTATCTCTCGCTCTCGCCGCTCCTCGCTGCGATAGTTCCTATTACGGTTATTACTCGGTCGTTGGATTGTCTCCAAGTTGTTCCTGGACCGGTAACTCGAGTGGTTCTTTTTGCTATCTGCCGCGGCGGCTTCCCCCTGAACAAAAGATCGAGAGCGCTTCATGAGTTCATCAAAAGTCTCGGTGGATTTTGTCGCTCAATCTCTTGATGAGTTCTGGATTATTGATCCCGTTCATGAAGCCAGAGATCTTTAGTACTTCAGGACATGCTTTAACTTGCATGCATTCATCTTTATAACGTTCCATGAATGCGCTCGTAGATTCTCCTTGGTTACGCTTTACCTGGCGAAGTTCGACAGATTTTTAGCACACTTTTTCCGTTGAGTAAAATTTAGGCGGAACGCCTTTCTCAACTCTTCAAAACCATTTATGCTCCTTCGTGGGAGTTTGTTGAACCAGTTCCTCGCGCTTCCCACCAGTGTGGAATTAAACATGTGGCACCACACCGTTGTGGCCAGTTCTCAATGGTCGCGTGATTCGAAGATTTTAGGTGATCGCCGGGATCACCTGCTCCATCATAGGTCTTGACATTTGTAGGCATGCGTCTCTTCTTGTTCTCGGAGAAATCACTAATGCGTCTGGTGAACGCATCCACTTTCTCGACGGCGCCACGGAGAGACATGTCTTCCTCTTGGCTATCACGTCTGTTTCTAGACTTCCAATGTCCTGTGTCGCTGTCCTCGTTGTCCGAGGAATTATCAGAAGATGAATTTTCCTTCTTACGGAGTTTGCGCCGGCTGTCCTCGTGAGTCTGACTCGTAGTCCGGATCTGAAGGACTTTCACTTGAGAGTGCTTTCGCCCAGTCACGTATTTTACGGCTACCCAATCTAGTGTAGACACTGGTACGCCGTTCTTCTTTCTCACTATCACTCAAGTGCTGCGAGTGAGATGTCTCATCATCCTCGATTCTCCTCCCTATTCGTTGAATACCGGGGTCGGCCGCTATCTCCCTGCGCTTTTCTTTCTGATGGCGCAATGGAGAAGTTTCGTGATTGAGTCGAAGTTGAGTCGGGCTTTCAAGTTCCGACCTGATCTCTTCTTCTCTTCCTCTTGCATGAGGGCCGTTAATGTTTCGTAGTTTTGGGATACGAAAACTTCGGTGCTAATTCGGGCGACTCCCTCGAGGGTGAGTGCGTTTGTTTCATTGCTTTACCCTTATCGGCCAGGTGCCTCGGTACCTTTGTCGTCAGTTTCCAAAGACCGGTTGGAAGGGAGTAGTAAAGGTGGTGCGCAGGGGGTCTACTCCACTCGTGGTGGTTGTAGTGGCTTGGGTTGTTCCCGAGTGCGTTCCACCGAGGGAAGATCAAATCTTGACCTGATCCCTTATTTTTAGTAGCCGGTTGTCCTGAGGTATGCTTAGGGGTCAATCCACTCTGCGACTTCTTCCCCATGAGATCGATCGCGATCGCTGACACCGTGCTTTGTCATTCTAGTGTTGGTTCTTAGTGTAGGGTCCCACGGATGGCGCACTTGTTGATACAAAAGTTGGACGTTCACGATTTGGAGCTCCTTCTCGCATCAATTGAGAATTGCTGCTGAGACCTGCGCACTAAGAGACAAGAAACACCGTTAGGCTTACCGTGGGATTGTCTCCACGATTATCCTCCGGCGTGAGAGTAAGTAATCGGTTTAGGGTTTAAGGAGTTTTAGGGTTATGAGATCGTACCTTAAACGAGGGATATAATTCCCTTTATATACACACGGAATCCTCGTTGGTTCCGTGTTCCCCAACCTTCGGCGTATCCCGCCTAAGTCGGTTGGGAATGATTATCTTCTTATTTTAGAAGATATCGGATATCTATTCCGTAAATAGATATGGGCTTGGGCTTTCGTGAACCCAAACGCGTATGGACATTGGCCCAGTTCGTATTGGGCTTGCCAGTAGTGGACTGTAGTCGGGTTTATGACCCGACACCAGACTATACGTCATCACCCCCCGTGTAGAATGAGCTCAAGTTCCATGGGCTGATCAGAGGTCATGTTTATTTTGTTAATGGAAATAAGTTAATGGTGGTATCAGGGGCGAAACTATATAGGTTGTGGGTGTTCCAACTTACTTTCAAAGATTTTCTAACTTAGGTTGTGGGCGAAACTATATATGTTATGTAATATTATTATTTTCAACAAAATATTCAACTTATTTTCTAAGATTTTCTAATTTAGATTGTGGGTGTTCCAAAAATATTTGTATTCGGACATCTGAAAATTTGATCGGTGGTATTAAAAGGTTGAGTTTTATGAAATATCAGTGTTGGAATTCATATAAATTTTTTCCAAAACGTGTTACGGTTAACATTCTTTTTCTCAGTTTGACGAAAAATAGCTCGGTAACTATATTTAACTACCTCATAAATTCAGTTCAAATATATGATTGAATCCACATTATCGCTCAGCCCAAAACATACATTTGACACAAAAACTACCAAGTCCAAATTCGGCCCATACAAACATATGTAACAAAGCCCACTTATTACAACCCTAAATATACAAGTTGTGTTGCCCTAGATATATTCATACGCCACCAACTAGTTCTTCATTTCACACATAAAACAAAACACAGTTACCATGTATCTATCTTGTCCTCTCTCTATTTGAAAACAAAAAAGAGATCCTTGTTCTTCAAATCCAAACAACTATCGCAATCACAATCACAATAACACCATTTTCTTTCCCATAGTCCACGAAAATAATGAAGCACACAACTTATGAAAACAAGTGATTTGATATTTTTTCTTTAACCACACGAAAATAAGAACCAAAACCTTTTGTGGAAAACTAGAAGGGGGGGTTGAATAGTTTTACCAATTTAAAACTCCATTTTAAATATTTAGATCGACTTATGTCAATCTATTTGTTTGTTTATGTTGGACGTTGATAGATAGATATATAAACGTGTAATGAAAGATAAAGAGTAAGAAGCACATCACCACGACACAAGTATTTATAGTGGTTCGGCTACAAGGACACCTTCCTTGCCCTACTCCACTCCCCGAGTCACCTACTCGAGAGTTCGTAAGCACTACACCAACTCCTTATGGCGGAGAAGCCTTCACAACGTCGCTTAACTTTTTCCGGTACAAAGCTAAATACCGAGTTCTTTCACACCAAGGCGAACCACACCTAACACAACGTTGCCTACCCTTTATACGGTGCTAGGATAACCACCGAGTTCTTTCATACCTTAGGAGAACTAATCCTATCACAACGTCGCCTACCCTTTATTAGGTACTAGGCTAAGCACCTTAGTTCTTTCACACCTTAGGTGAACTACACCTTCACGACACAACACCTAATCTCAAGGAGATCTACTCCTTGTTACAACACCATCAAGGATATCACCATCCTTGTAGATAAACAAATACACATATGTATAACGATGCACCTCATCGATTATACGACCTAAGCATTCTCCCCAAATGCTACTTGATTTGATCATTTGGCATCCTTCACTAATGCCTTTGACACAACGCTTGGCACCCTTCACTAATGCCTTCGTCTTGACACCTTTAGCATCCTTCACTAATGCTTTTGACACAATGTTTGGCACCCTTCACTAAGGCCTTCGTCTTGACACCTTTAGCATCCTTCAATAATGCTTTGACACGGATGATGAGCACCTTTCACTAATGCTTTCATTTTGACACTTTCGGCATTCTTCACTAATGCCTTCAACCCAACATCTATGGAGAAAGGAAGAACTATCAACAAGAGAACCTTAGTAGTCTTGATGATGACGAAGCATGGCAACTCATGGACTTGAGCTTGCACGTCTTCAAGAGGTGGTGATCTCTCCTTTAAGAGGAACCTAGTAGATCACACAAAAACAAAAGACAAACTACGTAGATCACTTAGATCTGAGGTTAGAGGGTTAGAATACTTTGGGGAATTATGTGTGAAAAACCATGTTTAGAGAGAAAGAAATGGCTCTCTATTTATAGAGAAAATTCTCTTCTGTTCCCCGGATCCCACGGATCCCTACCACAAGGGATCCGGCTAGCACAAAGCTAAGGATCCGTGGTCCGCTCCTCTTTGCCCATGGGTATTTTTGGTTATGGGTCATGGGTCATGGGTTATGGGTTGATCCATGGTTTTCTTTCTAGATACAATGAACTTGGTTAAGTGGTATATATAAAACCATGGGTTATGGGTCAAAACCATTTGCTAGTATTTTACCCATTTAGTATATACTTGTATTTACCTATTTTAGCATACACTTAGTTTTTACCCATTTTAGTATACTTAGTTTAAGTATATGTTTAACCCAATATGTAAACACTAGTTGTTGTACATATGTATCTAAATCATAAAATCACTTATACTTGTTTTAGTGTTTTATGTGACAACTTAATTGTGTTAGAAAACTATTAACTCAAACTATTTACGTATTTTATTTGTTTCGTTAAAATGATTTTACGTTTGTTATCGACAAAATATTAGAAGATCGTAAAATATAAATAAACTTTTTTACGGCTTATTTGTATTAACAATCTCCCCCTTTTTGTTGATGACAACAAATAAAATTATTTTAAGGAAAAGCTAAAATTCCTAAAAGTTTGAATTTGTAGTTTTTACTTTCTTCTCCCCCTTTTTGTCGAAACAAAAAGAGCCTTGAAAGAAAGCAACACATTGTTTTTAAGAAAAACATGTGAAAGAAATAAAAAGAGGTAGAGAGCAAGTAACGGGAAAGGATCTCGTCTTTACTCCCCCTTGACGAGTCCATCCCTAGGTAAAGGCGTCAAGAAAGTAATACTAATCTAGTTTGTTTGCAACTAAGTTTGCAAAATATTTCGTCTAAGTGACGAATGTGCTCCCCCTTGATGATTGCAATTTTGCAAAGGGATGTAATCATAATATTGCAAGTAATTTGCAATGTATTGTTTTGACACAAAGCTCCCCTTAGCTTTAGGGTGTCAAAAGGCTTCAAGTGTAGATTGAATAACTACAAAACAAAGGTTAGAAAACAAGTATAATGCACAATTTCCTGCATATGTGATCCAAGTTAGTAGAAAAATAGTTTACTGTCTCACGGATCCCACATTCCTCCTAGTAGGGATCCATCTAGGCAATTTTGAGGGATCCGTATAGCTGATGATTAAATTAAGCAATGGTGATGTAACAAGTAATGTTAACATCAAAATGAGATATGTATTCAACCAACAAACATATACTCAATGCAATATGGCAAGTAAACTATCATTCAATAAAACATAAGAGATGATCAACAAATCTCTAAAAAACTAAGAGAATGATTTAGCCATATTCTACTAATACTAATAAGTGACCAAAGCTTAAGAAGCAACAAAGTGCTGAGTCTAGGGATGAGTAGACTTGTTGATTTGGTCCAATCTTTCAAGAAGATAATTAAACATGAAATGCAACTCATTTCGTACTTCTTGAACAAGTCCTTGGGTGGTTAGACAATTAGAGCAATTATTGTCTTGATTAGGAACAGGATGTTGTGAGGAGGTTCTACAAATGATGGTGGAGGTACATTGAGTAATTTAGGATAAGGTTCTACTAGGAATGAGAGTGGTGGTAATGGAAATTCCTCCATATGATCAAGTCCTTGGTGGTTCCTTGTTTCCAACGATGGACTAGTTGGTGATGTAGGTGGTTCCTATTTTAACGAGAAGGTTGGTGAATGAGAAGTTCTCGGTGGTGAATGCTCTAATGAATAGAGAGAGGCTCGGTAAAGGAGTGTAGTCCATGCTCTAGGAATGAAGGTTTAGACGTTTTGCTAGAACTAGGTACATTTGGTTTAGAGCTCGATGATCCCTTTTCTAACCTAAGAGGTTTAATGCTAATTATTGCGGTTCTCTTGGCAATTGTTGATTGGGTTTGTTGAGGTGAGATTCTAGCACTATTATCTCTTACGGATGATGATTCGGTGGATGGGAAGTCCTACCATTTGTGGGTTTAACCGGAGATGATTCGGTTGAGGAAATTTCATGTACAACAAGAGCAAGTTTCTTGGGTGGTTCTTGGTTGGATGAGTTAGCACTAGGAGCTTTCCTCATGATGAAATGACTAAGGAAAAAGGTTTCTAAATGCTGAGAATTATGTTGTGTTTGATGACTAAGGGATTCTAGGAAGATGACTTATAAAGGGAAGGATTTAGCAAGTGCATTCAAGACTTAAGTCTCTAATATCCTTTGGAATGTGATGATTAGCATGCACAAGGTTGAAGTTCAGAGTTTCACTGATCTAGGAACTCATTTAAGATGAGATGGAGTGTTTGAGTTAGTAAGATGAGTTGAAATGATTGTTTTAGCAATGTTAGACATAAACTGTCATCCGGATCCCACGGTTCCTTCCTCAGAGGGATCCGTCTAGGCTAATCCTAGGGATCCGGCTTTCAGCAGTTATGAAAGAGTGGAAATGATGTTTCTAAGATCTAAGACCTATATCATCTTGAGTGTTTCAGTCCTCCTAAGTGTTTTAAATGAAGGGGTGCTTGAGTACTTGAAGGTAATGAGTGATGTAGCTAATGATTGTTATTTATGGAAGGATTTGGAACTTTCAAGAGTACCAATGGATGAGCAAGGATAACACTAAAGATTTAGAGTGTCAATTGAAGCTAAATGATCCTAGAGATCAGGTTGTGTCTTAGGATAGTGTTTTAGAAAATATCCTAGAGGCTTTGAGATGGGAAAACTAGAATTTGATCAACTTTGATCAATTTTGAGGTAAGGATGATTTATGATCAATTTTGCCATAATCGAAAGATTTCTAAAGCTAGATGTGAGGGATCATGTGAGAATGATGAGTGATCATAGAGAGCGGAAGAGTAATGGATTAAAGTGAAAATGATAGATCTACAAGCGTCTTAGAGTGTGATCTAGGTGAGTTGAGTAGGAAAGGATCTACTTAACTTGATAAGGACTTAATTTGCCTTAAGACACTATGTTTAGCTTAGT
The DNA here is from genome assembly GCA_910596185.1 of Chrysanthemum makinoi. NCBI lineage: Eukaryota > Viridiplantae > Streptophyta > Magnoliopsida > Asterales > Asteraceae > Chrysanthemum > Chrysanthemum makinoi. The sequence goes on from OU343218.1 coordinate 11,530,447, forward strand.
GTGAGGTGTTCTAAGGACATGATTGAAATACAATGATTGCAATTGCATTTTCTGTTTGCCGGATCCCACGGTTCCCTAAGAGTAGGGATCCGTCAAGCACAAATTTTGGGATCCGTCTATCTGCTAAGCAGAACCTTTACAAAAGGTATGCAATGACTTTGACAATGCATCATATTTCAAGTTTTAAGAGGTTCTAACACTAATATATCAAATGAGATCGAGCTCACAAATAACAAAGAGGTTTATCAAACTTAACAAGCACTATTCAAGAAACTCAAAAACCTATTTACGATCTAGATTAGTAAATCATTTGTATTAACAATGGCGTGCAGAGTAGATGATGGTGTTCAAGACAATAGGGTTGTTTTGGCCAACGGAAGCAATGAACTATGTATAGTCATTACGGATGGTGATTAGCATACAATGAACTTCGTCCATGAAGTCATGTAGCTCTTCTCGATCAAAGAAAGATAATCGCTTGATGAGGCAAGTGGTTGTGATTAACTAAAAGAAAATTTTATTTTACAACTTGTTTGATTAGTAATCCTAAGACAATGCAAAGTATTTCCATTGTAAACTTACTTTAGGAAAAAAATAGGAGTATAAATTTCCCAAGTGAGAGAATGAATATGAGACTGTTACTAGCGGTGCTCAATTACGGCTAAACACGACCATTTTTACGGGTGATTCCACATACCCAACTTCTATCAAGGAAGCAATTCAACCGTTAGGTCAAATTGAGTTTCTAGTGCAATAAGTTCTCCAGTATTCATTCTCAAGTTAGGAAAATTTATATTCCTACAATGGCCTATCGAAGAGTAACAATGTTGATACTTTGCTTCCTTTAATATTATACTTGAGACAAATAAGGTGACGAAGGCGTCATGTTAAAAATAAGTTTAAAAGTTGTCCATATGGTAGACAACAAAAAATGGTTGGATGAGCTAGTTCAACATATGTTGTTGGAAAGCTTTGAGTTTGGACTTTCGGATATGAACAATTATATTTGCGTTGCAAAATAATTTACTTGAGTATATCGGATGAAATAATCAAGTTTTCAATCCTACTATGAAGCTTGGAGAGCGATCATGAAAAGGAAAATGGGAGAGTACATCATCAACACAAGTGTAGGTTATGATCCGATGTACATTCTTGTTGTTTTTAGAAAACGATACAAGAACAAAGGAAATCATACAAGAACATATGACAAACTCAATCAAAAATCCATTTAGTGTGTTATATGTTTTAAACATTTTTCAACCTATATGACTTATCTAAATATCTAAACTAACATTTTCGACACAACTAGATGTTATCCCAAACACTCCTTCAAATAGCACATTGATTAGTAGAATATTACTAAATCAACAAACAAGAGAATGAATAGCAAGGTAAGAAAACCACTTATGCTATTCAATCAAACAGGCACAAAAGCTATTTGAGATAAGCAAATAATCAAGTAATGCAACGAAGACAATTTATCATTTAGCATAGCATACGAAAGTTCTTTTCATCGCTTTGTGTTAAATATAAACATGTATACCAATCTTGATTAGTTTCTTTTATATTTATAAATATGATCAAAACCTTAATTTCAATAGAGGACACATTGTTATTCAAAAGCGAAAACATCCGTCTCCAATTAGATCAAAAGTTTGTGCAAAAGTTATGACCGAAAAATGACTTTCTATTATAAATCAATGATTCTGTAAATTATTGTTTTGAATCAGTTTATGAAATCATTTTAAATGAAAGTAGACTCAAATACCTTTAAAACGATAGGTGGCACGACTTCTAACGACTTACGGTTAAAAAGTTATGAATTTTTGAAATTCAGACAAAAACTGTCTTCTGTACCACGGATCCCACGGATCCCTTGCTTGAGGGATCCGTCCAGTGTAACCTGAGGGATCCGCGGATCTGACACAGAATTACAAAAATGTACGTTTTGACCCGACGAAAAGGTTTAGTCTTTGTAGACTTTTTAGTGAAGTTATATTACCCATTTTTACCTTTATTCAAGCTTGATTAACAAGATATCTAACAACAAAACTTCAAAGAAAAAAAAATCACTAAAACACTTTTCATATTATGATTATTATAATATAGAAGCATATATCACAATTTTGTCCACAAGCAATTTAGCACGTTTTTGAAAAAACAATGTAACTAAGAAAACATACCTTTGCTATATCCCCTTTTTATGGTTTTAGAAACCATAGACGCGAAATACTTCATGATCTTCTAAGATACCCCAATCCTTTGCTATATTCCCTTTTTATGGTTTTAGAAACCATAGACGCGAAATACTTCATGATCTTCTAAGATACCCAAATCCTAGTAGAATACTTCTCACAGGAAAATGTTAGAATGATCTATCACTATCCAACATATGATGATTTCTAAAAACATGACTTTTTGTTTTAAGAAATTCCCTTCTTTGTAGTTTTCAAACATACACGGATCGTATCAAGTTTTCAAAGTACAATATACAAAAAAAACTTGGTAACGAAGCTCTGATGCCAATTGTGGAAAACTAGAAGGGGGTTGAATAGTTTTACCAATTTAAAACTCCCTTTTAAATATTTAGATCGACTTATGTCAATCTATTTGGTTGTTTATGTTGGACGTTGATAGATAGATATATAAACGTGTAATGAAAGATAAAGAGTAAGAAGCACATCACCACGACACAAGTATTTATAGTGGTTCGGCTACAAGGACACCTTCCTTGCCCTACTCCACTCCCCGAGTCACCTACTCGAGAGTTCGTAAGCACTACACCAACTCCTTATGGCGGAGAAGCCTTCACAACGTCGCTTAACCTTTTTCCGGTACAAAGCTAAATACCGAGTTCTTTCACACCAAGGCGAACCACACCTAACACAACGTCGCCTACCCTTTATACAGTGCTAGGCTAACCACCGAGTTCTTTCACACCTTAGGAGAACTAATCCTATCACAACGTCGCCTACCCTTTATTAGGTACTAGGCTAAGCACCTTAGTTCTTTCACACCTTAGGTGAACTACACCTTCACGACACAATACCTAATCTCAAGGAGATCTACTCCTTGTTACAACACCATCAAGGATATCACCATCCTTGTAGATAAAAAAAAATACACATATGTATAACGATGCACCTCATCGATTATACGACCTAAGCATTCTCCCCAAATGCTACTTGATTTGATCCTTTGGCATCCTTCACTAATGCCTTTGACACAACGCTTGGCACCCTTCACTAATGCCTTCGTCTTGACACCTTTAGCATCCTTCACTAATGCTTTTGACACAACGCTTGACACCCTTCACTAATGCCTTCGTCTTGACACCTTTAGCATCCTTCACCAATGCTTTGACACGGATGATGAGCACCTTTCACTAATGCTTTCATCTTGACACTTTCGGCATTCTTCACTAATGCTTTCAACCCAACATCTATGGAGAAAGGAAGAACTATCAACAAGAGAACCTTAGTAGTCTTGATGATGACGAAGCATGGCAACTCATGGACTTGAGCTTGCACGTCTTCAAGAGGTGGTGATCTCTCCTTTAAGAGGAACCTAGTAGATCACACAAAAACAAAAGACAAACTACATAGATCACTTAGATCTGAGGTTAGAGGGTTAGAATACTTTGGGGAAGTATGTGTGAAAAACCATGTTTAGAGAGAAAGAAATGGCTCTCTATTTATAGAGAAAATTCTCTTCTTCCGGATCCCACGGATCCCTACCACAAGGGATCCGGCTAGCACAAAGCTATGGATCCGTGGTCCGCCCTCTTTGCCCATGGGTATTTTTGGTTATGGGTCATGGGTCATGGGTTATGGGTTGATCCATGGTTTTCTTTCTAGATACAATGAACTTGGTTAAATGGTATATATAAAACCATGGGTTATGGGTCAAAACCATTTGCTAGTATTTTACCCATTTAGTATATACTTGTATTTACCCATTTTAGCATACACTTAGTTTTTACCCATTTTAGTATACTTAGTTTAAGTATATGTTTAACCCAATATGTAAACACTAGTTGTTGTACATATGTATCTAAATCATAAAATCACTTATACTTGTTTTAGTGTTTTATGTGACAACTTAATTGTGTTAGAAAACTATTAACTCAAACTATTTACGTATTTTATTTGTTTCGTTAAAATGATTTTACGTTTGTTATCGACAAAACATTAGAAGATCGTAAAATATAAATAAACGTTTTTACGGCTTATTTGTATTAACACCTTTGGCGATTTATTCGACTAAAAATGTTGTAGATTTGTTGTGGTTTCGACCTAGGTAAATGTGATGTTTCTATCAAAGAACGATGGTGGATTTGTTAGGTTAAGAGGCGAACATATATTACCACCACATCTTACTGGGTAAGATGATTAACCTCTTACCGCCTCCGATTCAAAGGAAAAAAAACAACACCCGCCTCTTACCGTGTCTTACCGGTAAGCGGTAAGAGGCTGGTCAGATGCTAGTCAGAGTTTTATGTAAAAAACAAACACACCCTTAATGACTTTAATTCTTATGCTCTAAAATTCACAATTCTATCAACATCTATTCAACTTCGATGGACTTGAATGCACATCAATTAATGCCAAGCTTGTAATCCGTATTCTTCACATTCATTCCAACCTTTTGTGTCACCCTTCCTTCCAAATATTTCATAACATTATGAGCCTTTAGAGTTTCCAGTACATGGTGCACACCAGTTACGGGACGGGGAATACTATACAATTCAAATGTGGCATTTCATAAATCATGGGCTTAATACTAATTTTAACATTATTATAGAGGAATTTTTGAAGTATGAAGATGGTGACAGGTCTCGTCTCTTGATTCAAGGAATTGAGTTTCAGTCCATAGAAATGGCAAGTTAATATCTTTCAATCTTGACATAACCATAATCGTCTATCTAAATTGTCAATATATTTTCTTTATGATTTACTTTTTCTTTTTGTGAATCATTATTAATCACAATATGTTTTTTATTTTGACATAAAGATGCAGGAGGATGAAGAAGTGGAAGGACTCAAAAGTCTCTCGATAACTGAGGAAGAGGATATAGATGATGATGATGAATATTGGGAGAAAAAGTTGCCATATGAGTATCACCGTCAGCAACAAACGTCTGAATGCAAGGACGATGACCGGCTTCACCAATCTTGATCACATGAAGTGCGAGGAAGAATGGTAGTACTTTATGCTTCAGTGGTATTACCACTACATATAACTTTATCAAGCTCATCTATTGTCATCAGCTCTATGGAACCAAACATAACAATAACGTATGTTAGTAAGTCTCTTCTGATGTTGGGATATTTATAATACTTGCGTTATTTTGCTTCATTAGAAATCACAGGCAACTATCTAAATCAATTCATAATTAAACTACTAGACAAAGAAACAAAGAAAGTTGATACAAATACAAAATATTTCATGTAGTTATGATAAGTACAACATAACACTCTGAGAGGGAAAGTGATGACAAAATGGACATTTCTGAAAAATTATGCAAAAGAACTTCTCATATATGTTCACACATCTCATCTTTATATACATATTATGCAATCTTATTATTTTCAACAAAATATTTAACTTACTTTTTAAGATTTTCTAATTTAGGTTATGGGTGTTCCAAAAATATTTGTATTCAGATATCTGAAAATTTAGTCGGTGGTATTAAAAGGTTGTGTTTTATGAAATATCAGTGTTGGAACTCATATCAAAAAATTTCAAAAATTTATAGATATTTGGATTTATAAAATTGTTATCCGAAATTTCAAATTTTCGAATTGAAAAAACTTAGCTAAAATAATGGGTCTAAAGTAAAACCATCATCGCAAATTTCGGATATCCAAATTTGTAATATAAGTAGTTATTGACAAGTTCCTTAAATTATTTAAATTAACAACAATAAAATTATTGTCAAAAATATCTCATTTCATATTTTCCCTTTATGCCTAAAAAAGCATGAGGCGACTCTGATATCATAATAATCGTATTTACCTCATTGACAATATTTTTATCTTTTAGATAAATTTTTCTAAATTCATGCCGTAATTGTTTGCGAAAGTGATTTCAAACTTATAGAAAAGATGTCCTCGAATGAAAAAACCGAAAAACCAAAAATCAAACCGCAAAAAACAAAAAACCGAAAAAACCAAACCGAAATTTTTGTGCGAGGTTTGGTTTTAAAAAACTTAACACCGAACTTTTAGTTCGAGATTTAGTTTTAGCCAAAAACCTTCCCAAACCGCCCCATGTTCACCGCTATTTTTTAACATTGCTAAAGTTCCATTTTCTTTTCTCTCCATCTTTTATGAAATATTGCTTTTATTACCTTTTCTTTCTTTTAGAAAAATTCGAAAACACAAAAAATATTCTTTTCTTTCTCTTCAAAGTGTAACAAGAAAATAGTGTGTGTTTTTTAGTTTTATAAACTTTTTATTGATTTTATCTGAACATTTTATATTATTTAAATTTGAATATTAAAAGTTACTACTATTAACAACCCTAAAAGCTATTGTTATTCACCCGGATTACCAATACACAAAATTTGTCCTCACACTTTTATAACTGACTCAACTATTTTTACGTTTTTATTTTCACTAAATGCATACTACATCCTAACATCACATGCTTCTAATGTATATCCATCTCAAACAACGATAAGAAAAAGATACTTGACTAAACTTTATGCTTTTTAGTTCTCTTTTAACTTAAGGATAATTTAAATATGTTTCTTGTTGGTCACTAATTGTGTCTTAAAACGTTAAAACAAATATAACTTGAGAAAAAATTGGGTTTATTTAAATATGTTTATTTTGGTTTATTTATTTGATCTCTAAGCTTGAATAAATTTGGGAAAGGCTTTTAAGCCATCTATTTTGCTTATGAGCTTATCCATTTGATTTATGGCTTGTTTAAATTCGTAAACTTATATTGATAAATTTAAAATCCTGAAAAGTGGGTTGATAAATTATTGAAAATATATAATTGACTCTTAAGCCCGGTAAATAAATTAACACAGACACCTAAACATTAACATGAAATAATTAATCATGGTCACTAAGGGCTATAATATAAGTTGAACGAACGCAAACGTGGTTTGTTCGTGATCTCTTGTTAAAGTGTAATAGAAATAACACATAAACATTACACACGGTGTGACATAAATAACTTCACAACATCATCATATTTAAAAAAGAGTTTTGCAAAACAATGACCATCAGGCAATGCTTAAAACAACAATTAATATTAATATAAAAGAAAACTTGAACTTTGTTAAATAAAAATGACATATATTTAAGTTAAGTTTTATGTTCATTTAATGTGCATTAAATGCATAACTATTTTAAATATATAAAAAAAAATAAATAAATAAAAAATAAATAAAAATTATTGTGCCTTACGCATTGCCTAATGGACATTGTTTAACAAAACCTTTAAAAAAATAAACAGCCATAGTTGCACCAAGTAGCCAACGAACTTAGTAAATCAAATTTGACATAAAATGTGTTTCATCAAAATTTCTTGGCTTAACACAAAGGTCAAATATAGTCATTTACAAATAAAGACCAATAAAAAGATACAGGGTGTGTTTGGGGAGGAGCTTATGGGGCTTGGGCTTCTAAAATAAGCCGGCTTATAAAATAAGTCTCGTTTGTTATGCGAGCTTATAAAATCATAAGCCCTTAAAAGGGGCTTAAAACTTTAGCCCCATAAAAGGGGCTAAAAACTTTAGCTCGGGGCTTATGAACAATTACATATTTACTCACAAAAATATCTAACATATACCATAAAACTCATTTAATTATATCATTTTTAGTAATTTTGCAATAATAAACCCCAGCCCTAGCCCTTTTGCCAAACAAGTCTACAAAAATACAAATTTCAACTTCAGCTTATAATAAAAGCCCTAGCCCCGGCCTCAGCCCAAACCCATTACGCCAAACATACAGTATATGTTACATATCGCATTATTTGTTATTACTTGATAATGTGTTTCAATGTCAACGGCCAATGGTATCACGACCAGACCAATTCCACCAATAACCATCAAACTGTCAAACTTAAATGTTACAAGATGGTAACGTTGGTTTCACTTCATAAATTTCCATAATTGTCAAAGAAATATTCAAACTATGCATATCAACCACATTTCCTTGAGACAAAGATAATTACTCGTCAAACAAACAAAAACACCGGATGGGATATATTGCTCAACGAGACACCCTTCCCACCAAAAAACAATGATCAAAGTTGACGGAAAGCAGTATCATATGTTCATTAATTGCGGTATACTGTAAGCAATCTAGAATTCTAGATTTCATTATTATTGTTTTTTTTCCCTCACCGTAATGGGACAGAATTCTCATTCATTTAAAGCTGATTGAAGGATGGGTCATTTCTAACCAATCATGCTTATTGCAGAGTCGCTTCACGTTGAGGCTTCATTTGGCTTTCCATTCTAGTGAACCACTCGCCAATGTGTGTATTCTCTACCATATCTTTTCCCGCTGTGAGATAACGTATGGGCCTCAGCACACCAAATACAGCAAGATCACCCAAATTTGGTTCTGAACCACCTGCAAAATATTAGAAAGGTTACAACACTTCTCTGACTTGAAGATCAAAACATAGCACTTCGCAAGTTTAATATTTGACGAGTTAGTTTTCTATAGTTTATTTATGCTTAAAAGAGGCAAATATTGTAGTTTGAACATTTTTATAAAGAATGATAAACAGCAAGCAAAAGCATTTTTATTTGCAAGACAATAAAAAAAATAACCTTTAAAAAATAAGTAAATAATTAATACCTAGAGTTTTATACGAACACATATGCAATCAATTGCTTACCTAGATATTGTCTGCCCTTTAACGCATCCACCCATGTCTCAGCAGCTTCATACAAGGCTTTACGCTCATCAGTGATGTTATGTCGCTTCTTCAGCTTTTTGGACACAAAATACATCGCTGCAGCTCCACTATACTTTGCCAAAAGCCTTTCGGTGAAGCTAAAGTTGCCTGGAATGGTATCAAATCTAGAATCAGTTCCCACAACTTTATTGCCAAAAGAGTGTTTATGCTTTCAGCATTGCAGTTCTTGGGTGATGAGACAAATAAACAAGAAGACCATCAAATGTTATATGCACATAGTCGATAATGTGTGCAGCCCAGCATGAGCCATTTTGGGTGCTACTAACTGCATTATTCGTATTCAAAATTCACTATGTTCTCGTACCAAGCAAACACAAATAATACCCACTCCAAGACCACAAACTGAAGAAAAACCCAGGAATCAAAATTTGCTGTCCATGTAAATTCTATATACTTAGGTCGGCTTATATAGCTTGGTAATAGAGATTAAGCCACATATATGTTGGTTACACAACCAAATGTCTTATGAAGCATCATTATAATCATTTACAAAGAAAACTTGAAAAAATCTCCATAACTTACTTTAGCCCTAAGTTTTCTCCAAAATTATACGGAAAGTGGTAGGTAAAAGCATATTTCCTAATATAAGGTTCGTCTATAAGTAACTATATATGCACAAACATCTAAAACAAAGTCATCAATATTCTTCTCTGCCTGCACACATCATTCAGTAATATCAAACTTCCCGAATAACATAGTATAAAGTTATGCAGCGATATACAAGCATATAATATGTGGAGATAGCACATGTACACAAACAGCTAAAAATAAGACGTTATTCAGCCTACACAAGATCAATATCAACATTATTATAGACTATATTCATGTTAATTTTATAATGTTCCAAATATTACCATGAGTAGTGATGTAATCAAATGATTCAAGAGCCTCAGAGGGACTTCTGTATATATTTGGCGATAACACATGCACCAAATGATTGTCTACCCACCTACAACAATAGTTTTAAGCATAAGTATCAATTTCATGGATATCAATTCACGGTCTCCTAAAAACTCAAAACTCTATTCAATTTGTGAACATCAGAAGGTCATACCCACGCCACTTCTTAGTTTCGTCATCCTCGGGTCCAGAGTCAGGATGCATACGTTGATGCAATTTATCAATAATATCTGCAACCATCAAACAATACTATCTTCATATATTATACCAAATAGAAGAAATAACCATACACATACAGATAACTAAAGCTATACAGTTAACAAAAAACCAGTTTTTAAGTCAATGACCTGTAGAGTCGACCATTTGTTCACCATCGACCTTCAAAATGGGCACCTTCTTGTAGTCAGACCATTTAATCTCTTTTTTGTTTATGGGATTGACTTCCACTATCTTGTATGGAATATCATTATATTCAAGAAAAGCTGCACAAAGTAATATCATTAACATCATAAACCAAAAACATAATAGATCAAAACACACACAAATATAGTCACAGATTTCTCAGACAATATTTAAAACTGAACATACGCAGCCCTAGATTTGTAGCATACACGGTTTTTACTTATTTATTATTGACCTATTTGACAGGAAAATACAAACAGAAGTAACTTACTTTCACCTTTTTACCAATCAAAGTTTTATACTTTTTTAGGTCAAAAGCTAATGTTGCTTACAATAGGTAACACGATACAAACTTATAATATTCGTAACAAGTTACCAATCGATAAAAACATACTATGCATTGCAATTCTCTTAAACAAAAAACTACCATTTGTAACAAAAAGAGAGAAAAACAGCGCTCGTAACAAATTGCCCTTAACCTTATTAATTCGCGTAACTCAACATTCAGTGCTTTTGAACAAACTCATAATTCATTTTATTATACTCTTTTACCACTTTACTGATTCACAGTAACAATAACATATTAAACGTAACGGTACGCGAAATAACGAATAATAGTAACTATTATTACATACTGTTACCAATTCTTTCACCATTTAATCGATTATAACAGCTACACCATTAGCAAAAATTACGAATAATTGTAACCAGAGGCGGAACTCTTTGGGGGCAGGGGAGGCCGGGAGGGTCCCCCCTACAAAAAAAAATTTGCGGCACCTAGTGTTAATATTATAGGTTTCAGGGGTAATTTAGTTGAGGTTACAAACATATCTCCGATTCGGCCCCCCAAAATAAATGGTCAAGTTCCGCCACTGATTGTAACCTTAAAATTTTCATATATCTAACAATAGCATACAATAAAAATGTTTATTTTCTAAACACAGTAAATAAATCAAGGTAAAAAAAGTGATCATGCAGTTAATTAGTTGTTAGTAGTACCTTTAACCTTATTACAAAAAGGACAAGCTTGATACTGATACAAAACTAACTCCTTCGGTACATAACAACTCTCGTGCACCTCACGCGCTTCCGACGCCGCAGTCGAATACAAAGCATTTCGTCCAGTAAAACTTTGTGCACCGCTGCTCGATGAAAACCAATGAATATGTGGTGCAGGGTTTGTTTTGGTGATGGTATAAGAAGGTGTTTGAGGAATTGGGTGGCGGCGGGTGGAGGGGATGGCGGCGGATGATGTACGGATGGTGGTTGCAAGGCGGCTGATTTTTCTCACTGTTGCCATGGTTAACGATGGTTTGTTGGAAATGATGGGGTTTATTGGTGGTTGGTTTATAAACCCTTGTTTGATACGTAGTAAGAGTTGAGATGAATATACTCATATTTGTCATAGAATAAATGAACCAATCATAACCCTCAATTTTTTATCTAAATTAATACAAAATCATTTTTTACCTTTTTTTTAAAACAACATATCTTACAAACAGTAAATTTTCAAAATATAAAAAATACACCATCGTGACGAGAATTAAATTATCTTTCTATAGATATGCACTTTACGTATTTTTACAAACATTTTTTCAAAAATTCCGTCCGAAAAAATATATATGATTTTACGAATCATATATGATTTTAAAAAATCATGTATGATTCGATTTTTACGAATCATATATGATTTTACAATCATATATGATTCTCAAAAATCATATGTGATTCGTAAAAATCAAATCATATATGATTGTCACAAATCATATATGATTTTGTTGAACGAAATTTTGAAAAAAAAAAGTTGTTAAAATATATAGTAGTGCATATCTATAGAAAGATAATTTAATTCTCGTCACGATGGTATAATTTTTATCGCGTAACGATTAACGGTTTGCGATCTATTTAATTTTTTAAAAAAGAGTGAAAGTTTATCATAATAAAAAAATAAATGGCTATTATTGGTTGATTGGATCTATGGTAAATTTTGGTTCTATATTGAACTTTTGCCTACGTAGTAATTCGTTGTGACTTAAACCATTACCACATATACATTTATTTATTTTAAAATTTTTTTAGAATGTTTTCCAAATTTTTTTTTCCCTATTAATTCACAAACAAGTTGTAAACAAATTGAACATTCAGTAAATATTTCATAAACCGTTTGGTAAAAAGTTAGTTTATGTTCGTGTATTTATTAAATGAACAAACATGAACAATATTTTACGTTCGTTTAGTTAAATGAACGGAAATAAACAAAAGTCACGTCCGTTCGTTTATATTCGTGAACGTCTGATTATGCGTTCGTTTATGTTCGTATATCATATCTTTTAATTGTATAATTTTAAAATTATTTTGTTTAAACAAAAACACATATAAAACAATATATTGTGCATAATTTAATAAAAGTTATATTTGTTTGTCTATGTTCATTTATTTTCAATCGTTTATATTCGTTTAGTGTCTTAATGAACGAACATAAACGAACATGAACAATTCATTTTTTTAATAAATGAGCATGAACAAGAAAATTCGTCCGTTTAAGTGTTCTTCTCCGTTTATTTGTACGGTTAAAGTTAAACGAACGAACATGAACACAGTTCGTCTGGTTTGTTTAGAGGCCTAGTTACACATATACTACGTATATGTTTGGCGCAATGGGCTGAGGTTAGGGCCGGAGTTGGGGCTAGAGTTTGGGTTGAGGCTTATATTATAAGCCGAAAGTTGAAGCTTATACTTTTATAAAGCTGTTTAACGAATTATTTGGAGCTGAAGCTTATTAATGTAAAATCACATAAAAATACATCAAATAAAATTTACATATATTTACAGCTTTTACGTGTTAACTATTCATAAGCCACTATAAGCCTCATTTTATGGACTTGGGCTTATGAGGCTTATGACTTATATTATAATATGACTTATATTATAAGCCATTAGCCTCCATAAGCATGTGTCACAAACGAGACTTAATTTATAAGCCGACTTATTTTAAAAGCCCAAGGCTCGATAAGCCCCTGTAAGCCTCTTGCCAGCCATAGTTTGTTATTTACAAGCTTGAGGTTATGTTTAGTATATTTCTGAATGAATCCTGGTTTCATTATTACAAAAACAGTTTGTTCTAAAGAAAAATGATTTAGGTAAGTTAGGTAGCTTTGAAAGATATTTGAAATCCTACATTTCATGCTTTGCATCTAGCTGAAGGCTCTATTCTTCAAAATAGTAAGCAATCACCTGAATGTTCAAATTATAACAATATGCTATCTCTTTTGCTTACCCGAAACATATATGAGCTCTGAGTATCACCAAGTGCCTTTAATTTTCCTCAACTTACACATTACTTTAAAATGTCAATAATTGTCTCACCATCAAATATTTCCAGCAATTGTATCGATTGAATCTAATCATTAATCAGTACTCTAATGGTCAATTTCATCTCAATTCCACCCTAGTTCTTTTAAAGGTCAATTATGTATTTATGTTCTCAGCATAGTCAAATATTTCCACTGCAGGATGGGTCAGATGCAGGTTTATTAGGACATAGGAGAGGCAAATATGAGAGAGTAGTGGACATATAGGATAACCTAACCATATAGAGTACAGATCGTAAACAATAACTATCCATTTCTATAAATACTATTAACTACCGACATTAGTACATTCCATCATTTTTGTGTGCAATACTCAGTTATCATGACACGTTTTGTAAGGCAATTAAAAGGTATTAGAAGATCTGAAGCTAGCTGATTATAAAACAAAACTTCAGCACTTGATAATTGTAACTTTGTAAGTCAGCTATAATTTTGACATTCGTGTACAAATTTGAACCAATATTGTCATGTATATTTTCGATTGCAGAAAGAAAGCCGGGATTGACGATGGCAGAAGCAAGCGGGTATTTTTATTACTCCTATACTCTAAAATGATTGAGCTCAAAACTGATGCCAAATGATTTAACTATGTTTCCAGTATAGCTTATCATGCTGCCTTTGGGTGTCTTATTATGATACGGGATTCATTGTACGGTTAGAGTCAATACATTTGACCAAATTTAACCAACCAGTTTTTTCACAACACAGTGATCTGACATTCTGTATCATCAAATCAATCGTGTGTTTTAATTAGAGCATCAATCAATCCATGCCTGGTGTCCTCCTCAAAACAGTCCTATAGAATGAATGTACTTCTAAGTATGGTATCACCTAATGAAAATATAACAATTACTAAATACATAAAAAATAATAACTCATAAATTTACTTGTCATGTTGTTGCTAATGAGTCAAACAAGTAAAACTTATTCAAAAAAAATTCATAGGTGTTGGTCATATGCTCACGATAATTTTATTCAAGTAAAAAACTCAACCACTATTGAGAAATAAAAGATAATTTATTAGTTATATCAGACACGCTCTTATTATATATAAAAATTATTTCGGACAAAATGGTTTGGATCAACCCAGTCGAATCAATCTAGCTAACCCAAACATGTTTGGGCCATGACTCGACCAGCACATTTGGCCATCCAACCGAAATCTATGATGCAAAGGCGAAAGGATGGAAGAATGAAAAAGAAAAAGAAACGGTTAAACGAAGAAAAGAAATCAGCATCCTGTTTTCATTTAAAGTGGTATAGCCATAAGCAATCCAGTTATCAACATTGCTAGTTTTGACTGCATTCCATTTATCAACATACCTAGTACTAACTCCAGTGTATTAAAAGATGATGCTTGTAAATTCTCACGAAATGAATAGTGTACAACTCTTGACGCAACCAGGCTTCATTTCCTTCTCCATCCTAGTAAACCATTCCCCAATACGTGTGTTTTCCACTAAATCTTTTCCCAACTTGAGGTTTCGCATAGGTCTCAGAACACCAAACACAGCAAGATCACCCAAATTCGGTTCTGTACCACGTGGCACAATATAAAAAGTTCATTCTTAGCAATCTCAGTTTGGATATTTGACAAGTTTTCTATATTTCGGCTCCTAGATTTTCAAAAAACATCACCACACTTTCAAGTTTCTTCAATCACAAATGCATACGAAAAATGTTATATGTTCATTTCAAAAACATATTCATCATACCTATTTCGTTAAACCGAAAGACATTTAATCAGCAAAACTCTGGTATCTGTACTTTCATTCTTAATAATAACATACAATATACAATAATGCAAATACAAAAATATATAGTATTTATTTATGAATCATTTTATCATACTAGTTTGACCAGAAATCAAATTTCATTTGTTGTATGACTCATTATTTTTATTTGCAACTTCTAATTTATGACCATAAAATCAAAACGTGATCAACAAAACTTTTGATTTTACTTTTGCCCGTTTACAACTTGTAAACTGCGACTGTTTTAATATGCGACTCAGTATGCCTAGTGAGCATTTTGCCAAGTATTTGGATGTCAATTTGACGAAGGTAGTAATTGGCATGTTTGTTACTACAAATTATGAATAAGTATACTAACTAAAGCCTATTTCAAAACATAAAATATATAGAGGAACCAAAGTTCAAAATCAGAGACGAACCAAGATATTGTCTGCCCTTCAAGGCATCCACCCATTCTTCTGCAGCTTTATACAAGAATTCACGATCATCAGTAATGTTAAGTGCTTTCCTCTTCTGTATTAACCAAAAATAATATCTTATCTTCAACTTCTTTATCAGATAATACGAGTAGTAGGCACAACAATGCTTCAACAGAAACCTTTGACCGTCGTCGTAACAACCTGAAATAGTAAGAATCATTATTACCAACTTAACTAGCAAACAAGAGTTAACTTCTGGATAGAGATGCCAATTTCTAACAACTATGGTCAAATGGCTAAAATCGGGTTATGATCAAACGCGACAAATCATTTAAAGTTAAATAAAAAAAGAACCAAGTCAAATGGGTTGAAAGTATCCCAATAAAACATAGTAGTTCATTTCTATCAGATTCACATATCCACAAGGCATTTGGGACGAACTAGACGAACACCATTCTAACCGTTAGACGAATTAGAGTTCCCTATTTTAATTTGACCACATTTGTAGAAAGCTTACAGGAGAACTATATGGATGTTGATAGCAAAAGGCTAGGGTATCAAGCACTACATCTCATTTACAGTAGTTATATATTTCTATAAAGATTAGACAATCAACTAGAGGGTTTTTTTTGCTCTTAGGACTCATAATTGAAAGATATGTCGTTACTATGAGCCGAAATATACAAACATGTAATATGGAGACACGACTTAAATTGATATTCTCACATACGCATACAGTGTATGCTTATGAATATTTATCTTAATTATACAAAATATTACCATAACTCCAGATGTAATCATAAGTTTCAAGAGCCCCAGATAAACTTCCGTAAGTATTCATTAGTAAGACCACAACAAAGTTGTATCCGCCCACCTACAACAAAAGTTGCAGTCAAAAGCAATGTATTAGTTTCATATATCTCCATTCTCAGTCACACAAAAAGGTCCATGTACTACACTAAACAATTTCATATTTGCCATAAGACTGCTTGCAGATTTAACTACTTTACAAAAAAAGGGCCATACCTACGCCACTTCTGAGTAACAACGTCCACAGGTGCAGAGTCAGGATAAATCCTTTTGAACATTTCATCAATAATATCTGTCAACATTAACCAATACTATCTTGAAAATTTATACTATTAAACAAAGAATGGAGAACCTTAGTTATACAGATAAACATTAACTAAACAGTTGAATAAAGACACAAATCTATATGTCAATAACCTGAAGCATTCACCAGTTTTTCACCATCTACCATCAATACCGGCACCTTCCTGAAGTCAGACCGTTTAATTTCCCTTTCATAAAAAGGGTTGACCTCCATAATCTTGTGTGGAATACCATAATACTCAAGGAAGACTGTAACAAGAAGAAACTCTTCAAGTTAGTTGGAACCAAATAGCAGCAATGAAACTGAATATAGCATTAGCATCATAAACCAAACTGTTATAAAACATAGGTTTCTTAGATGTCATAGTTAATATTTCACATACAAGAACAGATTGTCAAGGAAATTTCATCCTGATAGTGACAGATTATATAAAACGACATTACAAATTCATTCTGGCTCAATCTAATATGGGTAGCCCTTAACGTGGTAAACTGCTACTGTGATAATAGTAATCTCGATATTATACACCATGTTTTGAAGTCACATTGTTCATAACTTACCTAGAATTCATATAGTGCGAACATATATTCTACCGAAAATCTCATTAATCAGTAAAGTAGATCAGCTTAATATGCAGAGACTATACGTTGAGCATTGTAATATTTTAATGTCTTGCTATATCTCAGAACCATCAAACATGTTTACGGCTAGCCTATATAACATGTAAAACCTGCTCAAAATGATAAGTATATTTGCATCTGTTCTCATGTGAGATATTAAGTCAAAGCTATTTTATTCATTTATCGTCATCATTTTCCTAGCCCTGTTTATGCTTCGATATGATCATATCCAATTCTGTGTTACATTTCTATAATGATACAGTGGATAGCAAGCCACTAAATTTGGCAGTTTGGCAGAAACTCGAGCGTTTTATGGTTCATCCAACTTGGTAAAAAAGTGAGTATATCAAGGAAAGAACTGGCAAGTGCAAGTCAAACCACATTCAAATCTAGCTGAATAAAAAGGTAGCATCATAGAACTTTTAGTCTGCAATTGATTTGCAATATGAATAATAGCTTTCAATAGCTGATATTATAGATTAAAATGACTTTTGGCCTGTTTGACCTGCATTTGACCTATTGATCTCGTTTAACAATTAATACAATCTCTACTAAATATGGTGACCCATATTAATATTCTGAAAACACTAGAACGTGCTGATCATGTTTTGCTGTATTTCTATTGGTTCTTTTTGTAACTAGCACCACCATGGATATCTCGGTAAAAAACCACAATTACTAAAACTCAAGGCATCAACCAGAGGATGAGTTAGCTGCCTTAAACAATATCCTATGCTCTTAAATGAGCATGTCCCAAACGTATACTTGTTTATAGTCCTTGATTAGTAGGAGCTGAACTACCTATGTCACACGCAAATATGCAATCAAAACTGTGCTTCCCGTACCCCACGTTTTAACGACCTACATCCTCCCTAACTTGCTCAAAAGTATCACAACTTCTTCAAATAGCGTTGCTTAAAGATGTCCAGTATTTAGTGGCGCAAACTATGTGTCACAAAGGCATTAATGTCATTCTTACTAGTATGGGGTCTTAAATGTTATTTAGCCTATCTATGTTTGGCCAACTTCAACGCTTGTGTAAAAATGAAATAATCATGTTAACTTATTCCTCTACGATTCCTCTCTGTATCGTTTCATTAGTACCAATCATTGTTGTCTCTCATCAAGGTCCTAATTAAGTCTAAATTGTAACACAATGAAGTGGCACTAGCTAGGCTACGTTCGACAAAACTAGTAGTTATAAAAGTGTTTGGTAACATAGCTATATTCATAACTACGAAGTGCAAACTGACGTAAAAGCATCTTCTATTAGCGTAGCAAAATGCTCAAAAAATGTGGTCGCTAAACACTCGTTGGCAAATAGTAACCGAAAAATCGAAACGAACAAACCGATGCATGATACATAAAAATATCTAGACTAAATATGGCAACTAATTATTTTGATAAAATATAAATTATTAACTGCAATAACCGAAATAACTGAAAAAACGGAATAAAATATCTGAATTACCTTTAACTTTGTTACAGAGAGGACAGCCTTCAAGCTGATAAAGAACGACGTCGTTAGGGACGTACTTCTTGTTATCACATTCAGGTAGCTTTTTGTCTTCGTCGGTGAACGGTTTTTTTGAAGGTTGTTAAGATCGGGATCCTACCTAGGATCGTTTTCGTCTTTGCAAGATCGTGATCGTAAGATCGGATCGAGATCCTAAGATCCTACTACAACGTCATTTTTTAATAGTCTTTGTAATATTATTCAAATCTACAAATGATTATCTATCATTAATCAAAATTATATGAATGTTCTATGAAAATATTGTCCTAAATTATGAATAATTGAATGTTTAGAAAGAATCACACGTTGTTTTCTTAATTCTATTAAAAGATAATCCATAACTTTGTAGTTTTTTAGTTTGCGGTTCGAAAAACGTAAGATCGGATCGGATTAGATCTTAAGATCCTACGGTCAAGATCGGGATCCTGTAAGATCTTAAGCTTTCTAAGATCCTACGTAGGATCCGGATCGTTTTTGCTTTGTAGAATCGTAAAATCGTAAGATCCTAAGATCAGGATCGGGATCCTGACAACTATGGTTTTTTTCCGTCAAAGCCCTGGCCTATGAAGTAAAATTTTCTGGTGGAGGTCCATTTAGACTGTGTTGACCATGAATTGTTATTGTAGCTGAGTTTAGCTTTGAATGATGCTGTTTGGATGAGTGAGTGGTGGAGAGTAGTGGAGAGTGACGTCGTTGTACGGACGGTGGTTGCGGCGGTGGTGGTGGAGAGTGTACGGAGGGTGGTGGCGAGACGGTTGAGCCTGATCATTGTTGGTGAAATGGAGAGTGATGAGTGAGTGAGAAGGTTCTAGAAGCTTTTTAAATAGTTAAATCCATTTGCATTTTGTCTTAAATCACAAAAATAACTAATTTTATAAAAATATCTATACTACTTTATAATGCATTTAGGCATTCTAAAATTAGAAGGCTTAAAAATTCAGACTTTTTTACTTGCTTAAAAATTCAGACTTTTTGTCTTCGGCTTGTGAATCCAAGTTTTTTTCCTCAAAGCCCCTCGCCAAGTTAAATTTCCCGGTGGAGGTCCATTGTGACTGTGTTGACCATGAATTGTTATTGTAGCAGAGTTTAGCTTTGAATGATGTTGTTTGGATGAGTGAGTGGCGAAGAGTGATGGAGAGTGATGGGGTTGTACGGACGGTGGTGGTGGTTGTTGCGATGGTGGAGAGTGGACGGAGGGTGGTGGCGAGACGGGCGAGTCTCATCATTGTTGGTGAAATGAGAGTGATGAGTGAGTGAGAAGGTTCTAGAAGCTTCTTAAATGGGATGAGGGTTGTGAGATAAATGTGTCTTAAATAGGTAAATCCATTTTCATGTCTTAAATCACAAAAATAACCAGTGTTGCAAAAATCGGCCGAATCGGCCGATTAATCGGTAATCGGCCATACACCTTGTAGAATTTTGAAATCGGTCAAAAAATCGGCTAGGTAAAAAAATCGGCCGAATCGGTCCAAAATCGGTCGAATCGGTAAACTTTAAAAAAAAATTCACTTATGACGCACAATGGGGATCGTTTATTTCACTTATAACGCTAATAAATGAGCTTCATAATCAGGATTGGAGTCTTTTATTGAGGTTTGGAAACATATTAGGTTTGGAATCAGTTAAGATATTTAGTTTGATCTCCAGAAATACCCAAAACTTGCAGGAAATGCCAATCCGATTAATCACCGATTAATCCCGCCTTGACCGATTACTCGCTGCAGGGTGGTCGACCGGCCGACTACCGATTCACGATTTTTGCAACATTGAAAATAACTAATTTTATAAAAATATTTAGGGTTCGTTTAGTTGGGGGAAAACACCTTTATTTTTCACAAAATGTTTTGTGGAAAATAAAGAAAATAGAGATCGCGTTTAAATTATCATTTTCCAACAAAATGTTTTGCAAAACACAAAATCACTTATTCCTGATCTAACAAAGAAAATTAGAAAACAAATTTTAGTTTTTTTCCTTGTTTTCCTTTGTAACCCCCAACCCCTCCCGCCCTTTATTCAAGATAGAAATACAAATATCAACTAAACGCATTTTCTATATTTTCAAGTGTTTTATAGAGATAATTTTTCCATTCAAATTTTTACAAAACTAAATATAGAAAACAAGGGATTTTTTTCTCCAACTGAACGCAGCCTTAACTTTTATTTGAAAAGCTTTTATATCCATTAAACCTAGCATTGTTTTATTAGTTTTTATATTTTATAAATGTAATAAATTGTTTGTCGTTAGTGTTTTGCGCGAATGTTAGTCTTTGTTCATAAACTCTTATAAAGTATGCGTGGCGTGAAATATTAAGAATATAAAAAGTTTAAGTTGACTTATATTAAAAAAATAGAGTAAACACATCAAACAGAGACAATATTACGAAAAACCATTTATAATATGATCTTCGATATACTTTCAAAATTATCTTAAGCTACACGTGCTACAGTTGCATTATTTATTAATGATTTAACACTACCTTTGCTAAACAAAACTTTACAGATTTGCTTAGTAAAATGAAATTCAACTATTTAAGTAAACTAGCAGGGTATTCGCGTGTTGTGGTAGTGATAATTATTTTATGCAATCAAAAATTTTGACGAGCAATTTTTTTTTATCACATGTTTTTCGTGATAATTATTTTATGCATGACGAGAATTTTGAGGAATAACTTTATCACACACTATTTCATATTAAAATGGCAAGCATACTTGCAATGCGATGCAATGGCGATACTAAAATGTTAGTCAGTAATATTATGAGGCTGTGATAACTGACGGTGAAAGGTGCCTGCTAATTAGTAAATGTATGTAATATTTGTCACATTATTATATTACATGTAAAAATAGAGAATCTTCGTGCTTTATATGTTTACACGTGTGGCACCCCAAAATTTTACTTAGCAACGGAAGGCTAATCGGGGTATTAGTTCATTGATCACAGTCATAAATTATAAAAAACGACTCTAAAAAAGACATTTTTATAAGAAGTGTTATCATTAAATGAAAACTCAATTGTTATGGTTACAAAAACAATACCATGTTGATTACACAAAAGAAAATATTGAGTTTGAAATAAATGACAACTTTAGGTTATTTGAAAATAAAAGTCTTGTTGCCCAATTCCGTGCCATGGAATTCTTCATTTATTACCTTAGATAAATATTGTAACATCCCCCGTGATCATAATGAAAAGCGAAGACTAATCGGGTGTTACTCGAATGAAGATCCTGGTCAATAATCATAAAAAAACGACTCGAAAAGAGGCGTTTTAATAAAAATAGTTATCATTCATCTAAAACTCATAGATGTTACAAAATATTCTAAATTGTTCAAGTGTTTTCCCAAAATATAGAGCATGAGTTTGAAAGAAATGACAACTTTATATTTACACCACAAGGAAAGGTCTCGATATGCCCCGTTCCGTGCCTCGAACATAATATTCACTGATTACCTGAGATAACATGCTTAAAAGGTTAACAATAATGTTGAGTGAAATCCATAGGTTTAAATAACATTTTAGTATGATCTTCGATATACTTTCAAAATTATCTTAAGCTACACGTGCTACAGTTGCATCATTTAATAATGATTTAACACTACCTTTGCTAAACAAAACTTTACAGACTTGCTTAGTAAAATGAAATTCAACTATTTAAGTAAACTAGCAGGGTATTCGCGTATTGCGGTAGTGATAATTATTTTATGCAATCAAAAATTTTGACGAGCAATTTTTTTTTTATCACATGTTTTTCGTGATAATTATTTTATGCATGACGAGAATTTTGAGGAATAACTTTATCACACACTATTTCATATTAAAATGGCAAGCATACTTGCAATGCGATGCAATGGCGATACTAAAATGTTAGTCAGTAATATTATGAGGCTGTGATAACTGACGGTGAAAGGTGCCTGCTAATGAGTAAATGTATGTAATATTTGTCACATTATTATATTACATGTAAAAATAGAGAATCTTCGTGCTTTATATGTTTACACGTGTGGCACCCCCAAAATTTTAACTTAGCAGCGGAAGGCTAATCGGGGTATTAGTTCATTGATCACAGTCATAAATTATAAAAAATGACTCTAAAAGAGACATTTTTATAAGAAGTGTTATCATTCAATGAAAACTCAATTGTTATGGTTACAAAAACAATACCATGTTGATTACACAAAAGAAAATATTGAGTTTGAAATAAATGACAACTTTAGGTTATGCCGAAAATAAAAGTCTTGTTGCCCACTCCGTGCCATGGAATTCTTCATTTATTACCTTAGATAAATATTGTAACATCCCCCGTGATCATAATGAAAGCCGAAGACTAATCGGGGTGTTACTCGAATGAAGATCATAGTCAATAATCATAGAAAACGACTCGAAAGAGACGTTTTAATAAAAATAGTTATCATTCATCGAAAACTCATAGATGTTACAAAATATTCTAAATTGTTCAAGTGTTTTCCCAAAATATAGAGCATGAGTTTGAAAGAAATGACAACTTTATATTTACACCACAAGGAAAGGTCTCGATATGCCCCGTTCCGTGCCTCGAACATAATATTCACTGATTACCTGAGATAACATGCTTAAAAGGTTAACAATAATGTTGAGTGAAATCCATAGGTTTAAATAATAGTTGAACACAAGAATATGAACATGATAATTGTAAACTAACAATATCATAAAGAAAACCACAGATTATTATGCGCTAAGCTCATCAACCAAGACTCAACTGCATACACCGAATTACTGGTGTACGTAAGTTTGCCCCAAAGGAGGTAATAGCCAATTACCTAATGCAATTCAAATATTGTTCGCCCCGGTTATTTCCTCTAACAAAGACGGGGTCGTTACTCACCATAGTACTATTCACGATATATGCGTTCACTCGCGGTGATTAATGGTTCATGATACAGGGGACTTATGGCTAAATACTTAGGCAATTTCAATAATCAAGAAGCGAACATTTATGAAAAACCTTGTGTTCTAGATCATGTATCTCCCTCGTGGGGTTTGCAAATAAAAGTAAAAGCGAGGCTATGAACTCACCTTGATGATAATGAACAAGCACAAATAGGTCAAGCACAATGTAGCGGATGTTCCAAACCGAAACCTAAAAATGATGAGGTGACGAGTCTCAGAATATGATAAACCTTTGGTTTGCGACCAAATTAATAGAGCATTGAATATACTTATTCAATAGATCATTGAATTATCCAATTCAATAGGGTGTGTGCGTGCTTAACGTTTTAAGTTAATTTACGTGCTACATTGTCTTAGTTTGATATTTATCAAAGATCCTCACTTACGCATAAGTGAAATGTTCCCCGTTGTGATCTTGTGGAAAAGATGATGTTTTTAAGTATTTTACTTCTCTTATATCCCATGTGCGTTGTTTACCGACTTACGGTTTTATACAATTATAACTTTATAATTATATATAAGTTAAACGATATTTGAAGTAAAAATACTTTTTAAACACTTAAATGATCAAAATACTCATTTTTAATAAATAGTGATAAGTTTATAATTTTTCTAAACTTTTTTCCGAATTTACACTTTTTACCCTCAAGTCTTAAAATATACGAGTTTAGTCCCTCAACTTTGAGAAATTGACAGTTTATACCCGAAACTTATTTTATATCAAACTTTCCAAAAATGACAGTTTTGACCCCCTAACGAAACTGTTTTACAAAAATGTGCCCCAAAGTTACACTTTTACACTTAAAACCTTAAAGTTTACAAGTTTACCTTTTTAACCCAAAAGTTTATTATAACTAGTTTAGCTAATTT
Source organism: Chrysanthemum makinoi (assembly GCA_910596185.1). Taxonomy (NCBI): domain Eukaryota; kingdom Viridiplantae; phylum Streptophyta; class Magnoliopsida; order Asterales; family Asteraceae; genus Chrysanthemum; species Chrysanthemum makinoi. Next base: position 11,555,292 of record OU343218.1, read on the forward strand.
ACAAAACAGCCCCTTGTAGTTTTCATGCACACGTATTTACGTATACTTGTACCTTTAAATTTCAAAAATGTTCAAAATTAGTCCCTAGACTTTCCATGCGAATCATTTTACGTAAAAACTCAACCCTTTACTTTTGGAAATGTTTCATTTTCTACCCAATGTCCTTACGTTTTGCATACTAGGTCCGAAACATCATTTTAATTTACAAAAACTTTTGAAAATCTTTATAAGCTTATTTCTAGCTTATTTTTAGATTATTAGCTTATTTCTATCCTTATTGGGCCGAGTAGATTATTCATGGGCTCGTTTTATAGTGTATTAGGCCTTAAGGCCCGTTTGGTTTTTCGTTGGTTTAAACAAGTGAACGAGAGGTTGGGAGGGTGTCAAAAGAGTTTGTAAATCGTTTTCACTAAGTTTTCAAGTCGTTTGTTAACTTAAAGTGTGAGTGAGTGTCGAGTGATGATGATACTAGACATATAACGAGATTATAGGACTTAGGGTGCGTTTATGACTTGGAACGTTTGATATATATATTAAAGTGACAAATGATAAAAGAAATCGACAAGGTTTTAAGAGGACTTACAACACTCGATTCGAGTGGATATGAGAGCACAACGAACGATTGAAAACAATACTAAGACCCTTGTTCTCCTTATAATATCACACGATTAAATTTTACCTTTATGATTTCCTTTCTTCTTTCCTTCGATACTACGTTCCACAGTGGACGATTTTTGGAAATTTAATGGTGTGAGAGTTTGAGTGAGAGTTAAGTGAGAAGTGTTTGTGATAGTTTGATAAGTATAAGGTTGTATATAAGGGGAGAATAGGTATGGGATTTCTTATATTTTAAACATGGCTCTTCCTAGGTCTTAAGAAAACAAAGATGGAGGTTGTGTTGGTATAGGGCGTGCATGGTGAAACCGGCACCATATGGGGGCATGCGTGCTCTAGTCTTGTCAAGATTGTGCATGGGGAACACTAAATCCTTTGGTTACAAAGTCAAAGAGGGTCAAATGGGGGATTAGGTGATTATAAAATTTAGTAGGGTGGCTAATGTGTTTTATTTGTCCCTTGCTTACTTTCACACGTTACCCAAGTGTTGGAGGAGGGGGGGAAGTATCTTGGTCTATTCTTCTTATCACATGATATATTTTGTTTTTGATTTAGTTTGGTTCCTAGTTTGGTCTCGACCGGTTGCAAAGAAGACACACAAAACATTTTAACTTGACATATATTTGGGGTAGTGTTGGGCTTGAGGTGGGTTTCGGTGAAGGCCCAAGGAAATCAAGGGATTTTGGGCTTGGATTCGTTTGAGTATGGGTCGGACTAAGAGGAAACGAGGCCCAATAAAATGTCAAGATAGTGGGCTCGGGTATTAGGTGAGGCCCAATAGCTTTGGGTGTTAGGTTTAGGCCCCGTCCAAGTGGTAATTCTTTTATTATTATTTTTATTTATTTTATACTTTTATAAAATTTTATTTATATATATTAAATGTTTAAGGAAATCGGGATCGTGAGGAATTTCGTTCTGATTACAACGGTGCATTTTTGAACACTCAAGCCGCGTTGATCATGCATATTCCATATGATATGCAAATATGATGAGTGGAAAATTTCGTGATGATCTAAGTCGTGCTTTATTTATGATTAAAGTGTTAAGTACAATGAAATTTTCTGGGATCTTATAAACATGCTTAAAATGTCAGAAAAATGTTGAGTGAATCCATAGGTTTAAAGTTTATCAGTTGAACACAAGATAAATAGTGATAATTGCTTCGAAGACAATTATTTATGAAAAACAGATATTATTGCTCTAAGCTCATGACATTGATACGCGTACAACGCGCGTTCGGGGTCAAAGGAACTTCCTTTTCGTCGAGCAAGTTTTTCAACACCCTAGGCAGTGAACCTAATCGTTATAGTGTAGTATTAGGGTAAGCCTCGGGAATTGATATCATTCTCTAGGGGAATTGATATCATTCTCTAGGGGAATAGTAATGCTAGTGAGAAATTACTACGCTAAGGTTGGGGTTGAGGAAGATTATTGTTAGGACCGAAAAACATATGATTTATGTGGTTTGGGAGGTCTAGGTTGGTGGAAGAAGATGAATATCTTCATCCTTTTTAGAGAGAGAAACTAGAGAGAGGGAGGAGAAAACACAAGGATAATATTATTGATAAGAACAAAACACACACACCTAATGCTTCACCTCACCCCTCATGGAGAGTCATGAGGGGTATTTATAGGCTCTACATGCTACAACTTTGCCACTTAAACGATACAAGTCCCTATGGGCAAAGTATACTACGCATCTAGTCCAATTCACGTAAGTAACGTTATCTTTATAAAAGCGGGCTAACAATCTCCCTCCAAGATAGCGTCTCACGTGAATGGTTACAATGAGACCTATAAATACAAAACAAAGTAAATTACAATAATAATGAACAATGTTGACTTTCTTGAAGCGCAAAGTCTCTGTAGTCTGATACTGAGGGCAAACTTGAAGTTCTCCTTAGATGACCTCGGCATTTGATCTTCTTGTAGCTCTGAACTTCAACTGTAACGGTCTAGTTAGGTTATTACTCCCTCCTAACTAGTGAGCCTTTTCTTTCTATGCTCCCTCCTGAACCGACAACACTCTTCCAACACGTCTTTAATCTTCAGACACGCAGCGGTGAAAGTAAACTCTTGATCGTACAATGGTTGTCGTTCTGGGAACATCGTAACAACATAACTCACTTAGTATTGCATCCAAGTTGGTAAAAAGCCCCGATGTACACACTACTTCTCCTTCTTCAGTCTTAAGCACAAATCCCTTCGTAATCCAATCACGGAAGATGAAACACCAACTTCTCCCTCGATGGTTTGAGCTATCGGAATCATCATAATGTTGCGTACATGCCGTATTACCTTCTTGATGCAATATTAACATCATAGCTTGATCAAAATTCTGTGAGAATATGTTGTAAAAATACTCTCAATACGTCTCTCAAACCAACCTTTTATCGAACCTCCTTTGAATTCACCGGCTAAATGTAATGACCACATATGGAGATAGCCCGATACGACTAACTTGAAAAAGAAGTAACCATTCCAACTTGTGACTTACTGCTTGTTCTAAATTTTTGACCAATCCACAACTACGTGTGACACTGAGCACAACAACATAACTCCTTAAAGTGATGGTTACACCTGTGAGCACTAGCGTAACTCCTTACCAGTCATAACAGTTGTCAAATTTCATGATGTGCTCCAACAAGTTATCTTGAGACATGCATCCAACCAACCATCGTCTCAAAGATAAAGAAGTCCACCCGTGAAATGTAACTTCAATTCCGCATCAATAATACCGTACAAAAACTCCGTAGTCATTTTTCCAATTATCGCTCAAGCCGTGAATTATGTATCCTTCGTGAAAATTTACCATACCAAAATTACCACTCATTGTATAAAAATTGTATCCAAAATTTTACAAATTGGATAACAATTTTAATTTAAGCAATGCACAGTCCAGTCCACGTTTTTAACTTCAGCCCACCTTTCGAATATTCAACCCCTGTCCCCTGATCCAAGTCCAAAAGCCCACGTTCCATGAAAAATAACCCGATCCAAACTTATGTAAAATCCGGTTATATACTTGACCTAATATATCACTTTAGCCAAACCTAATCTCACACTCAAAAAATAAACGCCTACCACCATATTTCTTCTCAACAGTCGAGAAAAAATACAAGCATCTCCTTTCATTTATAAAACCAACTCACCTCTAATCTCAATCTCATCAATAATCAATCCAGTTATAAAACACCATCCATACCTAATTATTATTACTTTTGGTTCTTCGGTGGCTTCAAGAAGCGATCTTCAAGATCCATTGGGGTCTCCGGGTAGGTTTATTATATGTTGTTCATGAATGAATGAAAGAAAAGAAATAACATAAGTTGTTATATTCTTTCTTTAATTTTCGGATATAAATGAAGAGTAAATATGACTCCACAATTATCTATGATGAATATGGTTCAATTACAAAATCTTAAAAAAGATTTGCAAAAAAAATTGACACCAATATGAGATTATTTGTATGTTATTCTTTGTTGTTTGAGAGTTGGGGAGTGATATGTGAGGGTTAATTGGTGAGTCTAGATGTAGGTTGAAAAGATGGTTTTGGATTCGGTTCTGAATTTTTTCTTCGATGTATTGAAAATGGGTGATGATGGTTTGGAAAATGGTATTTTTGTGGTCGGGTCATGTTTACGCATAACTTCCTTTTCCATTTGTACTCGTAAAAAATTTCTTACTCGTAATCTTTCTTAGCTCGAAACCTTATGCGTAACATCTTGGTCTTAACCTTATGCGTAGCCTTACGCGTAACGTCATGCTTATGCGTAAGCATACGCGTAAACATATGCGTAGGCTATAGGCGTAAGCCAAGGCTTAAGCGTAAACGCATACGTGTAACTTTTCATACGCGTAACTTCACAGCTACGCATAACCACTCTGTAGATGTTCCTTATGCGTAAGTTTAGGGTTTTGACCCTTTGACAACTTTTTCCGACGAGTCTTCCGACTGAAAAATCCGACCATCTTCATAAAATACCCAGAAAAGCATAAAACTGCTTATGTTTTTGCCAGTTTGACCGAGATGACAGTTGACCACATTTATTTCACAGATATTTGGTACAAAAAAGCATAAAAAGTAACTGTTTGGACAAGATATACCAAGACAGATGTACACATGAAAAATTAGGACTTTTTTGACCAAAAAATAAGGATACTCAAAAACATGAATAAAACTGTTATACCCACAAATCGGAAAAAAAAATTTCCGACCACATAAAAATAGCTCAAAAACAGTTAAAAACATGTGTAAAACCAACATAAATCAACACAAGATAACCATGGCTCTATACCACTTGTTAGGACCGAAAAACATATGATTTATGTGGTTTGGGAGGTCTAGGTTGGTGGAAGAAGATGAATATCTTCATCCTTTTAGAGAGAGAAACTAGAGAGAGGGAGGAGAAACAAAGGATAATATTATTGATAAGAACAAAACACACACACCTAATGCTTCACCTCACCCCTCATGGAGAGTCATGAGGGGTATTTATAGGCTCTACATGCTACAACTTTGCCACTTAAACGATACAAGTCCCTATGGGCAAAGTATACTACGCATCTAGTCCAATTCACTTAAGTGATGTTATCTTTATAAAAAGCGAGGCTAACAATTATTTTTTTATCTTTTTATGTTTTTTTTAGAAAATTGAAATTACGAATCTCGGGGTATTGGATTTGGGGGGTTGGTATTTCTACCGATTACTACGCTCATGTTATCTTTGGATATTTAGCCTACAATTCCATTAGTAACTATAAGCTAAGGTTCAACAAAGACTAATAAAGCATTAATAACACAACGGATGACCTATCGCAATACTAGGTCAATCACAATTAAGATAAGAGACAACCAATCAATATTCAATAACTAGGTTTCATATATCTAAGCAAACACACAAGTGAATTAGCCGGACATGGAGAACATGCAAGCATACACACAAAAAATTAAAAACATGATTGAATTAATGAAGTAAAACACTTATCTTGTTGTAAAATAGGGTATGGAACCCTAAGATACTGCCCAAGACAGCCTTGGTTCGGTTTAAGTTTTTACTCCACAAAACTACCTCTCTAAAAACTGAAAAAT
>OU343218.1:11566751-11740471 GCA_910596185.1 Chrysanthemum makinoi
TCAACACAAAAAGAAATTAAACAGCAGCTGTATATGAGTGTCAGTTTGCTTCTGATACCATGCAAGTAAAATGATCTTTATTGTTTTTGATGATCTAATACATACAATATACATGATATAATAGAGACTATGACTAATCTATTTATGGTAAATTGCCAATCACCCTTTCAATTCTAGCTAATCAACATTAAATACTAATTGACAACTCATTGTGCATATCTTTTGGTACACGTTTACGTTTACAGCTAACAATTACCAGGATCATATTAGCATGGGTTTTTGAAGTGACCAGGGTATTGTTCATCCTGGATCTTTGAATAGAATTTAACTTCTTATTTATGGCGTCGTAATGAAATTGAATAGCTTATCAATTTACTGAATTTTGCCTTGTTGTGTCCTATAGTTTTGGGCCATAATGGAACTAATGTCCATCTTGTTCATTTGTGCGCTTTTCTTGTCCTGGGTTTTTGCATTTTGTAGGTTTGTGTATGCCTGGGTTTTTTAGTTAGGATGTTTGAATCTAGAACTCCTAGTGAAATTAGTTTGTCTATCTAATTTACTGTATATTTGTTATTACCAGGCTCGTGTGGCGCTGGGTTTTTAGTTAGGGTTCTGTGACCCTGAACTCTTAGTGAGATTGACTTGTCTAGCCAACCTACTGTATGTGTTGTTATTCCTATGTTTAATGATCAGTTAAACATGAAGAATATCTGCCGTCGAAAGTTTGTTCAACTTTGACACGATAACAAGTACTTGTGTTTTGCCTCAGCCTACAAATCCAGCTCATTCAACCACACTCTTCTTAGTACTTTCTTGCGAGTCCTAATGATCTGTTAGGATCCAAATATTATTGTGTTGATGATTCGGGTGGTCTTGGATGATCAAAATACATGTTTGCCATAGTTAGAGAGTTAGTAGAGAGAGAGAGGGTGTTCTTTGTAGAGGTTTACACACAAAGTATGGAATATTAGATTGAATGAAGCACCACCCCTTCCATGGATGGAAGGGGTATTTATAGTTACAGACATAACGACCTCCTATCTACGGATCGTATACAGTGGGTAAAGACCCGTCCTTCCTCCACGGTGTTACACTAAACTATACTATGCTACAAACTAATAAATAAACTACTAAATAACGTAACTAATGACAAGTCTACGAGCTAACTTAAGCTAGATAACATTTGGGGTGACCGACACTTCACTAAGGAATTTTCTAATTCCTAACAATCTCCCCCTAAGGGAGGTCACCCCATGTTTTACATTTCAAATCCTAGCAATCTATTCTTGTCATTGTTCTTGAGCTCGTAGACTTCAATTCTTCAATTCGGCAATCTTTGTGCTTTTGTAGTGCAACTTCAAAGTCCGCATTGATTTGTACTTTCAGTGGAGGTCTTTGAACTGATCCACATCTTTGATGATCTTCGAGCTTTTGAGATCATCGACCAAAATCTCTCGATCACCCTTAGTTGTGTTGCCAGCATGTGAAGTTGTAACTTTCGGACCGACATGCTCACACTTTTGAATCATGACATCTTTCCATCGGAGTAGCGGAAGCCTTATCGGTTCATGATATTTGCAGCAGCGTAAGCGTAAGCATAGTATAAAAATATCGAACCGGGTTACATAGATATGCACCATGATTTCTTCAATTAAGTGAGGTTTGTCATGCGGCTTTGATTGACTCCTCAATTTCGATCACCGCAATCGCTCGGTGTACCGCATACTGCAGCTAGCAATAGTTTAAAGTGCTTTGATCACTTTCATTGAATTGAGGTACACGCCCACGGTTCCCCGTTGATCGCGATAGCAATGCAGATCGTAGGATTCCTAAGAATCTCCTTGACAGTGGTTTCGCAAATGCTTCTAGTCGTTCTCAAACCGAACGTCTCAAAGAAGACAACACGGAGTGAGTGAACCAAAGAAATTGAGATTCACCGATTGATGAAAAATGATTTGAAAAACAATCGTGTATTGCTTGAAATAAAGAGTTTTGCAATACGACGAAGGTTTTATGAGAAAGATCAATTTTCAATCAAAATACTTTTGTATTAGAGAATGAGTACACATTCGACGTGCTAGCGAAAAGAAGAGACGCATTTCGAACGGTTTTTCTAAAAGTATTTTTCAATCAGATATACTTTTTGAATTTGAAATGAACACATTATCTGCACGCAAAGAAAAGGTTTGCACATCGAACGGTTTTTCCAAAAGTATTCCCAATTCCATTCTGGACCAAGGTTGATTCTGAATCTCCCATCGTTTCTATCCGGTTGTCACAAGCTTGATCTTTTGCAAGATTTCACATGTCACCCACCAAGAGCTTGTTAGATGTTGGCTCTAGAAGGATTTCATCTTCGTGAATATTTTTACATATCACTGATGTTCGCAATAAAGGATAATGTAGAGGGGACTCTAATATATACTTACTTTCCACATGTGTGAAACAAATGCAAGTCATCATTAATTTAGTGTCCTAATGAGATATTGTGGATGATCTCTTGGCTCTAGACTCAATAGTGCTCATTTGGTTCCTCTGGGTCTTGAGACTAGGGAGAGGGTCTCCTTCTTCAATATCAACAATCTCTCAGAGAAAGTCGATAGATTATGTAGGTTCCCGTGAGAATGAAACAAGCCCTTTTAAGAGGAACTTGAGTGGTTTGGGAAGTTGTAGTGCGTATCACCGGGTCCATGATGTGTCTTGTCTTCAATACCGATGTTACCTTAGTAAACACCAAGAGCATATGTATTGAACCCTGGTTTCTCCCTAGGTTGAATTGATGGAGGGCTATTTCTTTTTTTCACCCTTTTACATTCAATTCTTTTTCATTCTTCAACCCCTTGATACCGTTTAGACTTCATAACTAGAACCTTGTTGGGTTTATTCCAAGACTAGCTCTGCTCTCGTCGCTCTTCTCCATATCTCACTTTTCTCATTTTTTTTTTCAATATACCTAAGGACTCTACACTATCTAGTGGATTGTCCCGGGTAGATCCCTCCGCCTTCAGTGGCGGATCGGGAACTAATACCTAAACTAACCATCCTTATAACACCATGCATAAAGTAAATTGGTCGGTCTTTTGGTACAATTCATTCTTCCTTAAAACCAATTGAAAATCATTTGGAAAAACAATCAAGGTACTTGTGATACGAGATCAAAGCATTTTGTACCTTAATAGTTTTGATCATTTAGAAAACCTCCCCTCAACATGTGCATATGATTTAGAAATTGTTTAGCACAAGGAGGCAAGAGGACTTTGAAATATTTTCTTTGATCACAATTTTCATACGAAAAAGCCATTTGATTTTCTTGGTAAAATTCTCCCCCTCAATATGTGCATAGGATATTTGAAATCATTTTTATCACATAGAGGCAAGAGTTCTTTTGAAGCACATTTACCACGATTACAAAAGCCGTTTAAGAAACCATTTGAAAACTCAATCAAGGTACTTTATGTTAAAACATAAAAGCATTTGCACCTCGATAGTTTCTTTAAAATGCTCCCCAAAATGTGCTTCGAGATTCAAAGCGCTTAGCACATATGAGCTTAGCAGCCGTGCACAATTAAATCAAAAATGATCACCTTTTATCAAATTTCATTATTAAATCACAAATTCTCCCCGATCAAAAATATCAAACCCTTTGAGATTTTGGATCCCAAGTGATTTAATTAGGTTTAGAAAACATTGGAGAAAATGTGGCCTTATTTAAATACTCATCATGTTTTTGGATAAATCCCCCTCCTCAACATGTGCATTGTGTATTTGAAATCGTTTGGCACATGGAGGCGGGAGTGCCTTTGAAGGACTAAAACCAATTCCATTAAAACAGATTTGAGATTTAAATCACGACCTCTCCCGATCAAAGATTTCAAACCATTTGAGATTTGTGATCCCAATTGATTTAAATCATTTAGAAAAATTTGGGGAAAGACGTGGCAAGATTCAATTTTGAAAGATGACAGATAAGGACCACTTTAAGACATTAAAGATTGTTAGAAAATGTCGGTATGATAGTTTTTTTAAGAGATCTTTAAGTAAAATAAAACAATTTCACAATCAAACAAGAACGGAAAAAATTTCATTTTGAAAGACCTTGATTCTAAAGAAAAATCATACCATGACATAACATTAAATCTTTAGATCACCACTTATATTGTACAATCGGACTTTTATGAAGCAATATTGTTCGAAAATAATTTATTTTAAATCACTCTCCCCTCAATCGATGACGAAATCAATAATTGAGTGACTTAAGTTTTGATAAGATGAAGTCCGGTGATTTTCAAAATTAAGACCAATTTATTTTCAAAACAATATTTTTCCATTTTCAAAACAATATCAAATTTCAAAATTGTTTAAAGATGGTATCATTTACTACTTTTCACCACAAGATACGCTAGGTGGTTGAGAAGCTTCGTTGTTGTTGTTGTAGGGTTTGGAAGAAAACCGCCTCATAGATGCAGTGAGACTTCTTCGTTGCATTTTATGCCAACCGAGGTCAAATTAAGCTCCGCTTCTTCACTCAATTAGAAGAAAACCATCTCATGATGCAAGTGAGACCTCTTACGTTGCATTTCATGCCAACTCTCCATTGAAGTCCAATTAAGCTCCGTTTCTTCATTTGTCAACCCAAGATATCGTTACCCTTTCCTTTCGGCATCCAATCATCTTCAATTGTGGGATCCGGATTGGGAACATTCTTATAACCAATATACCTGCATACGTTAGTGAACACACATACAGATATATGGTGGTCGACATCACCCAAACAACAATCGACTAATAAAAGTCAATTCAACATATCAATCAGTTCATATAAGGCATGGGAATAACGTGTTTCATCAAACTATAATCATCTAAACCTAACAATCATATCCTAAATTCCTAGTCCTTCGACATAGGCAAATATCATTTTAATTAAGCACGTAGGATAATTAAGAAAGCCCGTTAGATGATATAGATTTGAAAACATTATCCCCTCAATCAATGACTCAATTTTTGAAAAAAGTTTATGCCAAGTCATTGATTGAGTTTGCAAATTTCATGCTAAAACTCCTGAATTGATTTTTGAAAGCAACTCATTTTCCACCAAGTTTTGAATACAACAAATATTTTTCTCAAGAATTTTAGACGGAAAAACATTTGTGTAGGAACAAAGATTCCTTTCGACATACTTTCCTTATATTGTTTTAGGATAAGTGCACGAAATATTTGAAAATTGGTTTAGCGCAACACTTTCCTTCTTTGAAGACCGGGTTGCTATTAGAAATAATAGCAAGCCATAGTTTTAAGCAGGGTTACATCTGAAATAAGCGTAGCCATTTTTGAATCCAGGTTCTGACAAATATAGCCATAATTTTGACATGTTTTGAAAAGAATATTTACACCTCCTCGCCGAACTTCATCTATGGTCCTGTGCCATTATTGAATGACATTTCTAAAGACCGTAGATGTTATCGATACCGTAAGACATGTCTTGAGAAAACATATTTTTGGTATTTTGAAATTTTCGATTTTTATGGGTTTTTGAAGGTTTTATATTTTCTATTTCTTTTTTTTCTTTTTTATATTTTTCTATTTTTCTTTTTGTTGGTTTTATATTTTTGTATTTTGTTTTCTGATAAATATATACAAAGATAGAGTAGATGATATAGTTAAAGAAGATGATGATATACAAAACGAGATAAGGATATCGAAAGACGTCAGAGAAGATAGAAGTCATCAACTCTTAAACATTCACCACCAAAGCTTCCGGGGCTCTTGAATCGAAGAAAGAAATTGAACCATACTTGAAAGTGAGACTTTGGTAGCTTCCCCAAACCGAAAATCCTTTAGAAGCTGAAAAGGTGCATTCTAAGCTTTCAAGCTTGCCTTAGCCAAAAGTGATGCAAGAAGCACACCATTATCATAAATCGATCTTTGCTCCTTTCAAGAAAAATCACCGTGATTCTTAGTTCAAGGTTATATCATCAACAAGAAGAACAACACCGTATTATCCCACACATAAATAATCTTCTCAAATTTCATAACACCAGAAGTCACAATCTATTCCAAAAGTGTCAAGAGACCAATTCCCCAAGTAGTTGAGTTGATGCAAAGTCAGTCTTTAGTATAATGCTCAAGAACTCTCGAATACACTTCATGACCCGGGGAATGAAAGAACACCTTCCCATGTTCACATTTTTCTTCCCTGATGAACGTGTATGAAGCTCAAGAACCGAAGTACACCAATACCCAAGAGCTCTCGATACACATCATGAGGAATGAAAACACCTCCCATGTTCACATTTTTCTTCCCCGATGATCGTGATGAAGCTCAAGTATCCGAGTATACCAATACCCAAGGAAGGAATAAGCGATAACATTGAAGAAGCAAGCCAAGTCACCGATTATCTCTGCAAGGAGGACAATCTTCTGCGGATGTCAACTCCGAATAAGTGATTATATCTCAAAATCAACGATTAAGCACTCAAGTGAAACAGGTGAGCATCCCCAATGTACACAATATCTCTCCCCTGATCATTGCGATACCATCGAAATCACCACACACTAGTGTACCTCTTTCATCTTCGAAACTTTCTCTAACATAACTTCCCCACGTCGTTGGAATACTAACACTAAACGCCTTGATGAGTAAAACCTTGAGTTTCTCTGCGGTCATGACATTTGTTTTCCGGGATATCTTCAATCACTTAGAAGAATTAAGTTCATCAAGTTTACTCGCCATGAGTCAAACCTTGATTTTCTCTGCGGTAATAACATTTGTCTTCCCGGGATATCTTCAATTACTTAGAAGTATTAAGTTCATCAAGTTTACTCGTTTAGGTGCTTGTTGTCCCCCTCCCGCTTGCTGGTTTTGACACTTGAATCAAGCAACTCTTTGAATGCCCAAATACTTGAAATTTGTTGAGAAGAACATTGCTTGAAGTCTGTGAGAATCAACATTGTTTGAATAATGTGCAGCAAGTCCAATTGGGGATTAAATTCACATATCACGCTTCCCCAATTAGTGCTCTCCCCTAAACCGACAATCTTTTTGATGAATGCCCGATGAATAAGAAGAAGTCTTTAGATAATTAAATGCAACTCGTCTTTGGTCTTCTAACATATAGCAAGAAATGTAGAACCGACTGTAGACTCGACCTTCTTCAAGATTGTCCAGTTGGGGAATAGATAGTCAACATCTTCAACTCACACCAAAAAAGCATCCCACCAAAAAGCATCCCAATTAACTTACATCTTGCAAATCTCCTTAACTAAAATCCCTCCCAATCAAACAAGAACAGAAAGATGTTCATAAAGGAAATCGCAATCGGCCGCCTAACGAACACACAAGATGGTAACACCAAACTACCAATCACATCAAACAAGAACAGAGAGGTTGTTCGGAATCATCATGTTGATGTATACGTGAAGCATTAACCGGAAGCACTTTGTCGATAAACTCATCAATCCGAGTGAAGATGTCAACCAACGGCTCTTAGAGAAAAAAAACTCCATGTGAAGATGACCGATAAGAAGAAGCTCGGTTCTTACATGAGTTTAGAGCCGTATGACCATTTATATTCTCAAATATCAATCAACAATGCAAAAATTCACACTTCTTCTCCCCCTCAAGAATTGCATACGGAGATGCCATTCTTGACTAAATAAGTGAAATCCATCCAAATGTTCTATTCACACTTCTCTCCCGCAAAATAAGCACATGATGTCGCCATCTTCATTATAATCGAGCAAGTGGAATGAGAAAAAATCGTGATAGCCCGGTTCACTTGATAACTGAAAGCGCGTGGAAAAAGTATGAAGCATGTTGATGAGAATGGTCATAAATAAGAATATTTCTCTTCTTTTGAAGATAAAGCGCACCGAAGCGACATACACCTTTCTTTTCTTTGAGTACGAGGCATGAATTTGTGTTCATACGTCATAATGTTGAAGTACGAGGCCCGAATCTGAGCAACAGACGTCATAATCTCTCTTTTTCGCTCTCTTAGCAAAACATGCAATCATCCCCATTATTATTCTGTAGGCTCTTTGTTGTGACAATCGATGGAGAAACCCAATATGATGAATTTGACCTCAAGTAAACTAACCCGAACTCGTGACTTACACTTGCACATATGTAACAAAGGCGAGCGCGATTTCCATTAGCATCTCTAAGTACTCTCTAAGTACTCTATACTTTTCATCCAACCAACCATCAAGTAATAGACGTACTTTACCTCTTGGAAATCCACAATTGAATGTGACACTGAGCACTACAACGTAACTCCTTAAAATGATAGTTATTTTGAAGTGGTATGAGCCCAATTCCCCCAAGTGGTAAAAGAAAAGGTAAAAGACACCCAACAATAACTAGATTTCCAAGTCTTCGTTTTTGATACTAAGCTCGAACAAGGATCATGAAGAATCTTCATCCATCCATCCCGATACCTTCAGATACTAAGTACACTCGCCCGTGATAATTCACTTCAACCTCAAATAAATAATAGCGAATTAACCCCGTTGTCACATCTTCTGGTTCAAAGCTCAATTCTAGCCTCCTTTGACGTTTTAAGTGAACTTATGATAATGGTTTCATCCCGACCATGGTTAAATGCACATAACCCCGTAAAACCAAGTAATAACCAAACCGCCATGACGAATATCCAAACACACATCCAATTCATGAAGTACACTCTTTTATCCCTTCTTCAAACGGAAAACGTAGCACCAAAGGCAAAGATCAAATAAGAGATATCGAAATACACTTTCCTTTCTCCAAGATGGTTCCATTAATACGGGATTTTACAATTCCATGGTTTAAACCGAGAAATAGATTCTTTCGCTGGATTTTACAAAAGTAGGAATAAACCGTAAGATAGCTCCAGAAATGCACTTTACAATTTAGCAGGATGTTTCCATAGTCACGGGATTTTACAAGTCTATGATTTAAACCGAGAAATAGGTTCTTTCGCGGATTTTACAAAATCAAGACAAAACCGTAAACAATGTCAGCTTGAATGTGTTATGACGACTTTGGTTTTGGAGAATATCTGCTTTTAGGGAACATGCAGGTTCATCAACTATTTATTATCCAACATCATCAATAACATCAACCATCCAATCCACACACATTGGTAAACACATCATACACATTCGTCGGCACCAATTGTAGTGACCACTAGAGAGGTAAACCCGATATACCAAACTTGATCATGAAGTAGAATTCCCCAGATTTGTTACTTAACCTTGTACTAATCCTTGTGAAGAAGAAACGGTGTACCCAATGTACAAACCTCTTGACGTATCCTCAACTGCGTGAGACACCGAAGTGAAAGTTACGTTGTGGGTTAAACGAGAAAGAATCACAACCGTAATTAAATAGCCAAGTCTTTATCACACTCAATAAAACGCCCAAACAAGTCATCTTCGGAAGGGTAGAGAAAGAAGACGAAAATAAGTAAACGCAAAAAAACTTCACTTCACGTCCAAGTAAGAAATACCGAACAAACAACCCCGTAGTCAACCTTGTCCAATCATCAATTCAAGCCGCGGACATAATATTTTTCGAGAAGATGTATGCACCAAGGTATCAATCACAACAAATCTCATCATTCAACCTTACATCACAACAAGTCTCATAATCAACTCTTATCAACTCTCAAATCATATCTCCAAATCGCGATTAAATTACAATCAGCATCCCATAATGATATATATTAAAATATCAGAATCACTTGACACAATACCACGAAACCATCAAACGTCAATTCTCAATGAGGCACTCGTGATTAATATCACATTTTATCAAAATTTGATTCAGCATAAACCATGTGATAAAATTATTTTATGTGATAACCGTGATTTAACAAACTCTGAGGCACATTCACTTTGTTAATATCCACGAGGTTAAATCAAAAATTCACGAGGCCCAAACAACCATGAAGCTTGTACGGTCGATCATTCATAGTCATCATTGGATCGATCAAGTAGAATGTTAGTTCCAAATGATAACCCATTAACAAAATTACACCATTTGTTGAAATTCAATCAAAACCAATGCGCCCAACATATTATCGGGGTCCAAACATGTCAAAACGACACAAGGCCAGATCAGGTAGGTACACGGCCCATTTCAAATAACAATGTACAGATCCCACACAATGTCAGCCTAGTACTAGTACCAATATGAAAACCGGGTCAAAAGCCCATATCAAATGTTGTTGCCTGATCCACTCACCACATCAAACCGGTATAAAACATAATGCCCTAACTATTAGATCATTACATTAACCCTAATCCACTTTCACAAATATACTTTCTACTCTCAAACGTAAGCACAAACCCTAAATAATCTCTACTAATCCGCCCCCATCTCATCAGTTAACAACACTTCTAGAAATATTACACCTTCATTAATGGTTTCTCAACTCGATCTCGCCACAGGGTTGGCTAGAGTGACAATATTAAAGCCACAGGGATGGTTTTCAGCTTGTGACGAGGCTCAAGACAAGGTAGGTATTTCATTGAACTCGACTTTTCTTTTCAAAAACCGAACAAAAGAAATTAATGAAACGGTTTTGTTTTGTTAATTTCTTCAAGATAGTTCGAAAATTAAAGAGAAGCTTATACTTCAAAAGATCTGTGAAGATGAAACATCAATGAAAACATCTTAAAAAGAGATTGAAACTCATTGTTGACATTATCTGAGATCAGCTTGATGCAGTTATCATTAAAAGTATGAGACATGGATCGATGAAAGATAATTATTTTCGTGTCATATACCTACAATGGTCTTGATTGATCAATGATTATCACGAAATAAACATCTGAGATTCAATAAGATTTTCTTTTTCATTCGATGTATAATCAGTAAGCTTAGAGATTTTGTAACACTGAACGAAAGAAAGAAAAACAATCATAACAGATTAGTTATGGTTTCATCTTTGTATTCGGATATGAAGAAGCAAAGGCTTTCAAAATGGTCTATGATGTTTTGTATTCGTGTGATTTTTCTTTGAGTTTCTTGTAGCTTGTGTGAACACACGATGTATACAAACTGAGATTTTGTGATGTAACTAGATGAGTCTTGTAGGATGTAGTACTATTTAAAACCAGTTGAGACTTGTTGATGTTTTTCCATTTCTTGCTTATGGTTTGTTGTATGATGTTGGGATGATGTAGTCAAACTGATGATGGTATTTGGTAAATGGTATAGTTTTGATGTCGAGCCCAGTTGTGGTATTCGGTTTATGTTGTCAAGTCTTCTCATTCTTCTACCTTTCTGTAAAGTTGCATCATCTTTTGAGTCAAGTCGCTAGTGACAATGGTCTTGAGTCAACTCGCTAAGCCAACTCGCTAGCCAACTCGCTAACTCGCTAGCCAACTCGCTAGCCAACTCGCTAGCTAACTCGCTACGACTTGTTAAATAACAAGTCGCTATCTCAACAAATCACTAGTTTATCGGTTGACTCAAAAGTCAAACCGTCACCAAGTCGCTATATTCATACAACTCACCGCAATACAATGAATCGTGACAGTTTTGTGTCTAAGTCGCTAGCAAGATTTTTTATGTTTTAGATGAGTTTTCCGACTACATTCCACCATCTTCATACTTACCCGAAAACTTATCATAAAGTTGCAACTTTTGACCCATTTGACCCATAAAACCATGCTTATATCTGTTTGGACTTGTAACTAGAGACAAGGACTTTGACCGTAATATGACAATATTCTCCAAAACAAACGAGTCACAAAGATAATATAAGAGATGTTTGGACAGCAAGTGACACAAGACATATTTGATCATGACTAGATGACTTTTTGTTTTAAACCAAAAGAGGATACTAGAATAGTTTACCCATAATATACCGACCACACAAATGCACACCAACAAGAACAAGTATCAAAACCAAAAATCATCAAAGCACAACAACCTTGGTACCAATTGTTAGGATCCAAATATTATTGTGTTGATGATTCGGGTGGTCTTGGAAGATCAAAATACATGTTTGCCATAGTTAGAGAGTTAGTAGAGAGAGAGGGTGTTCTTGCTAGAGGTTTACACAAAGTATGGAATATTAGATTGAATGAGAAGCACCACCCCTTCCATGGATGGAAGGGGTATTTACACTTACAGACTACACTACACTCCTATCGGCTTGTGGATCGGGATACAGGGGTAAAGACCCGCCCTCCAGTGTTACACTACGCTAAACTAAACTAATAACTAACTAATAAATAAATAACGAACTAACGACAAGTCTACGAAGCTAACTTATGCTAGATAATATTTGGGGGTGACTCGACTCTTCACTATGGAATTTTCTAATTCCTAACATAATTCGATAAATGGTTTCATAAGTGTTTAGCATGTTTTCCTCCCAGCAAGTGACAAACGATTTCAAATTTTCCATGCACATGTTGAGGGGAGCATCTACTTTAAACCTCAAATTATTGAAACGTGATTGAATTGTCTCTAAGTGTTCCCTCTAATATGTGCAAAACTCTTTCAAACTTCGAGGCACATATGAGGGGGGAGAAAATTTTTGAAAACCTCATCCTTCCTCAAAATGTTTTATCTACTCAAATTGATTGGGAAGTGATGATGATCATTTTAAAAAATGTTAATCAAAAGATTGACCTTTCATTTTAATCTAACGATTTCAAATATCTCTTGCCTCCATGTGCTAAACAAATTGATTTTCAAGCATATGTCAGGAGCATTTCTAAAATGTCAAAAACAATTAAAGATACAAAATGCTTTGATTCTATATCACTAGTATCTTGATTGATTTTCAAATATCAGTTTTTTAATTGGTTTCAAAGCGGAAGAACTACAAAAAGCCGACCAACAACTCTACTTTATGCTGCGGTGATATAAGGATGATAAGGTTAGGTTGAGTTAAATTATGATCCGCCCAGAGCACCGGAGGGATCTACCAGGGACAATCCACTGAATCTTGTAGGGTCCTTAGGTATGTTGGAAAAAGGAGAAAAGTGAGATATGGGAAGAGTGCCGGACCGAGTGCTGACTGTCTTGGAATAAACCCAACAAGGTTCTAGTAATGAAGTCGGTAAACGCTTGAAGAATGAAAAAGAATTGAATGAGAAAAGGTTGAAAATAAATAGCCCTCCAACTATTCAACCTTAGAAACCGGGTTCAATTCATATACTATTGGTGGTTACCAAGGTAACATCGGTATTGAAGACAAGGCGTCATGGACCCATTAGCATGCACTTCAACTTTCAAACCACTCGAGTTCCTCTAAAAGGTCTTGTTTCATTCTCACGGGGAACCAACACAAATCTATCGACTCTCTATTAGAGATGGTTGATATTGAAGAAGACTCTCTCCCCTATTCTCGGCATAGAACCAAATATACACAATTGAGTCTAGAGCCACTAGATCATCAATAAAATCTCATTAGGACACTTTCAATGAAGACTCTCTGTTTCACATAATGTGGAAAGAGAGATTATATCTTATGAGTCCTACGCATTATCCTTGTGGTATTGCGAATTCTCAGTGATATGCATACATATTCACAATGAAGATGGAAAGCCTTCTGGAGCCAACATCAAACAAGCTCCTGGTAGGTGGCATGTGACATATATCCAATAGATCAACCATGTGACAACAGAACAGAAACAATGGAGCGATTCAATCTTTTGAATCAATCCTGGTTCAGGTTATGGATTGATGGATACCTTTGAAAAATCAGTCATTGTGCTTAAAAACACTTTTATTTTACATCGCGTGTGCTATTTCTCAAAATAAAAGGAGTTTATGATTGATAATTGATTTTCATTAAAACCGTCGTTGTATTGCAAAAACAATTTCTATTGAGCAATACACGATTGTTTTTCAAATATCTTTTCATTAATCGGTGAATCTCATTGGTTCCACTCCTCCGTGTTGTCTTCTTTGAGGCGTTCGGTTTGAGAACAACTAGAGCATTGTGAAACCTGTCAAGGAAATTCTTGGAATACGATCCCATGAGCGTGCAATACTTGATCAGCAGAACCGTGGGCGTGTACCTCAATTCATCGAAAGTGATCGGACACTTTAAAATTTAATTTTAACCGCTAGCGTCTTATGCGGTTTTACCCTGCGTTCGCGGTGATAGAATGAAGCGGTCAATCCATGGCGCATGCTCACTCAACACATTCGGTTCAATCATGATTAGTGCATCAATGACTCGATATTTTCACTCCATGCTTACGCTACTGCTGTTGCCAATATCATGAATCAACCAAAAGCTTCGCTACTCGATAGAATATATCATGATCCAGAATGTGAGCATGTCGGTCCAAAATGTCACAACATCACATAATACCAACACCACAATGGATGAGTCGAGATTAATGTGGTGATGATCTCAAAGGCTGGCTCAAAACTCATTATCCGTGGATGGGTTAAAGACACCACTTTCAGATATCCAAACATGCAAAAGGAAGAATCAAAGACTACGAGCTACAGAACAAAGAACATGAACAAGAATCCAAGAACAATTTCAATGTAATATCTGTTTGTATTCTATGTAATTTTAATGTGTTTGAGGTGACCTCCCTTAGGAGGAGATTGTTAGGATTTGGAAAATCCAGTGGTTAAAGTGTCGGTCACCTCAAGTATATGTAATCGTTAGAAAGCTTCAGTCGTAAGTTATTTGATGTTAAGTAGTATTTAGTTTAGTAACACAGTGGAGACGGGACGGGTCTTTACCACTGTATGCACGATCCACAGCCGTCAGTGGCGTTGTGTAAGACTATAAATACTCTCTACCTCCCAAGGTAGAGTTGGAGCTCATAATAAGATTTTTCTTTCTCTCACTAAAGTTCCCAAACCTCTAACTTTCTCTCTCAAAAACTCATCTTGTACGCCATCTTTGTTTATGGTTTGATGTGTATGTGAAATCCAATATGTTACACTTATGAAACAAATGAGCGGTACTATAAAAAATGCCTAGAGTTAGGAGAGGATTACAAGAAGAATGAGAAAACATTGGAATGGCTTAGGTATGGTGCGATAGCGTAACCGCGAAACGCGTAGGGCACGACTTCGAGTCTAGCTACAAGACTCTTAAATAAGAAAAGCTTAGTGTGAGGCAACCCATGCTTAATTGTTTGCTTGTTAGTGTCGTGTATCTTTTATTGATTGTTTATTCTCATGTTTAAATTTGTAAAATGCTTTATTTTGTCTTTAACCTCGTCTTAATTACATATAAAGGTATTTTACATAAGGGATATAGGGAGGATTACACACGTTTTCAAAAGAAACATGAACATGAGAATTACAATTATTTAAAAGATACACATGTGTGTTTGTTCGAGTCAAATGCTTGTATCGAGTCATAATGGATGTTTTGCAGGAGAGTTTTCCAGATTTTAAAGATAAAAAATTTTTCAGAATTTTTAGAAAATCATGAACCGGTTTACGTAGGGATAACGACGGGGGATCGCAACTGACGGCTCGGGGAGAGGCGAAAACAACTTACTACTTTTTAGTTTTCACGAGCTACTTATAAATTTTGGAATTTTCAAGTCTTAATTTTCGAAAATCTGTAACGTCCATTCCACAAGCATTATATCCTAGTTTAGTAGAGTCATATATATATATATATATATATATATATATATATATATATATATATATTGTTACCGCGGATTACGAAGGTTTCGTTGTTTTCTTCAAGTGTGCAGGTTTAATTTATCAAGAAGAAGATACATAAGATGAGAATGAGCTTTTCACGCAAACATTGTTCTTGAAGAAACATTTAACCACTACTTTATAACTTTGATACTTTCGGGGAACACTGGGGACAATTTTCAGTTTAAGTGTAGGGAGGGAAAATAAAACGGGAACTTTGAAACTATGCTTATCCTTGACTATTTGCTTTGTCCAATTGCATTTGTGTAATAAACCCCAGAAATATCGGTTATGGTTATTTTGGCACCAAATTTAAAAATTTTCATGATATATAGGAGTGGGCCATTAGATGGGTTGAATAGGAAGGACATATGAAACAAAACCCTTTAAGAATTCCAAAAATGTGATTTTTAGATGCTTAAAGTTATCTTTAATGCTTAGGTAACCGTAGTATAATAGATTCTAGAACTTGTTTTGTGATGCATTTTGAGATCGCTAGTAAGACTACACTTGTGTAGTTAGGAATAACTAAATGATAAGAGGCATTAGGATAACCCTTGTTTGATACCTGTAATATAATTGCTTCTTCCACATCGGTTGAGTAATTCCCCCACACCTTTGTGTTGTACTCATCTTTAGTACACGGTACCCCTTGTTAACCCCTCAGAGCCTATCCTTTTCGCGGTCCTCGTGATGTTTCAGTTTTCCTGAATATCAATGAAGAGCATTGTTTACAATCCACCCCCGAAATGTACACCCAAATCGCCTTAGCCTACCTTGTATGCACTCACTTTTAGTTCATTATTGTTATCACACTAAACCCTTAGTTCAATTATCTAGTTGCTTGCATAAGTTGCTAAGTCGAGTCATATCCTTTGTACACAGTTTTGGGACGATTGGGACTCATGGGAAAAGTTAAATTTTATGGAATGACGGGAAGGGAACATTAAATTCAAATTCCCTTTATTTGCGTAATAATGTACTCCAAGTGTTTTAATCTTTTCAATTCGGGTCAAATTAGTGTTAGAATAATTAAAACTTAAGTGTAGGGATGTGCCTATAAATCCATACTATTTTGATGTTATCGTAGAGGATGGTAGAGTAAAAGTGTATGAAAAAAAAAGAGAAAAAAGAGAAAAAGAAAAAAATAAAGTGTTGAAAAAAAAATACGGGCTACCATCCTACATCTATCTTTAAATTTTTGTTTGTTTGTTTCAGTTATCTAGAGTTTAGAGTGTCGATTCTTGGCTTAGCAACGCCATTCTTTGCATGCTTGTAACATAAAGATTTTTGATTTGCCACCACTAAATCGCCAATCCCACCAAACCCTTTGTTTCCCTACCGTAAGCCTAACGTTACAACCCTTTAAAAGACCTCTTGGATAGTCTTTCCTAGGTGCTTATGCCAAAGCGATGGAGGTTTGATCTAGTCTCAAGCCTATGGTAATCTATGTACAAGGACCGGTTAATGAGTGTTTATCTTCCATTTCCAACTTGTTATATTTCATATACACCCGAGAGATGTGAGTATCCAAACATCCCATGTGAGGTGCTAGTATGTAATTTCCATGCTTGTTATGACTTTTGCGGGGCTTATATGTGTTGTGGATCGTTCTAAACTAATGCTTCATGACCCTAACTTATAAATCAATTGGCTAAAAGCACATTTTCTTGAGGACAAGCAAATACCAAGTGTAGGGATATTTGATAAGGATTTAAAAGATACCTTTTGAGGAGTCATTTAAGCCCTTAATTGATCACTTTTGTATCTGTGACTACTTTCGTTTCTTTCACTTTTTAGGTCTCTTGAAGGCAAATTGCTGGAATGACACTCATTCGGACGAAAAGGCACGAATATACGAAGAAAATGGCCAAAGTCAAGAATCGAGACACTAAAGCTGCTGGAACTGAAGGGGACGGCGTTAGAGTTTAATTGCGACGCCGTTGGAATATGTTTTGTGACGACTCAGTAGCCAAATTGCTTATTTACAAGTGACGGCATCGGGTTTTAAAAGAGTAGGCGTCGCGCTCGACGGACCTAGATTTGATCCAGCGGCGTCAGAAGATTGAAGGCGGCGTCACATGCATAAGTTGATGCCGTCCACAATGATAATGGCAAGACGAAAACCTAATGACGGCGACCAACCGTCACAAATTAAGAGTGGCCGCCGTCAGCTTGTAACACTATATATAGAATCCGAATTTTTTAGTTTTAGGGAGGTAGTTTTGTGGAGTAAAAACCTAAACCGAACCAAGGCTGTTTTGTACAGTATTTTAGGGTTCCATACCATATCTTACATCAAGATAAGTGTTTTACTTCATTAATTCAATTATGTCTTCAATTGATTGTGTGTATGCTTGCATGTTCTCCATGTCCGGCTAATTTACTTGTGTGTTTGCTTAGGTAATATGAAACCTAGTTATTGAATATTGATTGGTTGTCTCTTATCTTAATTGTGATTGACCAAGTATTGTGATAGGTCATTGTTGTGTTATGTGCTTGATTAATCTTTGTTGAACCTTAGCATATAGTTACTAGTGGAATTGTAGGCTAGACATCCAAAGAATAATTTAGTGTTAAGTTTTTGAATCCTAGAGATTTCGTAGTCATTAACCTTTGGTAGCTTCAAAGAATTAGGGATAAACGCATACCCTACGACCTTAGAAACACAACCCGTTAAGAATAAGGATGTGACAATTCAACCCTCATATAGAGATAACTAGGGAGTAATAAAATCTAAGTAAACACATGTTTAATCATCATCGAGCACAACAATAGACATAGACTACCCCAGCTTAGTTAATTAGAATAGATAAGTTAGAGTCGGTAGAAATACCACCCCAAATCCAAACCCCGAGATTCGTACCTTTCCTTTTCTTAAAAATATAAAAAAGATAAAAAATAATATTCCTCAACCCCAACCTTAGCGTAGTAACTTCTCACTAGCATTCCTATTCCCCTAGAGAATGATATCAATACCCGTGGCTTACCCTAATACTACACTACAACAATTAGGTTCACTGCCTAGGATGTTAAAAAACTTGCTTTCGACGAAGGAAGTTCCTTTGACTGACTTGCGCTAAGTAGCGTATCCTGTGACGGTCGGGGAGTTTCAACAGCTTCCTAGCGAACTCCCAATTCTTCTTGATATTATCATAACCATCATCCATCAAATCGCTGGCCCTGATATACATTTTCTTTAATGACGTGGAACAAGCAAGTATAAACTTTATTAGGTGTAATTCATTCTGTGATCTTGGAAAGGATTGAAAAATCACTCTGAATCACCCATGGTGAATATGGTTGTGTCTAAATCTAATGAACGTTGTTCCAAAGGTAAAACACTAAGCGTTGTGCTGCCTAGAAAATCAAATAGTATTAAGATACCAAAATATGCCAGTTAACGGATGTTTATTTGATACGTATGAAATAAAGTATTACACTTACTCTGGTTTCCAGCATTTTCAAGTTTGGAGATCCGAGAATCATTTGGACGATGAGTGACACGATAACAGTCTCGCCAAAATCAACTCCTTTAAGATTCAGATTAACGAGGGATACAACGGAAAAGGGACATTAATCTGGAATTAGCATCACGATCAACTACAACAGTTCGACTTTTGGGTTAGTTTCAAAGATTAAATGTCGTTAGAGTTAAACATATATTTAACATTGTAAAATTAGAAGTGTAAATCTCAAAACGGTCTTACCGTTCAATAGTCAAAATCCAATGTAAGGGTCTCAAGAGATGGAAGTCTTGTCAGGTGAAAGATATTGGATGCTATGATTGTCGTGACATGACATTGAAATACCGAATGACATATGTAACTTCTTCAAATTCCTAAGACTTGCAAGATTCCATAGTTTCATCCCGTTTGTACTCTCAACATCCAATCTAAGAGACTCAAGTAAGGGACAACCAACAATTAAATCCCAAATACGGTTAGAAATTTGACTAAACATAATTCTAAGCTCAGTAAATTTGGAAAAGTAGTGAAAAACACCAAACTAGGAAAATCACAACAATGAATTTCAAGATGTTTCAATTCAATACAGTAAAAGTTGGGTTGGCAATGTAACGGTTGTCCATACCAGTTTCTAATTGTCGGTCCTTAATTCCTTGCGTGCCAAAACATAAGCCAATCACGAATCTCTTTATAATTCAAGTCTTCCATTCCAGACAACGGTTTGGGATCTACAGAGAAGACAAACTTTTTATAGGACCCGTAAGCTGACTTAAAAGTCTAGTAACATGCCTCCCATCAAACTTATATGTTAAATAATAAAAGAAATCCTCATCAATTATGACTTCGGTGAGCAAGGTCCACTTAAACCTCCGTTTGTAGATAAAATAGAGGTGCTCACCGCTTCTCTTATTAGCAACCGATTCAAAATGTTACCGATCATGTATCGGCATGTTGCTAATATAATCTCTCATACTAGTGATAACATTAGCTCGAAACGACATGGTTTTCAAGGAAATTTTGTTGGTTTTTTAATTCTCGACGAGGAGCTTTGGATGAGGGTTGTTGATTTGAAATTGATGGTCAGAACGAGGGTGTGTTATTATGATCATTAAATGTGGTTGTTGGGTTGGTTCATTGATTCGCGCGCCCAAGATACAAGCTTTTCAAATTTGGTCTGTAAAATATTACGAAATGGTATATTTTAGTAAGCCATGGTAATATGGCGGACCTATTACACAATAAATGTGTTGTGAGCATCACTTATGCTAAAAACGTCGACGTCTTCAGTTTGACGTAAGCACATAACGACATCATGTTATCAGATGTGTAGAGTTACATTCATTTGAGTTGATTATTTTGAGCTATATGCGATATTTCTAAGCGTAAAAAAATGCTACATTGCTTTTATGCACGATTACTTAAATTAAATATCTCAAATTATAAAATGAATTGGTTGTATACTTACAACTGCTAGTTATTTTTACTACCGCTATAGTTAATTTTACTACCGCTAGTAAAACTGAAGTGGTTGTATATTTACAACTGCTATTTATTTTTACTACCGCTATACTTATTTTTACTACCGCTAATAAAACTGAATTGGTTGTATACTTGCAACTGCTAGTTATTTTTACTACCGCTATAGTTATTTTTACTACCGCTAGTAAACCTGAATTGGTTGTATACTTACGCCGTAATTTGGATACTACTGCTAGCTATTTTAACCACTGCTTGTGATAGAAGACATCAACGAAATGATGCCACAGTCGTTAATACTGTTGTGTATGGCCGTGTTTGTGCTTCCCGTGTGTAGGTGCTGCTGATACCATTCTGGGATTACAGAACATAGGAAATAGTAAATACGTTGACATACAACGTTTCATACAGACAACCTACTACATATTACGATTACTACATAATTATAAGTTTAATGGTTACATACTATATAACCACTTGATTTATAAAATTCACCAAGTACGCAGAAAAAGCTAACCACTCCATGCTTCTTTCCCATACAAACATCGTACTAAAACCACAAAGCTTCATTCCCATTAAGCATGATCCTAACTTCTGAACAAACTGTTGAACATGAATATATTGGTGTAAATTAAAAATAAAACATTAATAGAATGGTAAGTTAAAAATAAAACATACTATAAATAGCATGGTCTGGTCGATTTAACAAAAGAAGAGACTCTTTGTATGGTAAGTAGAAAGATCCGCATCTCCTAACATTCCCATGCAGACAAATAATTCAAGTTCTTTGTTGTACACAAATACCGAAACAAATGATTGCCTTGTGCTTCCGACTATTGGAGCTTGATCCTTTGTAAACCCAAGAAAACGAACCGAATATAGGGTAGGGATGGCGAATAGGCTTTTAAATGATGTTATGAAAGAAACATTGATGTCCAAAAACCATCCGCAAAACAATGGAATATCTTCACCAATGATCGTCCTAGAAATCAATAAAGTGGTTCCAAGATCGAAAACATTGAATGGAAATAGGAGTTCATTTTTTAAAATCTGCGGTAGGTTTATAACTTTAAATTGGCTGTTTACCAAATCAAAAGAAATCAACATATAAATCTTGTAAATAACACCGTCCCCATTAGTTAACTTTTCACTCCCAGTCCAATAGATAAAACGACCTACAACTGCATGACTTTTACGTTTCAATTTGATAGTTTCTCGAGGGGGTGGAAATTTTCAAGGATTGTCCACCTTAACGAGTTCAAAGAAAAGACAGACACATACCATAAACCACATTCGAAAACAAGATAGGAGACCTTCACGATCGTCGGGTCAAGAGTGTCCGGACGGATGGCAAAACCAAAACAAATCTTTTGATGTTTGATTTGATGCGTGTAAGCGGGTGCAATCTATGCAAGTGATTTTTTGATTGTCGGGTTCCAAATAACAGTCATTAGATTAGATCCATAGACAAAACACCAAAGACCATTAGAATTGCCAACTGTATTCATAGATGAAAGCATTAAATCTGTATTAAGTGGCGTAGTGATTAGTTTGTTCATCTAAAGCTATCACAAAACCTTGGTCACCCATATCGAATGTTAGCGTAAATAAACACTCATCATTACGAACACCGTGTAATTAAAGATGAAGCTTCCACAATCTATACTAGCCTTCCATAACTTGCAAACACTACATTGCTGGAATATAGACTTAGGAGGTAGCCTACGGATGATATCTAGTTGAATATCCAGTGAGATATTATCAGACATATTTTTTAAACAAAAGCAGAAAGATTGGGATAAAGATATGAAGTCAATAGACCAAAAGAAGAAAGAAAGATTTTGTTAAACAAATTGTATTGAAGAAAGTGATTGGGAACAGAAGACATTAAAGGATATGTACCGTGATGTACTTTTGGGCAACCAAATATTATATTATGCTATATAGCAAATATTAATAAAGTATACATAACCAATCTAGAAGTGGTTTGCAAACCATAGCGTTTTTGTATATGTGCACGGGTATTTACAAAAGAAATGTCGTTGATTTAAAAAAAATTTATAATAATTGACTAATATATAAGACAAGTAAAAATACATATAGTAAAAGTTGAAAGAAAAAGACTTCACAAGTGAACATTTGACAATAATTATGGGCAAGCGGACATTAAGGAACGTCCTTGAAAGATGGCTATCAATTTGTGCATTCAACCTTGTGGTTCCGAGTATTCAAGCATCCGTTCACGGGTAGCTAAAGCCCAATCTGCATCGGCTGGTCTAAACACCACATCAAATCAACCCATACATCCAAGTCTCGTGGACATATAAAAATACGTCCAAACGGCCCTTTTAGACTGAAAATAGTAGATATAAACTTCAACAGCTACTTGAAAAGCTTAAGATAAGATATAAAAGCTTAAAGGTTAGAAGTACTTGTATGCTAGAGAAAATCAATTCAAACAATACCTTAAATATCATAGAAAATAAGTCCTAACAAGCTATAGTTGCTCCATTTGCACATCAATGTCACACATTGAACACCCATTCCTCCTAAATATATCAAGAGTATAAAAGAAGATATAATAATTTAGATACAATAATCAATACCGAGCTGAATCTAGAGTATAAAAAGATATATTAATTTAGATACAATAATCAATAGAGCTGATTCACATGTTTTTTAGCAGAACATAATTGCATCAAATTAAGAAATTTTACAAAACCTGATTTTTGGTTTAGGGGTGATAACCCTAATTTTTACTTTCTTCAATGGAACAACCACAAATGCAAATTTAACTAAAATTACAGATTAAATCGAAGATAAAACACATTAAGTAGATAATATTAAAAGATTGTGTTTGGATACGAGCAATTTTGAGAGGATTCCTTTTTTGACACTTAAGTAGATAATAACAAAATATTTCTTCAGGTGATTTGAATTACCTATAACAAGAACAGGCCACTTTAGAAGAAGGTTCAGTTGTGTGGTGGTGCGGCCGGATGGTGGTGGCGAGTGTGGAGGTGCGGCCGGATGGTGGTGGCGTCGGGTTGTTGGGTGGTTGTGGTGGTGTTAGTTGTGATGATTTATGTGGAGGACAAGAGGTATGTGACTGTGTGAATCTGTGTTTTGTGTGGGCGTTTGATTTTTTATTTTTTTTTAAATGTAAAATGACAAAACTATCCTCCTGTATAAACACAAGTTGCCCAAAAAATATAAAGATGCCCAAATAACAATACAAGTTTCCCGAGAAACAATACGTTAAAATACATGACATATACCTTCAAAATATGTACTTGTGTCATAAGTTGTCGGACACATGGAAGCCCCTGGTTGGGTCCAAAAAAATTGGTGGGCAACCGGTCTATTATCAAATTTTAAAAGGGTGGTCGGCGATAAGCCTCGGTATGGTCTATTTGACTAATTTTCCCTTATATAAAGAGTTAGAAGGAGGGCCCGACATGCAACCCAGCGTATGCGCTTGTAGCTCGAGGTTGTTGGTGGTGGTGGATGAACAACAGTCCTCAATAGTAAGTGATCTTTGTTGAAGTTGCTCGTATTGTGATATGATGATGGATTATCTTGGAATTTCGTTGCACCATATAATTTGTTGTTAGGGTTGTTAAAATATTTTTGGTTTTGGTGCCTGTTGTTATAATCTTCTTTTGGGTAGTCGTGGCTTATTAGGCATGTTGTGGTAGTCAGGTGTCTTTTATAAGTTTTTGTACTGGTTCTATACGTATGTACCTTGCATATAAGATAATCACACAACGGTAAATAGGTGTGCAAGCATATTGGGTTATCCAATATGCAAGTTATGGTTAGTGTAACTATAGGAATGTATATAGGTCTGTATATATTGTTGTTTAAAGGTTGTATCCTATATTTTGTTAATGAAAGTTTCTAGGTTTTAATCTTCTGGATGTTGTTGTTTGTTTAGACTTTAGTATTGTTGCGATTTGTACTGTCGTCACTCATGTGTAAACTGGTTAGCCATGAGTGTTGTGCATGAGAATGCTGATGGTTTTATTATCCTAGTCTATGGATTATTGGCAGCTAATTGTAATTTGAAAGTAAATTGGTTTAGGTAATGTGTGTGTTTATATGTGTGCGGTTAGTGTCATAACATATAAATTGTAGATATATCTGCGGTGTTTGTTTTATAAGATTCGTTCTTGTCAGCCATTGCATCATATCGAGTGTATCCGCGGTTCTATATTTTGATAATAGCTGTGGATATTAATATGAGTTAGTTTCTAGGGTTGATGTTTCGATAAAGTGCTAACTTTTTGGTGTACATGATAGCGTGGGTGTTTGAGGTCGAGAAAACCTCCTTTTCTACGAGTAAGCTTTTCAACCCTCTAGGCAGTGAACCTAATCATTGTAGTGTAGTATGGGGTAAGTCTCGAGGATAGTTTCTCTAGGGGAATAGGAATGCTAGTAAGAGATATATGACGAGAAGGTGGGGTTGAGGATGATTCTTTTTTATGATTTTTTTATAAAGCTAAGGTAAAATCTCGGGGTATATGATTGGGGGTGGTACTTCTACCGATTTCACTATTTTAATAATTATCTAATTTTAACTACTTAACTATTGGATAGATTATGCTAATAGAGGTGTGCTCGTATGATGATAAAAGATGTGTTCACTTAGATGCTATTACTCCCTAGTTATCTTTTATTGGTCGGTTGAATTTTCAATTCCTTTATCTTAATTGATGCGTTGTATTCCTATTAGTCATAGGGAGTGGTGCCTAATTCCCTAGCTCTATGAATTGTAACTCTCTTATAGAATACACGGGATCGGAAAGTGCAATAGCATCTCCCCCGAATACACTATTATCTTAAAGCTACAACTCACACAATAAACACAACGATGACCTAGGTGCACTCCTATGGCTTTTTTGCTATTTAGGACATTCAAGCTAACAACATGAAAGAAGAAGCCGGTTTTCCTTACTCTAACGTCTACCAATTAAGACAAGAGAAAACCTAATAACAATCAATAACTAGGTTTCATAGATCTAAGCAAACACAAGAATAATTTAGCTAGACATGTTAAATAAGCAAGCATACACATGATCAATTGAACATGGGGTAGACATAATGATAAATTGGATAAACAAACTTATCTTGATGTGTAAAATAGGGTGTGGGACCCTAGAATACTGTCTAAGTCGGACTACAACTGAGTTAGGGTTTGCTCTCTAAAATTCTACCTCTTAAAATACAGAAAAATCAAATTCTATATATAGATTTAGAATCGCGACGGCGTCACCTTTCGGTAGGGACGTCCTCATTAGGGTTTCGTTTGGGCCAAGTCATCATTAGGATGGTGTCACTTAAGGAGTGTGACGCCGTCAATCTTTATGCAAGACGTCGTCCGAATCTTGGATCTTGGGCATCTGGTGTGAAAATTGTGAGTGACGCCTTCTAGAAATAAGGCATGACGCCGTCGGGCTTTAGGACTAGAAATTCCAGCCGTCGCGTGCACTTTTTATCACGTCTTGTATAGAGGGACGGCGTCGCCATTTGGTTTGGACGCCGTCACGTGCTGCTGAAGGCCTTTGATCTTGACTTTGCCATTTTCTTCATGTTTTCGCTCCTTTTCGTCCAAATATGCTTCATTCCAGCATTTTGCTTCCAAAAGACCTAAAAAGTGAAAAGGAACGATTTTAAGCAATAACGAATATAAAATGTGTTGATTTATGGCTTAAATAACCACTAAAAAATGTATGTTTTAAATCCTTATCAAATATCCCTACACTTGGTATTTGCTTGTCCTCAAGCAAATGTGCTTTTGGCCAATCAATTTATAAGTTAGGGGGCATGAAGCATTGGTTTAAGATAGTCTACAACAAGTACAAGCACCACAATAGTAATAACAAGCACGAAAATTATACACTAGAACCTCACAATTGGTGTTTGGATTCTCTCGTCTATCGGGTTTATATGAAATATAATATGAATGGAAATGGAAGATAAACACTCATTACCTGGCATAGTACATAGATTACCATAAGCTTGAGAATAGATCAAACCTCCACCACTTTGGCGTAAGCACATAGGAATAACTATCTAAGAGGACTTTACAAGGGTTGTAACGTTATGCTTAGGGTAGGGAAGTAAAGGGTTTTGTTGGATAAGGGATATTTTAGTGGTGGCAAGTCAAAAATCTTATGTTACAAGCATGTAAAGCGTGGCGTTGCTAAGCCAAGACTCGAGTCACTAACACTAGATAACTTGAAACAGAACAAACATAAACTTAAAAACATAAACATAAATGATAGATGTAGGATGGTAGCCCGTATGCTTTTCTTATTTTTTTCATACCTTTTTACTCTACCATCCTCTACGATAACATCAAAATATAAGGGATTTATAGGAGCATCCCTACATTTGAGTTTTATTTAACTAACACTAATTGACCCAATTCGAAAAGATCAAAACACTGGGAGTATTTAATTACATAAAAAAAAGGGAATTTGAATTTATCGTTCTTTCCCGTTAATCCATAAAATATTACTTTTACCCATGAGTCCCAATCGTCCCGAAATTGTATACAAAAGATATGACTCGACTTAGCAACCATGCAAGTAACTAGATAATTGAACTAAGGGTTTAGTACTGATAACAATAATGCACTAAAGATGAGTGCATATAAGGTAGGCTAAGACGATTTGGGTGTATATTTGGGGGTGGATTGTAAACAATGCTCTTCATTGATATTCTGAAAAACCGAAACATCACGAGAACCGTGAAAAGTATAGGCTCTGAGGGGTTAACTAGGGGTATCATGTACTAAATATGAGTACATCGCAAGGGTGTGGGTTAATTACTCAACCGATGTGGAAGATGTAATTACAATACAGGTTTCAAACAAGGGTTATCCTAATGCCTCTTATCATTTAGTTACTCCTAACTACACAAGTGTAGTCTCACTAGCGATCTCGGAATGCATCACAAAACAAGTTCTAGAATCTATTATACTACCGGTAAACTCACTAAGCATTAAAGATGAATGCTTTTATTCCTAAAGATCTAGGGGCGAACCTCACATTTTTGGGGTGGAATTTGAGTGGTAAACGGTTTTCTGTGCTAGTCATATAATTCCTATTCATGAGACGCCTTATTAAGACTAAAGTTTAGCTCGTAAATTTCATAAAAAAATTTTAAATTTGGTGCTAAAATTGCCCTAACAAATATTTCTTATGGTTTATTACACAAATTACCAAGGACAAGACAAATAATCAAGTGAGTGAATAGTTTCTAAGTTCCCGTTTTATTCTCCCTCCCATTAACCGAACATTGTCCCCAATGTTCCTCGAAAGCATCCAAGTTATGATAAAGGAAGGTAAGTAAGGAAAAGAAACTCGATTAGCTCGGTAGGATATGTGTGAAGTTGCGGTTAAATCCTCTTTCAAGAAGAATTCATAAGTAATAAGCTTCATCCAATATGTGTTTCTTCTTCTTGTCCAATATAACGTGCATACTTATAAGAAAAACAAATGAAACCTTCGCGTAAAATTGGCGGTAAAACTATATATGACACACAACTAAACTAGAAAGCAAGTAAGATATAATGCTTGTGGAATGGATGTTTGCAGTTTTTCTGGGAAATTAAGAATTGGGAATTTCCAAAAATTACAAATCATACAGAAAACAAAAATTGAACATTCTGTTTCTACATTGCCTGACGTCGTCAGGTATTAATCTGGCGCCGTCGGTTGTCCCTCACAAAAGCGGTCTCTAACGTTTTCACGAAAAATTCCTCATTAAAACACGAAAATTTCTACAAAACATCCATATATGTTGATGATATGTTCCTTTCTTCTATGATAAAAACCATGCATATAAATATTATTTTATAAAACTATTAGGACTCTAACTTCAAAAGTCGTAAGTCTCCAAAAAGTCTATCTTCACTACTTTCCTTACTTACTCATCATCGGGAATAGTATTCCTTTTTGATTCTCTTAAAAATACTAAAGATTATCAAACCTACGCCGTCATCGCAAAATAGACCTTTGATGGTTAACTTACCAAATAATCAATTAATCATCAAAACACCTTGGCCAAACGTCTATTCAAATAGAAACCTCAAGCTCTATTTAAAAATAAGTTATTGTATAACTTATTACAAGTAAAAGGATAATTCTAGGGGTGGAAACGAGCCGAGCCGCTCGTGAAAAGCTCGAGATCGGATCGGTAAAAAACTCGAACGAGCCGAGCCTAAACGAGCTCGAGCCCGAGCTCGAGCCTAAACTAAAGCTCATTTAATAAACGAGCCCGAGCTCGAGCTTAATATATAAAGCTCGTTTGGGCTCGCGAGCCTAAACGAGCTTTAGTATATTAAATTAGAGATATAAAATGAAACATTCACACCACATGCCCTATTTTGCTCACGCCCCCATCTTTGCAGTCACACACTCAAAAAACAATATTCTTTCTTTCTCCATCTGATAAACTGGATCCACAACTCCTAAACATATAGTCGAATCACACAAATCAACAAACATACTTCTCATCTCATTTCACCAAACAATCTAAACATAAATAAAACCCTTTGCCTCCTTTCTTATATAATCCGAACACAATCAAACAAACCACAACCAGTTTATGTTTTAGTTAGGCTTCAAGATCTTCTACAGATCTAAGGTAGGGTATTGCATTTTTTTTTCATTTTTTTTAACGAAATAAAGAATGATAAAACAACCTTGTTTTTGTTCGTTCTTTAAAATTTCGAATAACAAAGGAAGGAGCTATGCTCTTCATAGATCGATGATGGTTTTAGTTCTAACATTCACGATCTATAAAGATCTGTAAATATGTACAAAAAACTGAGATCCTTTTAAGTCATTTTTGTTTGGTTCGAGGCTTGTTTGTGTCTTGAGTTTATTTGTTGTTGTTGTTTGGAGATGGGATTAGGATAGTTATGGATTTGATGTTGTTTGATTTGGGCTATGTTTATGATTCAATCTATTTTATGTTGTTCTTGTTAAGATTTTGATATGTAATTGTAACAGTTAAAAATGAAAGAACATTATATTATGCATACCACATCTTCATTGAAATTTTTATGATTATTCGATTATTTCATTATATTAGAGGAAAAACACAATTATATTCATAGATCTCTTCATAATGATATTAATACCTCTATGAAAAAATAGGCATCGTATATTAAAGTTGCATTAAATTGAAACTGAAAATGAGTATGAGTTATCACAAAGACAAACAAAGAATTTCTCAATCTAAAATAATAGTATCACTTGGATGTAATGACTTTCAAAATCGTATAACCCTGTGTATGGATCTAATTTAACGAGCTTAAAACAAATAAACGAGCTCTATATAAACGAGCTTGAACACGAGCCAAGCAATTTTTTTATAGGCACAATTACAAACGAGCCGAGCCCGAGCCGAGCTCGAGCCTTATATAGCAAACCACGAGCCGAGCTCGAGCTCAAATCATAAAGCTCGTAGCGAGCCGGAGCTTTCGAGCTTAAAATATCGCAGAGAACTCGAGCTCTGGCAGGCTCGGGCTCGGCTCGGCTCATTTCCACCCCTAGATAATTCCAAGTACATCTTTTTCTGTCTACAGTAGCCAGATCCCACAAGTTGTACTAGTCGGATCCCTAAAACAAGGGATCTGGGGGAGCCGTATCACAGACATCAGCTATACGCTTTTCAAAACCCAAAATAATCCATTTTTTCCTCTTCCTACACCCCAATCTCTGCTTAAAACTCAATAGGGCTTCATACTCTCAAGCATCTCATTCTTGAACATCATTGTAAGTAATTACACTCATATGTTCTATTCATCATCATTTTCATCCTAGGGTTTATGGTTTTTAGACTTTTTAATTAAGATTCAATTGATCACCAATTGAATAAATTAGGTATTGTAAAATTAGTTTCATTACAAATAGGTTCTATACAATTAAAGGTTTTCAAAACAACATTGTTAATACATATCAAAACCATAAACCCATCTTGACAAATTTTACCTAATTGGAATATTTGTTCGTCTAGGATCAATCATGCCTAAAACTACCCAACAAGATCACCATGACACCGCTCACTACCTTTCTAGATACTATTGGAAAGAAGGGCTTTCAAAAACCAATCAAAAAATATTCAAAAAGCTTGAAAAATGACTTATCCACGAAGCTCGTATAGTTAAGGAATCAACTATGAGTTTGTCTCCTAGAAATTGATGAACAAATTTGATTGTCTCTTAGAAATTGATGAACAAATTTGTCCGGTCTTTATCTTTGAGTTTTACAAAAGTGTTAGGATTGTTCGAAACAATGATGAAAGTATCTCAATCGCTTTCATTATAAACAACCAAAGCATTACCTTACCCCTCAACACATTAGCACAAATTCTTCGCATACCATGCGAAAGAATTTGTATGTATTCACATGATTGGTCAATAGCCGCTCAATCCTTCGTACTAGACCCCAAACCTATCTATCACACTCCTCTCGATGACCCCATGGTTGTTCGA
Source organism: Chrysanthemum makinoi (assembly GCA_910596185.1). NCBI lineage: Eukaryota > Viridiplantae > Streptophyta > Magnoliopsida > Asterales > Asteraceae > Chrysanthemum > Chrysanthemum makinoi. Next base: position 11,597,839 of record OU343218.1, read on the forward strand.
GACACCATCTTCAAGAAAAGGGTCAACAAATCCCGTCTCAACCGCAACAAGGAACTCATTCATCGTGATCCATTTCAAATGGAACTCTCCAAGATAATTCCCATTTACAAAAAGTGGGAAAATTTCTTAGAGAAAATGTCATTTGCTTGGTTGGGAACAAAGACCATCCCAATGCGTGTCTTGTCCAAATGATCTATTGTCTCATCCACCAAAGACCATTTAATCTTGCCTATTACATGGTTAAAAGAATGGTAGGTGTGTTCAAAGCCAATAACATGGTACTTCCCTATGGTATGCTCCTAACACGACTCCGTAAGTATGTTAGTGCAATGCAAACTTCTCCTATTACCGATGATCACTTTCCTGCTAACCATGTTATGGTACCACTTACCAAACAACCTCCCAAACGGCTCATGATCAATGGGAAAAGGCCTCGTGATCTCTCGGACTCTTCGGACGAAGATGAAGAAGATGAAGTCGATCCCGTTTCTAACTTCCCAATCGACCCCATGACCTACTATGAACAACTTCCTACTCTTCCAAATGAGTCTGAAGAATTTAAGCAAACAAAGGGGATGATCAAATGCCTAAATCACTACCTCATGAATTCGGAAAATAAATAGTGAAGAGATTGACGAAAGAGACATTATGTTTTTGGTTGTTTTAGAAATTTTATGATTATTAAACAAAGTATGCTCATGATTGTGCTAGACCTACTTTGTTTTATTTTAATGTTTGGTTGTTATCATAATAGGTTGACGTTGTGTGCTATATATCTTGTACTTTTGCTTATATTGATGTTTGTTTCCAGTAGAAACCTTTAATATTAGTATGCGACACCTAATGCAATTTCTGCACACTTTCTATGAAGCTACTGGTCTGCAGTAGCCGGATCCCTCATTTATAACTAGCCAGATCCCTCCATTAAGGGATCCCTGGGATCTGGGCAGATAAAAGTAGACTTGCAAACTTCCACACTTCAATCCAATCCTCTAGAGCATATTATACTAGTTAAACATAATACTTTAGGATTACCTAAATCTTCCTCAAGATTATTAGGTCTCCCACTCACTCATAGCTTCAGGTCACATGACTCACCACTAATGCTTACACATTGTTCCTCACATTTCAAAACACCGAGTTTGATATTTCTCTCAATTTTAGCAAATTGATTTTAGTCATCCTTCCCTCAAAATAGGCCAAAAACTAGTTTTCCATTTCTTATGATTCTTTTAAGGAATTTTCCAAATTTATTTTATGTTACCATATGATCTCTAGGATCATTTGACTCCACTTGACACTCTAAAATTTCTTAGTGTCATCTTTGATCACCCATTGGTGCTTATAAAGCCCAATTTCTTTCCATAAAAGACAACCATTAGCTACCCTCACTCATTTCACTTGATTATTTAAGTCTCATACCATTTAAGACACCTGAGAAGACTGAAAAGACTCAAGATGTATAGGTATTAGACCTTACAAGACATAACTTTCCTTTTCTTTGACTACTGAGAGTCGGATCCCTACGTTTAGCCTAGACGGATCTCTCATTTGAGGGAACCATGGGAACCGGCTACACAGACTAAGCCAATCCTAGCTAAAACAATCATTTCAAGCTTTCCTTGCTAACTTGAACACTCCACCTTGTCTTAATTGACTTACTTGATTAGTGCAAATCTGTAGTTGACTCTTGTGCATGCAAATCATTGCAATTTGAAGGATCTTAGTGGCTTAAGTTTTAAATTCACTTGCCAATTCCCTCCCTTTATAAACCTATGTGTTAGTACTTCTAAGTCACAATTCATAACCTCATTCTCAGCAACTAAAAAGCCTTTATCTCACTCTCCATTTGTCATTTCATCATGAGGAAAGATCCTAGTGCTAACTCATCCACCAAAGTACCTCCCAAGAAACTTGATCGGGTTGTCTACGAAATATCTTCATCCGAATCATCACCCATTAAAACCGCCAGAATTCCCTCTCAACCAACTCAACCAATCAAACCAATCCCTAAAAGGATTGTTCCCACAAAACTACCCTTGCCAAACACTACTATACCTTCTAAACCAAACACCCCTATTTCCACTAAACCATCACCTCTGGTACCTAGAGCTATTTTTTCACCACTCCAATCTCATCTCCACACCTCTACGACTTAAAGGATTTGCCGTCTAGGCCATCTCATCCACCACCATCGCCAACATTTCTTCAATTGAGAAAAGAGTGCAACAACAAAACTTTGGTGTTGAAACAACACTAGCACCCGTATCCTTTTCTCCATCACCCTCAAATAGTCCATTTTGGATTATAAGGAATCAACAAAATCAACAGCCGGATCACATGGAAGTTGATACCTCTCTACCACCATCCTCAACACATATTCCACTACCTTCATCCTTAGTTGAACCACCTCTAATTTCATCAAATATACCTCCAAAAAACTCTTCTTCTTTTGTGGAACATCCACCTCACCTTCCATCTCAAACCACTCCCTTCCTACCACCACCATTCCCTAGCCATGACAAAGATTGTTATCATTGTCAACATGTTGAAGTTCTAGTACATGAAGTACGTGACGAGCTACGTTTCATGTTCTATCACCTCCTTGAACGTTTCGATGAGGTCAACAAACCTAAACATCCTTGAGCTTTGGAATTCAAGTGGTGTTCTAGTCTTAAGCTTAACTTAGATTGATTAGGAATCATACTTCATGTTTGGATCATTTTTTACGTTTTAGAGTTATGTACATCATTTCTCTTATTTTATTAAATGATATTACATGTTGTATGCTATTTGGTTATGAAAATATGTTTAGTGTTAGCCTTAATTATAAGTGATAGAAAGTGATGGTCATTCACGATTAGGAACTTTGTAACGTGTGTTAGACATTGTATTAGAGTAGTCATTGGGCTCATGGATTGGGCTAAGCAAACCGGTTATTAGTTTTGTTATGTTTAGTCATCTTGTAATGTAAGCCCAATCACAAACCAAACAAAGCCCATGCAAAGCCCATAAGGCTTTTATGTTCTAAGTATAAAAGACACATACCATGCCATTTGGTATGTGTGCTTGAGTGTGTAAGTGTTTTTCTATGGAATAAACCTCTCTTCATGTTTCATCTTTCTCTCTAACAAAACGCCTCATATACATACATTCAAGTCACCATTCATTGCTTCATATTAGTGTTAGTGTGATAGAGTTGATGAGTCTAAAAAGTTGTTTAATCTATTGATATCAAAAATATCATGAATATGCTATTTTTGAGGGGGAGAAGATGTGATTAAAATGTGATAAAAAAATGTTTAATGATCGGTGTTTGAATCTCAAAAGATCTCGACTCAGGCGAAACCAATGAATTGACGATAAATCAAAGTCAGTAAATGTACCATTTCGAGAAACTCGTGATAGACATGCACTTTCATCGGTCTAACCTTCTTTTCAAAGAAGAGTTTACAACTTCAAGTTAGTTATTAGAGCTGGTTGTCACCTAAAAACTGACAATGGAACAATTTCACTAAGCAACGTAACTGTGTCTCGTGGGGAATTGTCTATCATGAGCCGATCAATTCAAAAAGTGTGAACTCTACCCTCATTGTGCAGATTTAAGCTAAAACAATATAAGCACATGTGAAGGGGGAGTAATTTCTGAAAATTCAAAACTCTCAAGGTGTTAACTAAATGTATTTGATAATCATAAACACTTTGAGAGATTTTCAAGAAAAAAGTTTTATGGAAACATAGGATAGTCATGGAGTTATAAGGTGACTAAGGATAGGAAATCCGTCCTATGATCCGCCAGAGCCGGAGGGATCTACCCAAGGACAATACCCATAGTTAGTATTAGAAGTCCTTAGGTATGATTGAAAAAAAATGAGTAATGTGAGAAAGGAGAAAGGAGGGGTTGAAGAATTAAAAAGAAAAGTAATGTAAAGGGTGAAAAGAAATAGCCCTCCATAATCAACCTTAGGGCAGAAACCGGGTTCAATTCATCTGATACTGGTTGTCACTTAGATGACGCCGGTATTGAAGACAAAGACATCATGGACCCAGTGACGCACTGCAGCTAACCTTCTAGCTACTCAATTCCTCTTAAAAGGATTTGTTTCATTTTCATGGGGAACCCTGCATAATCTATCCACTTTCTCTTAGAGATGGTTGGTATTGAAGAATGAGACCCTCTCCCTAGTCCCCATTTAGAAAAACCAAAGTGCACTAATCGAGTCTAGAGCCATGAGATTCATTAAAAGATATCTTAGGAACACTAAACATTTAATCACTTGTTGTTCAACAATAAGGACACAAGTGATATATTCTAGAGTCCTACGCAGATCTTAGCAATCTGCCAGAATATTTATGAGGGGATTCACAATTGTGATCCTCAGTGATTGAATGGAAACTCCTGCCAAGGTCAACATCAAACAGGCCTGACAGCAGGTCACTTCAGTAATTCTTTATGGATTACGCTTAGTGTGTCTCAAACGGTCTACAGTCGTGGAGTGATGCTTCGGTATGCTTCGGTATACTTCAGCGACTCACTTGAATTGCAGATGTTAATACAAATAAGCCGTAAAAATGTTTATTTATATTTTACGATATTCTAATGTTTTGTCGATAATAAACGTAAAATCATTTTAACGAAACAAATAAAATGCGTAAACGGTTTGAGCCAATAATTTACTAACACACTTACATTTTCATATAAATTACTAAACAAGTAATAGTGTTTTTCTTGTTATAGTAATGCACATGTATAACAACTAGTGTTTACATATTGGGTAGATATATACATACTTATTATGGATTATAATGGGTAATAGAATGGGTAGAAGTTTAAGTATTTAACCCATTGACTTAACACATTGAATGTAGTTGAGTAAAACCCAAAGTCCATGACCCATACCCATGGAGCATGATCCATTATCCATGACCCATTGCATGAAATCATGCATAATTCATAATGGGTATTATCCATGACCCATGGAGCTAACCCATAACCCATTGACTAGATACATTGCATCTTCTAGATACATTGTATTCTACTTGGATACCCATGATCCAAAGTCTAGGACCCATGACCCATAACCCATGGGTAATGAGGAGTGTCTAACGGATCCCTCAAATTACACTAGACGGATCCCTCTAGCAAGGGATCCGTGGGATCCGTGGAAGAGTAGCATGTTTTTGCCTATAAATAGTGAGCCATTTCTTCATTGTTTGTTGCCACTTCTACACATACTTTATCCTAGGATTGTAAACTCTCTAACCTCAGATCTAAAGGATCTTTATATGTAGTTTGTGTTTGTTTTTGTGTGATTCTCTAGGTTCCTCTTAAAGGCGAGATTACCACCTCTTGAAGTCGATCAAGCTCAAGTCCATGAGTTGCCATGCTTCATCATCATCAATACTACTGAAGTTCTCTTGTTGATAGTTCTTTCTTCCTCTCTAGAAGTGTTGTGTCTAAGGCATTAGTGAAGAATGCCAAAAGAGTCAAGATGATGGCATTATTGAAAGTTGCCGAATGTCCGTGTCAAAGGCATTAGTGAAGGATGCCAAAAGGGTCAAGTCGAAAGCATTAGTGAAAGGTGTCAAAAAGATCATGTCAAAGGCATTAGTGAAAGATACCAATGGTGTACATTTGATATGGTGCATCGATGTAAAAATAGAGATAGGTTGTGTCTAAGGATATTGATATCCTTGATGATGTTGTAATAAGGAGTGGGTCTCCTTGGGGATAGGTGTTGTGTAGTGTTGGGTAGTAGTTCCTCCTTTGTAATGGAACTCGGTATCTAGCCTTATACCAGATAAAGTGTAGGTGACATTGTGATAAGTGTGGTTCTACTTCGTGGAAGAACCCGGTGTCTAGTCTTGTACCAGAAAAAGAGTAGGCGACGTTGTGAAGGCTTCTCCTCCATAAGGAGTTGTGTTGTGTAATGCTAATGAAATCTCGAGTAGGTGACTCGGGGAATGGAGTAGGGCAAGGAAGGAGTCCTTGTAACCGAACCACTATAAACACTCGTGTCGTGGTTTTGTGTTTCTTACTCCTTACCTTTGCATTATATCTTTACATATATATCTATCAATATCCAACATACACATCTAAATAGATTGACATAAGTCGATCTAAATATTTTAAAACAAAGTTTTAATATGTAAAACATTTCAACCCCCTTCTAGTTTTCCACAATTGGCATCAGAGCTTCGTTACCAAGTTTCTTAAGAGTATATTGTACTTTTAAAAACTTGATACGATCCATGTATGATTGAAAACTATAAGGAAGGAAATTCCTTAAAAACAAAAGGTCACGTTTTAAAATCATCATATTTTGTAATGTTGGATAATAATAGATCTCTCTAATATTTTCCTTGTTAAGAATTCTCCATACCATGATTTGGGCATCCTAAGAAGATCATGAAGAATTTCTCTCTAATACTTCTTTCCTTAAAAAGAATATAGTTAGCAAATGTATGATCTTTAATGAATTACTTACAAATAATTTTTTTTCCTTTCGTATATTTTCTAGATGAATCAATAATGTCATTTTTTGTTTAATCATGATTAAGTTTAGTAGTATCATTACGCTCTCTTAAAAATCACTAAAGTAGTTATCTATATTGAACTCATCATCAAGAATGGTATTCTTTGTTTATCTCCATAGACAAAACCACAAACTAGTGATAATGATATCTCGACTATTCGAGAGCCTTGATCATCACTCCTCACATAAGGATTATTGACATTTCATCTATGTCAATAAGCATCCATGTGAGACTTCTCATATTATGATAAAATGGGATTTTATCATAATCTTTGAAAACTTCCCAAAGAATTATGACTTATTCATAAAAAGGGAACCTCGTCAAATAGGACTAGTAAAACACATCAAAACCCCAAACCATAAATTATAGAGCATGAACAAGAATTAGAACTCCTAAACCAAAACTATCAAGGATCACTTAAGCTGTCAAATTGCTGATATGCCGGATCCCTGTGCTTAAACTAGCCGGATCCCTCATACAAGGGATCCGTGGAACAGAAGACAGAATAAGAAAGAAATGATCACTGTGGAAGTTCCACTCTTCACTTTACTCTATCAAAACTCACGAACATAAAACCCATTTACTATTTACAGGAGTTAATTGATCATCTTCTCCAAGGAAACAATCTCTTGTGTAAGTTTAATCTTCACTACATTGTTATTTCCATTCCTTGATTCCTAGGATTACAATTTTCATCTTTAGAAATTGAGCTCAAATGGGTTTGTCACAATTTGTTACCACATTGTTTTCTAAGATAAAATAAATCAAAAAATCAACATTTTTAATACATATTAAACTCATTTTTTGAATTCAATGAAGATGTATTGAGAAAAATTGTGATAAATCCCATTAGGTTACTATTCGCACAATTAACACCACATTGTGGTTTTGATGTTTAGGACCAATCATGCCTAACAACCGTCAACAAGATTACCATGACACCGCTCACTACATTCCCATGTATCATCGTAAGGAAGTCTTAAGCCCAGATAATCAAAAAGCCTTCAAGATGTTGGAAAAGAGACTCTTCCATGAAGGACGAGTGGTTGAACCATCATTCCTGAACAACACCAACATTCGCCAAGTCTTTGGGGGCAATTAACTTCGATTGTCTCTTGGACATTAATGAGAAAATTTGTCCGGTGTTTGTACTAGAGTTTTACAAGACAATGAGAATTATTCAGAATGAAGATGGAACCATTTCGGTAGCCTTCATCATCAATGAGCACGAGTTCACCTTCACTATTGTAGAGTTTGCAAGGATACTCCGCATTCCATGTCAAGGAGTGTGTATGTACTCTAACGAATGGTCATTGGCAGAGCTACATGACATGGTAGATCATCATGAAGTATACTTCACAGTCATCCCGGAAGCAACTGCCGTAAGGGATACCGTCTTCATGGAAAGAGCATCTCCATCAAGAGTCACGAGAAACTCCAAGGTGATCTATAGGGATCCGTTTCAAATGGAGCTTTCAGAAATGTTCCCATTATACAAGAAATGGGAACTCGTGCTAAGGGAGAACGTACTTTGCTTGGGAGGAAACAAGGATCATCCCAATGCTTGCCTAAGCTTCATGATCTATTGCCTTGTAATCGGCACTCACTTCAACCTCGCCTATTACATGGTAAAAAGAATGGCAAGTGTGAAAAGCATGGACAAGATGGTACTCCCTTATGCCATGCTCTTGACTCGTCTAGCAACCTTCGTCTTTGCTCTAGATCCTTCTCCTTATTCCTATGACCACAATTTTTGCAACAAGGTCATGGTGCCTCTATCTTATGGAAAGACTACAAGGATCATGGTGGATGGCAAGAGACCTTACCCACCAACGGACTCATCAGATGAAAGTGAAAGACAAAGAGAAGGCGAAGGAAGCAGCAACCCCCTTGGCAACGTCCATCTCGACCCCTTAGAATACATCAACCAACTTTCGGATGCCCTAAACCCTTCACAAGAGTTCCAACAAACTAGGGGCATATTCAAATGTTTTGCTAACTTCCTCATGAAAAAGAAGAAGTAGAGATGGAGGGGTGAAGAGTGAAGGGGATAGAGATGGAGATGAAGATAGAGGTGAAGTACGAGGATGAGTGGAAGGAAGGTAAGGTCTTAGACCTTAATTTGTGAACAATTTATGAAACAATGGTCTGTAAACAATCTAAACAATGTTTATGTAGTTTAGGACGTAGCTTGTAGAAGATATCATAACTTGGACTAAGACACTCTAACTTAGGAGCCGGGAAAATGGGAATTTTACGACAACTTGATCTCATTCAAGTAGGCAATGTCACTCATTTTGCTTACATTTTAGTCATCCCCTCTTACTATGCATTATATTTGTTTTTTGCATATGTTTATTGAGTGTAGAAATGATTAGGATGAATATTTTCTAAAGAGTGCAAAAACTGCACATTTGCTGAAGAAGCTATTGGTCAGCAATAGCCGGATCCCTGGGCTATAACTAGCCGGATCCCTCAGATGAGGGAACCGTGGGATCCAGGCAAACAGACATGCAGCTGCAGACTTTTATACATCAAACCATTCCCCTAGATCAAATCATACTAGCTAAACATGATTCTTTAAGACCACTTAAGTCTTCCTCAAGCTCAGTAGGTCTCACACTCACCCATAGCTAACTTAGGATGAAATTCAAAGTGCTTTTGATTTATCAATTCACCTAAACTCACCATACTTTCGCTCCAATGCTCACACATTGTTCCTCACATCTCAAAACACTTAGCTTGATATTTCTTTCAATTTTAGCAAATTGATTTTAGTCATCCTTACCTTAAAATAGGCTTAAAACTAGTTTTTCATTTCTTTTTATTTTTTAGGAATTTTTCAAATTTCTCTTAAGACACCATCTGATCTCTAGGATCAATTGCCCTCATTTGTCATTCTCAAATCAATGAGTATCATTCTTAAACACTTAGTTGCATTCTCAAAGAGTCCACTTTCCTACCAAATACCATCATTAAGTATCCTCACTCTTTATAGTTGGACATTTAAGTCACCTATCACTTAAGGAAAGTTAAACCCTCAAGATTTATAGGTACTAGACCTTAAAAGAGCATAATCACTTCACTACTTTATTATGTGACAGACAGATCCCTGGTTTATAATCAGACGAATCCCTAGTGAGAGGGAATCGTGGGATCCGTGTCTGTAATAGCTTGTGATCAGCTTTTCTTCAAAATTCAAACCCTCTTTGGTAATCTAAACACTTTTTCTTACCATTTAATGATTCCCTAGAGTAGAACAACACCATAGTTGACCTTGGTGCATGACAAATTTTCTTAGTGGTCATGAATTTAATTCATTAGACTCAAATTTCATCCTTTATAAACCAAACACTCTTAAGAGCTTAAGTCACCATTCTTACCACAATCCTAAAATCAGTAGTTAAAGACTTCTACTACACCCTCTCCTTCACTATGACTAAAGCATCTAGTAGGAACTCTTCAACCAAATGTTCATCCAAAAAGAATGCTCTTATGGTTCATGAGTGATAACGCTACACGCGTCGTTCGGGGTCAAGGAAACTTCCTTTTCTTCGAGCAAGTTTTATAACACCCTAGGCAGTGAACCTAATCGTTGTAGTGTAGTAATTAGGGTAAGCCACGGGTATTGCTATCGTTCTCTAGGGGAATAGTGTCGTTAGGCTGAAGTGTATGTCGATTTAAGTCTAAAGGTGAGGGATGATTATTTTTGTATTTTTATATTTTATGAATCTCGGTTTTGGAGGGAGGGTGGAATTAGTTGCTAGTCAACTATCCCAAAAGATACTAACTAAATTATGGGTCTACCAAGAACGTGAAGCGTATCTACTTATGATGTATTACTCCTTGCTAGCTATCCAATTCTACCTCCTGAATTGTCACGTCCTATTGATGGTTGAATTGTCACGTCCTTATTCTTAACGCGTTGTGTGTCTAAAGTCGTAGGGTATGCGTATGTTCCCTAACTCTTTGAACTTACCAAAGGGTCTCGTCTACAAAACCCACTAGGGATGATAAACTCTTACTCTAAGGCACTCTTTGGATGGTTTAGATTACAACCGCACTAGGTGTTATATTCTAAGGTTCACAAAGATTTAATCAAACATTAATTACACAACGAATGACCTATCGCATTACTAGATCATTAAACAATTAAGATAAGAGACAACCAATCAAACAAGAGACAGTAGGATGCAAGAATTATAAACTAAACCAATTAGACTCATTGAAATTGTCACACCCTAATGATGAAGATAGACACAAGCATCACTAAGAAATCAATAAGATCTAATTAATTATATACAAGTTTCATACAATCCTAAGCAAACACTAGGTGAATTAGCCAAGCATAATTAAAGAAGAGCAAGCAACAATTATGATAATTGAAGACATACCATAGGATTGGATTAACAAACAAATCATTACACGATGTTTATGGAGTGTTTGAAACCCTTTAAGTTGCTGGAAAAACACCTACCTAAACCCTAGAATCGGACTTAGGGTTTAGGGCTTACAAAAAGTGAAGTTATAATGTTATATTTATAGGCAGATTTTCTGTCGGCAAAGAGTGACGGCGTCACACCTATAGACTGATGGCGTCACGACCATTTTTTCAGAAAATTGTAGATTTTCTCGTTCCGATCGCGTGGGCTTTTGAACCACCTAAATCCGAGTTCGTATGCAAAAGTTATGGCCAAAACAATATCAACTACTTGGCTGTGATAGTCTTGATCACCTTGTGACGGCCACCTTAGGGTTGTGACGCGGCTTTCGACGCCGTCAAGTGTAAAAGCAATTTGGCTACGAGCCGTCGCAAAGTGCTCCGACGGCGTGCAGAAATAACACCTGACGCCATCCCCTTGTATTTCGGCAGCTTGAGTGTCTCGATTCTTGACTTTGGCCATTTTCTTCGTATATCAGCGCCTTTTCGTCCAAATAAGTGCCATTCCAGCAATTTGCCTTCAAGAGACCTAAAAAGTGAAAAGGAACAATATTAAGTAATAACGGATACAAAAGTGATCAAATAAGGGCTTAAACGACCCCTCAAAAGGTACCATTTAAAACCTTATCAAATATCCCTACACTTGGTATTTGCTTGTCCTCAAGCAAATGTGCTTTTAGCCAATTAATTTATAAGTTAGAGGTCATGAAGCATTGGTTTAAAACAGTCAACAACACATATAAGCCCCGAAAAAGTCATAACAAGCACGGAAATTACATACTAGCACCTCACATAGGTTGTTTGGATACTCACATCTCTCTCGGGTGTATATGAAATATAACAAATTGGAAATGGAAGATAAACACTCATTAACCGGTCCTAGTACATAGATTACCATAAGCTTGAGAATAGATCGAACCTCTCGCTTTATGTAAGCACCTAGGAAAAGACTATCAAAGAGGTCTTTAAAGGGTTGTAATGTTAGGCTTACGGTAGGGAAACAAAGGGTTTGGTGGGATAGGCTATATAGTGGTGGCAAGTCAAAAATCTCTATGTTGCAAGTATACTAAGAATGGCGTTGCTAAGCCAAGACTCGACACTCTAAACTCTAGATAACTGAAACAAACAAACATAAATTTAAAGGATAGATGTAGGATGGTAGCCCGTTTTTTTTTATCACTCTATTTTTTCTTTTCTTTTTCTCTTTTTTTTTCGATTTTTTTTCATACACTTTTACTCTACCATCCTCTACGGTAACATCCAAATGATAGGGATTTATAGGCACATCCCTACACTTGAGTTTTTATTACTCTAACACTAATTTGACCCGAATTGAAAAGATCAAAACACTTGGGAGTGCTATTATGCAAACAAAGAGAATTTGAATTTAACGTTCCCTTCCCGTCATTTCATAAACTTTAACTTTTCCCATGAATCCCAATCGTCCCAAAACTGTATACAAAGGATATGACTCGACTTAGCAACTCATGCAATCAACTAGATAATTGAACTAAGGGTTTAAGGTGATAACAATAATGCACTAAAAGTGAGTGCATACAAGGTAGGCTAAGGCGATTTGGGTGTACATTTGGGGGTGGGGTGTAAACAATGCTCTTCATTGATATTCTGGAAAACCGAAACATCACGAGAACCGCGAAAAGGATAGGCTCTGAGGGGTTAACTAGGGGTATCGTGTACTAAAGATGAGTACAACGCAAAGGGTGTGGGGGAATTACTCAACCAATGTGGAAGAAGTAATTATATTACGGGTATTAAACAAGGGTTATCCTAATGCCTCTTATCATTTAGTTATTCCTAACTACACAAGTGTAGTCTTACTAGCGATCTCGGAATGCATCACAAAACAAGTTCTAGAATCTATTATACTACCGGTTCACACTCTAAGCATTAAAGATGAATGCTTTAATTCCTACTAATCTAACGGCGATCCTCACATTTTGGGTGGAATTTAGGTGGTAAAGGTTTTTTTTTGTGGTAGTCATATAACTTCCTATCCGTGAGACGCTTTTGTTAAGACTAATGGCCCACTCTTATATATCATGAAAAATTTTAAATTTGGTGCCAAAATTACCCTAACCGACATTTTCTCATGGTTTATTACACAAATACAATTGGACCAAGCAAATATTCAAGGATAAGCATAGTTTCAAAGTTCCCGTTTTATTTTCCTTCCCTACACTTAAACTGAACATTGTCCCCAATGCTCCTCGAAAGTATCAAAGTTATGATAATGGAAGGTAATTAAAAATGAAAGAAACTAGTACTCCCCTGATTAGCTCGGTAGGATCCGCGTGTGAAGTAGTGGTTAAATCCTTTCCAAGAAGAATGTATGCGTGAAAAGCTCCATCCAATCTTATGTATCTTCTTCTTGATAAATAAAACCTGCACACTTGAAGAAAACAAACAACCCAACGCATCAAACCGAACAAAGAAAAATCACAACAAGATGTAATTCCAGACTTAAATAAGATATAATGCTTGTAGAATGGATGTTTGCAGATTTTCTAGAAAATTAAGACCTGGAAAATTCCAAAAATTTATAAGTAGCACAGAAAACGAGAAAAAGGTAATCTGTTGTTTTTCTCCTTCCCGACACTGGTTGCAATCCTGACGTCACAGTTATCCTGACAAAACGGTCTGACGATTTTCTGGAAAATTTATATCTTTTGAATCTGGAAAAAATTTCTGCAAAACATCCATTATGACTCGATACAAGCATTTGACTCGAACAAACACACATGTATATCTTTTAATTAATTGAAATTCTCATGTTTATGTTTCTTTTGAAAACGTGTGTAATCCTCCCTACACTTATCCCTTATGTAAAATACCTTTATATGTAATTAAGACGAGGTTAAAGACAAAATAAAGCATTGTTACAAATTCAAACATGAGAATAAACAATCAATAAAAGATATACGACACATAAATAAAAAAAAAGAAAAACAAATACACATGGGTTGCCTCCCAAGAAGCGCTTGTTTTTGTTCGAGTCACGAGCCTGACTCTACCCTTATTTAACAGATAAAGGGGAAGTTTTCCCTACATTTAAGTTTAAGTGCGGGTGATAGTAGCGATACACACCCTTAGGGTGGAAATATGCCACGTGAGGTGAAGGGGGTGTGTGAATGGCTTCCTTCATCCTAAAACTACCCGGACTAAATTGGTTGATGGGTGGGTCGGTTCCTCGTTTATCTAAGGATGGAAGTAAAGCTTGAGGTTCCGGTTCATCAACACTAGGAAATTCCCTAGAACTAAGAGTAAGACTGAGACTACAAGTATTCAAACCTATATTCTCCAGTTGCGTTTGGTTCAAATGTTCTACCTCCATTAGGATTCCTAAAGTCTCTCCTACTACTTCCGGGTAAGTCACGTGCGGTGTGTATGTCTTAAATGATGGTGGGACTTGTGGGATACCTTGTGGGTCTAGACTTTTCACCTCATCCTCAATCACATCTACATCATCTATATGCTCGTCTTGTATTATTTCCTTAGGTTGTGATGAAACCAATTCTAGTAATTGATCCAACTTATGGTTTAATGCTTGGTTGCTTACCATAATGTTTTCATAAATTTGGTCAGTTCTCCTAAGGGCCTCACTAAAAATAGTTTCTAAACACGGAGGTTGTTCACAAAAGTCTATCCTAGGTGAAGGCTCAAACGAAGCATAGGTTTCACTAGATGAGGTATTTTGTGGGCTTGATGGAATGGTGAAACCCTCAAAAGGTTTATGGACTTGGTTACTTTCTTCCCACCATCTTGAATAATCCGCTTTAGGAATATCGTAATTTTTTATGAAAAAACCTAATCGCGGATATAGTGGATTCGCGTTCTCCATAATGGTGAACGGAAGAGTCAATGGGCAAGTTTAACGAACAAAGGCACAAAGAAGGGGGATAGACTACAAGGAAGCTAATAAAAAGAAAAAATCTCACTTGATAGGAATCTTGTGAGTAGACCTAAACTAGATAGAAATCTAGCCTAAACAATAACTATTCCCCGGCAGCAGCGCCAAAAACTTGATAACGCTACACGCGTCGTTCAGGGTCAAGAAAACTTCCTTTTCTTCGAGCAAGTTTTATAACACCCTAGGCAGTGAACCTAATCGTTGTAGTGTAGTAATTAGGGTAAGCCACGGGTATTGATATCGCTCTCTAGGGGAATAGTGTCGTTAGGCTGAAGTGTATGTCGATTTAAGTCTAAAGGTGAGGATGATTATTTTTGTATTTTTATATTTTATGAATCTCGGTTTTGGAGGGAGGGTGGAATTAGTTGCTAGTCAACTATCCCAAAAGATACTAACTAAATTATGGGTCTACCAAGAACGTGAAGCGTATCTACTTATGATGTATTACTCCTTGCTAGCTATCCAATTCTACCTACTGAATTGTCACGTCCTATTGATGGTTGAATTGTCACGTCTTTATTCTTAACGCGTTGTGTGTCTAAAGTCGTAGGGTATGCGTATGTTCCCTAACTCTTTGAACTTACCAAAGGGTCTCGTCTACAAAACCCACTAGGATGATAAACTCTTACTCTAAGGCACTCTTTGGATGGTTTAGATTACAACCGCACTAGGTGTTATATTCTAAGGTTCACAAAGATTTAATCAAGCATTAATTACACAACGAATGACTTATCGCATTACTAGATCATTAAACAATTAAGATAAGAGACAACCAATCAAACAAGAGACAGTAGGATGCAAGAATTATAAACTAAACCAATTAGACTCATTGAAATTGTCACACCCTAATGATGAAGATAGACACAAGCATCACTAAGAAATCAATAAGATCTAATTAATTATATACAAGTTTCATACAATCCTAAGCAAACACTAGGTGAATTAGCCAAGCATAATTAATTAAGAGCAAGCAACAATTATGATAATTGAAGACATACCATAGGATTGGATTAACAAACAAATCATTACACGATGTTTATGGAGTGTTTGAAACCCTTTAAGTTGCTGGAAAAACACCTACCTAAACCCTGGAATCGGACTTAGGGTTTAGGGCTTACAAAAAGTGAAGTTATAATGTTATACTTATAGGCAGATTTTCTGTCGGCAAAGAGTGACGGCGTCACACCTATAGACTGACGGCGTCACGACCATTTTTTCAGAAAATTGTAGATTTTCTCGTTCCAATCGTGTGGGCTTTTGAACCACCTAAATCCGAGTTCGTATGCAAAAGTTATGGCCAAAACAATATCAACTACTACATGCCGCGTGATAGTCTTGATCACCTTGTGACGCGTGCACCTTGTGGTTGTGACGCCACGTCGACGTCGTCAAGTGTAAAAAGCAATTTGGCTCTGAACACGTCGCAAAAGTGCTCCGACGGCGCCGCGAAATAACACTGACGCCGTCCCCTTGTATTTCAGTAGCTTGAGTGTCTCGATTCTTGACTTTGGCCATTTCTTTCGTATATCCGCGCCTTTTCGTCCAAATAAGTGCCATTCCAGCAATTTGCCTTCAAGAGACCTAAAAAGTGAAAAGGAACGATATTAAGTAATAACGGATACAAAAGTGATCAAATAAGGGCTTAAACGACCCCTCAAAAAGGTACCATTTAAAACCTTATCAATGAGATATCGTCCATCGTGTCATCACCCGTAAGAAGTCCAAATGCTGGAATCCCTCCTCAATAAACTCAATCAACAATAGCTAAAAGAACCGCTAGAATTAGCATTCGACCTTTTGAGTTGGAAAAAGCTTCATCAAGCACTAAACCAAACACACCTAGTTCTAGTAAAGCACCCAAGCCTTCATTTATAGAACCTAGACTACATTCCTTTACTGAACCTCTTTCCCATCCAAATCTCTACACATTAGAGCACTCACCACCAAGGACTTCCCACTCACCAACTTTCTCGTTAAATAGGGAACCACCTACATCACCAAATAGTCCATCTTTGGAGATAGGAAATCACCAAAAATCTAACCACATAGAGAACATTCCATTACCACCACCAACTCATGCATCATCACCCTCAATTTTAGTGGAACCACATTCTACATTGCTCAACACACCTCCACCATCTTTTGTGGAACCTCCTCAAAACATACCAACTCAGCCGGTTTCTAGTCATGACAATAATTGCTCTAATTGTCAAATAACCCAAGGACACGTTCAAGAAGTACGAAATGAGTTGCATTTCATGTTTAATCATCTCCTTGAACGATTGGACCAAATCAACAAGTCTACTCATCCTTAGATTCAAGCACTTTGATGCTTTTTAGGTTTCCATCACTTCTTAGAATTAGTAGAAAATGTATTACATGTTTGAATCATTCTCTTAGTTTTTAGAGATATGTAGATCATTTCTCGTATTTTTATTGAATGAAATTACATGTTATATGCCATATTGTTTTGAGAATATGTTTGGTGCCTTAATACATATCTCATTTTGATGTTAACATCACTTTTTACATCACCATTGTTGTCTTAAGCTTACAGACAGATAGATCCCTCAGTTTAGCTTAGACGGATCCCTCCAAAGAAGGAACCGTGGGATCCGTGCAATAGAAGACTTGTTTACTACTAACTTGAGTCTTATTTGCAGGAAATTATGCTCTATATACTTGCTTTCTAACCTTTGTTTTGTAGATTTTCAATATACACATGAAGACTTTGACACCGTTAGCTAGGGGGAGTTTTTTGTCAAAGCAAAACATTGCAAAATCATTTGCAATATTATTCACATAGGATTACGTTACATGACGTCCTCCTTGCAAAGGTGCAATCATAAAGGGGGAGCATATTCATCACAAAGACGAAAACATTTGCAAACATAATTGCAATACGCTAGTTTAGTATTTCTACTTACATGACGCCCTCACAAAGGGATATACTCGTCAAGGGGGAGCTAAGATGAGAATACTTCTCCTCACTTACTCTCTATTTTTCATCTTTTCTTTCTTTTCATATTTAAAAAAAAAACAATGTGTTAGTTTTTTTTCGACGCTCTTTTTGTTTTGACAAAAAGGGGGGAGAAGAGAGTAAAAACTCCAATTCAAACTTTTACGAATTTTAGTTTTTCCTTAAAATAATCTTATGTTTTGTCATCAAAAAAAAGGGGGAGATTGTCAATACAAATAAGCCGTAAAAACGTTTATTTATATTTTACGATGTTCTAATTTTTTTCGATAACAATTGTAAAATCATTTTAACGAAAC
Source organism: Chrysanthemum makinoi (assembly GCA_910596185.1). Taxonomy (NCBI): domain Eukaryota; kingdom Viridiplantae; phylum Streptophyta; class Magnoliopsida; order Asterales; family Asteraceae; genus Chrysanthemum; species Chrysanthemum makinoi. Next base: position 11,616,021 of record OU343218.1, read on the forward strand.
AAATAAAATACGTAAATGGTTTGAGCCAATAGTTTACTAACACACTTACATTTTCATATAAATCACTAAACAAGTAATAGTGTTTTTCTTGTTATAGTAATGCATATGTATAACAACTAGTGTTTACATATTGGGTAGATATATACATACTTAGCATGGATTATAATGGGTAATAAAATGGGTAGAAGTTTAAGTATTTAACCCATTGACTTAACACATTGAATGTAGTTGAGTAAAACCAAAAGTCCATGACCCATACCCATGGAGCATGATCTATTATCCATGACCCATTGCATGACATCATGTATAAGTCATAATGGGTATTATCCATGACCCATTGAGCTAACCCGTAACCCATTGACTAGATACATTGCATCTTCTAGATACATTGTATTCTACTTGGATACCATGATCCAAAGTCTAGGACCCATGACCCATAACCCATGGGTAATGAGGAGCATCTCACGGATCCCTCAAATTACATTAGACGGATCCCTCGAGCAAGGGATCCGTGGGATCCGTGGAATAGTAGCATGTTTTTGTCTATAAATAGTGAGTCATTTCTTCATTGTTTGTTGCCACTTCTACACATACTTTCTCCTAGGATTGTAAACTCTCTAACCTCAGATCCAAAGGATCTTTCTATGTAGTTTGTGTTTGTTTTTGTGTGATTCTCTAGGTTCCTCTTAAAGACGAGATCACCACCTCTTGAAGTCGAGCAAGCTCAAGTCCATGAGTTGCCATGCTTCATCATCATCAAGACTACTGAAGTTCTCTTGTTGATAGTTCTTTCTTCCTCTCTAGAAGTGTTGTGTCTATGGCATTAGTGAAGAATTCCAAAAGATCCAAGACGATGTCATTAGTGAAAGTTGCCGAATGTCCGTGTCAAAGGCATTAGTGAAGGATGCCAAAAGGTTCAAGTCGAAGGCATTAGTGAAAGGTGTCAAAAAGACTATGTCAAAGGGATTAGTGAAAGATGCCAAGGGTGTACATTCGATATGGTGCATCGATGTACAAATATAGGTTGTGTCTAAGGATATTGATATCCTTGATGATGTTGTAATAAGGAGTGGGTCTCCTTGGGTATACGTGTTGTGTAGTGTTGGGTAGTAGTTCCTCCTTTGTAATGAACTCGGTATCTAGCCTTGTACCAGATAAAGTGTAGGCGACGTTGTGATAGGTGTGGTTCTACCTCGTGGAAGAACCCGGTGTCTAGCCTTGTACCTGAAAAAGAGTAGGCGACGTTGTGAAGACTTCTCTGCCATAAGGAGTTGTGTTGTGTAGTGATAATGAACTCTCGAGTAGGTGATTCGGGGAGTGGAGTAGGGCAAGGAAGGTGTACTTGTAGCCAAACCACTATAAACACTTGTGTCGTGGTTTTGTGTTTCTTACTCCTTACCTTTGCATTATATCTTTACATATATATCTATCAATATCTAACATACACATCTAAATAGATTGACATAAGTCGATCTAAATATTTTAAAACAAAGTTTTAATTGGTAAAACTATTCAACCCCCTTTCTAGTTTTCCACACATGCCATTTGGTATGTGTGCTTGAGTGTGTAAGTGTGTGTTTTCTATGGAATAAACCTCTTTTTGTGTTTCATCTTTCTCTCTAACAAAACGCCCCATATACATACATTCAAGTCACCATGCATTGCTTCATATTAGTGTTAGTGTGATAGAGTTGATATATCTAACGTCCTACATTTAGTGTCTTAATACATAACTCTTGTTGATGTTGACATCACATTTTACGTCTACATTACTTTCATGAGAATGCAGGTTACGGATCCCTGACTTTTTACTAGACGGATCCCTCCCAAGGAGGAACCGTGGGATCCGTGCAACAGAAGAACTTTTTTATTACTAATTTGAGTCTCATTTGCAGGAAATTATGCATCATATACTTGTTTTCTAACCTTTGTTTTGTATATTTTCAAAATACACATGAAGACTTTGACACCCTCAACAAGGGGGAGCTTTTAGTTAAAGCAAAATAATTGCAAAAATACTTGAAATACTTTCACTTAGGATTTCGTTAATACTTGACGCCCTCACAAAGGCGATCACTCATCAAGGGGAGCATGTTCATCAAAAGACGAAAGCATTTGCAAACATAATTGCAAAATACTCGCTTAGTCTTCCTAACTACTTGACGCCCTCAACAAAGGGAAGCACCCATCAAGGGGGAGCTAAGACGAGAATCTTACTCTCTATTTTTCATATTATTACTTTTCACACGTTTTTCTTAAAAACAATGTGTTAGTTTCTTTTCGACGCTCTTTTTGTTTCGACAAAAAGGGGGAAAAGAGAGTAAAAACTCCAATTCAAACTTTTACGAATATGGAAATGTGTATATATTGTAATGAGTAATGTAATGGGTAAAAATCTAAGTACTTGACCCATTGACTAGATACATTGAATATTGTTGGGTAAAACCCAAAAGTCCATGACCCGTACCCATGGAGCTTGATCCATAACCCATAACCCATTGTATGACATCATGCATGAAGTCATGTTGGGTACTACCCATGATCCATGACCCAAGACCCATGACCCAATGTCTAGATACATTGCATCTTGTATAACCCATGGATCATACTTAAGCTGACCCAGCTGTCGCATCCCTTGGATTGCACTAGCCGGATCCCTCTGGGGAGGGATCCGTGGGAACCAGGGAACAGTAGAGAAAATTGCCTATAAATAGTGAGCCATTTTTCTCTTGCAACTCATCCCTTTTACACATACTCTCTATTTTGTGTTTGAGTGATTCTCTAGGTTCCTCTTAAAGGCAAGATCACCACCTCTTGAATGCGAGAAAGCTCAAGTCCATGAGTTTCCAAGCTTCGTCATCATCAAGACTACTGAAGTTATCTTGTTGATAGTTCTTTCCTACCTCCTAGAAGTGTTGTGTCGAAGGCATTAGCGAAAGGTGCCAAAGGTCGTGTCGAAGGCATTAGTGAAAGGTGCCAAAGGTCAGTGTCGAAGGCATTAGTGAAAGGTACCAAAGGTCCGTGTCGAAGGCATTAGTGAAAGGTGCCAAAGGTCCGTATTTAAGGCATTAGTGAAAGGTGCCGAAGGGTCGTGTCAAGAGCCTTAGTGAAAGGTGCCAAAGGAGTACATTCGATATGGTGCATCGAAATACAAGATAGATAGGTTGGGTTAAAGGATATTGATATCCTTTATGTTGTTGTAATAAGAAGTGTGTCTCCTTTGGGTTTGTTGTGTATTGGTGTAGTGTTGGGTAGTAGTTCCTCCTTTGTAATGGAACTCGGTATCTAGTCTTGTACCGGATAAAGTGTAGGCGACGTTGTGATAGGTTTGGTTCTACCTCATTGAAGAACCCGGTGTCTAGCCTTGTACCAGATAAAGAGTAGGAGACGTTGTGAATGCTTCTCCGCCACATTAAGGAGCTTGTGCTGTGTAATGCTTACGAACTCTCGAGTGAGAAACTCGGGAAGTGGAGTAGGGCAAGGAAGGTGTCCTTATAGCCGCACCACTATAAATACTAGCGTCGTGGTTTTGTTTTTCTTACTCTTTATCTTTGCATTAACTTATTTATATGCTTATCTTTCAACATCCAACACACACATTAAATAGATTGATATAAGTCGATCTAAATAGTTTAAAACGAAGTTTTAATCGGTAAAACTATTCAACCCCCTTCTAGTTTTCCACAGGGATATCAAATTTACTTCTAACTTATAGCAGTCACTCCAGAGAGATTTCGGAACTCAACCGGATATGAGTACTGCTTATCATCCACAAAAACGATGGTCAAAGCGAAAGAACCATTCAAACCTTAGAAGTTATGCTAAAAGCTTGTATTATCGACTTTGGTAAATGTTGGGACAATTACTTGCCGTTAGTCGAATTTTCTTATAGCAACAACTATATTCAAGTATTAAAGCAGCACCATTCAAAGCACTCTATGGTAGAAAGTTTTGATCTCCCGTTTGCTGGAGTGCGGTTGGCGATGTTCAACTCACAAGTTCATAAATTGTTCAAGAAACAATGGAAAAGATAGTTCAGATCAGAAGCAGATTACAAGCTTCAAAAGATCGTTAAAAAAGTTATTCTAATACTAGGCGCAAACCCTTAAAGTTTCAAATTGGAGACAAGATTATGTAGAAAGTCTCGCCTTGGAAAGGCGTGATTCATTTTGGAAAACGTGGTAAACTAAGTCCAAGATACATCAGACCATTCAAAATCCTGGTTAGGATTGGTTCGGTATCATATAGACTTGATTTTCCGCAAGAACTGAGTGGAATTCATAACACTTTCCATGTCTCAAGTTTAAAGAAGTGTTTATCCGATGAAAGTCTCGTTATTCCACTACATGAGATCCTACTTGACGATAAATTACACTTTATAGAGGAGCATGTTGAAATAATGGACTGAGAGGTCAAACAATTGAAACAGAGCCATATCCTATAGTCAAGGTTCGTTGGAATTCTCGCCGAGGGCCTCAATACACCTAGGAAAGAGAAGACCATATGCGATAGAAGCACCCCTCACCTCTTCTCAGGCACATCATCAACTCATAACCCAAACTAAATCACGAGGTTGTGATTCCTTTAACGGGGGAGGCTGTAGCAACTCGTACATTTTAGGTTATAATTTAACTATTTAAGTTCACTTATTATTATTTTAATTTTAAGTGATATTACTTTTATAAGTAATTAATTAAATTCAGTTGCGTAAGCATAATTCATAATCAACACTAGACTATGGTCAGTCTAGAAGTTTTATACCTTTTATTTTCATTTTATACATATTTTATATGTACTATTGCTATTTTACCATTTTTATGTATACTTTGTACTTGTTACGTTTTACGCGTATTGAACCTACGTTTCCAGGTTTTAAAAACGTTTACGCACTCCGTTAAACTTATCACTCATATAATATACTAATATAGAATATATTAATAAGTTTTAACATTTTAATAAGTATTATATTTTTACGTTACTCAGTTTTAAATTTCGTGACTTAAGGACAAGGTTAGTAATTATCGGGATCAAACTACACCCTGTAAACTCAAGAGTTATCACAAACATCAGCACCACACCACCTCATACAAGAGGTGGTGTACAAAGAAAGAGTTACCAAGACTATGCATGTCTTGGTAATTACTCTTGATGCCATATGTTCTAATCTCTTACACATTTGTCTACTACTACTCTTAGTAATCTCCATCAAGTTCTTGTGTTGTTTTGGTGATTCCTTGGATGATTTGGAAGATAATAAGATTTAAGGACTGAGATAAAAGGGTTCTTGTAATGGTTTGATAAGGTTGAAATCAATTGGGTTGGATTTTTGAAGACAAGGTTTAAAGATTAGAAGGGTTTAGGATTGATTTGTTCTTGATTGTTCTTGTAACTTTTCATCCTATTCCTTGTAAGATTTATGTTTAATTTATTGTTTTATTCAATATGGTTGTAAATAACTTCAGGAATTTAGTTATTTTTATGATGTATGTATGAATATGTAAGTATTTGACATTGTACATATGATTTGAACTATCAAAACAAGCTAAAACAAGCCCTAGGAACATGTTATAAATCTGAATTTTTGAACAGCCCCAAAGATTGAGTTTTCAACACAATTCAGTGGGTTATGGACCTGATATAAATAGATAGGATTGTATAGCTATGTCTTACGGTCTTTTTTCCGTGAGGCCATCTCATAACTAATACGATGAGTAAATGAGAGCCAAAATGGTTAAAGGTGTCAAAAACTGCACACGCGATTTAATGTAGACAATTCTCACTATCCTGGTCGTTACTAGGACTTGGCCCAATTTTATTAAATGTAGTTAACACTTAAACTTGAATATAGCCGCAAGCCCCACGTCAAACGGAGTTGTAGAACTCAACTTATCATCATTTTCGCGGGACTGCAGTGAGCTGTCCAAATTTCTGCAATGACTTATAAGTATACCTTAATAATTTGACATAGGTTATGAAATAATTATGATCATCAAATCTATAGACTTGATAAATACATTAAAATACTTTTTCGAGGATATAAATACTAATTCAAAACAATTTACAGCTTAAGAATAACATATTTATTATGTCTGGATAACTAGAAACTCAACGTTGACAATTAAGTATTACTTTAACTCTTTTATATAAAAACCACCCACTAGTGGAAAATATACTCATTGATCTATCTATAGTTTAAATGTGACTTGAACATAATATTTACTGAATAGTTGGATTAATAAAATTGACATAAACTTGAACCTAGGGTAACTTACCAATAGGGCTTGTTATTATTTTTAAAACTTGATAAAAAAATAAACTTTTATATTTTTGTAAACTTACAAAAATGTGTACAATATTAAAAGTATATAAATATTTTATAAAAGTTATTTTTTATGTTCTCATTATATATAAATCTAACACGTACTATATTTTTAGGTCCTCGTTAAAGCTCACGACTTCTCGATACACTTTATATCGTTGTAATCCGTTGCTTATCACTACGGTGAATTCATAGCCCCAATTTTTACTTAAATGTTTTATAAACTCCTTGCGAGAGATACATGCTATACTTTTTACTTTCGAGAATTATCTACAAACTGAAAGCTTATCTGAATGTATTATTGCCTAAGTACCCCTATTGCCATAAAGTCCTTCCATCATGAACAATTAGTCACTTGTGTGTGACCGCGAATATTATGGATATGCCTATTGGGATTGACAAATCCCATTTGTGTTATTTAGATAGTTCAACCAAATGCACTATATTTGAGATTCTATAGGTAAGTGGCAATTACATACAAGAGGGTCATTGATACTATTATCATTTTTATGATACCGCTGTTAAGTTTTCCATGTCATGAGCTTAGAGCAATAATAACTATTTATTCGATAAATATACACATTGCAATTATTACTATAAGTGTTTAATGACTATTGTGAGTTACACAATTGTGTCTCGAAAAATTATTGTCCATGACTATAAACCTATAAATTCACTCAATCATTGTGTTGATTTTTCTAGCATGTTTTATCTCAGGTCCTTAAGATATAAGCTGTCATGTGAAGGTGCACGAAAAATATTTTGAAGACGATGCATATTATTATCGATCGAAAAACTTTTAAATTTTTATGTATGTACTTTTTATTGTACAAACTTGTTGGATCTCTTTTGTAATAAACTCTGATATTTTGTATTAATCGAATGATACTTTATTTTTAAAAATGTCTCATTTAGAGTCGTTTTCTATAACTTGTGCTGTGAAGTATGAAGTAATACCCCGGTGACACTATCTTCCGTTGTGATATTTTAGGGTGTTACAAAACACCATACAAAAGTAATTTTTTCCAAAATCTAATTGCGAAAGACTAATGGTGTGGAATTATAGCATGATCGGCATGTCAATGTAATCCACAATAGTTCCCCAAATCTGTTTATATGAACCCTAACTCCAAAAAATAAAAATCAACGGAACGTGAAACTGGGTCATCAATACATCAAACTGATAATTAAATTGAACATATAACACATTAAAGTAACTGATTAATGGATAAATGGACTTGAAATCAGGAGTGAAAATGGTGAATCGGGAAGGGTATGTGATTTGAAAGGATACGACCAACGACTAATGTTGTGACTAGCAAGGGTCGATTACAAGAATCAGATTTTGGCTTGGTTGATGACACAATGGAGAGATAGTGTGAGATGAAATGAAGAGGATAAGGGTGACCATGTGAGATAGAAAACAAATGGAGGGAGTGAGGGATAATGAAAATGTGAATTTGATTTTTAGGGAAAGTTTTGAGCGGGACAATGGAAATGTTTAAGGTGGGTATAGGAATATAGCCTGATTTTGCAGAAGAAAATAGGGCTCTAATAATTTAGCACATAAAGCCCGGTTTTGTAATAAGGAACATATCTCTATACTATTAATAGAGGATTTTTTTTTTTTTTTTAACCATGGCTCTATCCATTTTTAACATAAAGCCCGGTTTTCTAAAATAAAACATCTCTCTATACTTTTTTCTCAACATGGGATCTTTTTAGAGCCCATTTTTCACTACAACCGAGCTCTATTAATGGGGCTCTATTCACAAATCTCTAGTAGTGGCTAATATGCTAACATAATCAAACTTTGCCAAACTACGGTCTTGTGCCGTGTTGCCCATCGAGTCGAATCTTCAGAAGTTATTATTATCATGTGTGGAGCTGCTCGTTGAATCAAATCTCGAGAAGGTTTCCTGTTTAGGAGAACCACGGTCAGTGTCACTCGAAGAATCGTATCTCGAGAATTTATCAAATAAATATTTGTTCTTCTCGATCCACAAACAGACCAAACCAATTTGGTGTCTAGAGGGGATGCGTTTGGATGGGGTGGACACACAAGTTGTCTCGGGGTCGACTACTACCATATCCAGTCTTATATATACTCAAATCAAATAAAGTTATTCCTTTTTAAAAAGTTTGCATGGTCACCTCAATTGTTTGCATATAACAACAATAGAAGTTAGATCTCCACATTTGATTGATGCTAATGCCTGGTCACAACTCACACTTATTCACCCTCATCCTCCCCCGTGTCGTGGTGAGGTGGCAACTTCAAACGGTCACCAAAATTAAGGGGGCTTCCAATTCATGCTAGTCCAGTAATATTGATAAGGCCCAAAATGCATCAATTTTCGGCGCATTTTAACACTAATTTTATATGGTTTTCAACTTGTTTTTCCTAGTTTACTTGCGTAAATGTGGATAACTTTTGTACTGTGGCGATACTAGTATTGTTGGTCAGAAAAATCTATATATTAGCATAAGTTTACATTACGCTTGAAAAGTCTATATGGTTCACGGGCAAATCCGGAAACCCACATTGGTTCACCCCCGGAAATAATTCATTTAACTTAGAAATAGGGACTATGGTCGCCTGGTGATTTTTCAACTTCCTAACATAATACTATGAAAGATTCTCAGTTCGCAAGATGAAGAACATTGTACTAAGTAAATGTAAGTGTGAAATCTGATTATCTTTATGTTGTGTCCCAGAACAGATGGTTCACAAAAGTAGACTAGTATAGCTGTTCAACCAGAAATACGAACGAGAAATATAAAGATAATGAACACCAATTTTATGTGGAAAACCCTCCAGTGAAGAGGGAAAAACCACGGGCCAAACCGAAAAATAAATTCACTAAAAGAAAATAGCAAATTTACAAGAGATCAAAGTTTCAAGCACATGACCATAGCTTGAAACACCACCACAACTTTCGACAGGTACACAAATAAGCAACTAGAGATACAAGTATAAAGTGACTCGATCACCAATACTACTCCAACCACTCCAGCAGCCAAAGCCTTTGACAATACCTTTCAATTAAGAACCAGATCACAAACGCACACACACTTTGGTAGTGAAAGGAGCTACAATACTCAAAACTCGAACATATCCAAAGTAGTAGTCCTGTACCCCTTATAAAGAAGGTTGAGAAGAGACCTTGAATCTTCAACTTCCAAAACTTCCAGCATTGAGTGTGACTTTTAGTATGATCACGGTTACAAATTATGATGCCACATAAATAAGAATTTTAATAAGCCCTGAGACATATATTATCCCATTTGGACTTAAGAAAATCTTCATCCAATAAAAAACCCATTAGACTTAATAAGCCCACGAGCACGTATTGGGCTGAAACCACATCACTTTAGCCTGATAATTTATACTACAAACCAAAACTAAATAAACAATTATTGATTACTTGGCAAATCTATCTTGAGACTAAACGGAGTGGGCGTGACTCCTCACCAAGTGAAGCATGCCTCACGCGGAAGCCACAAAACGAACACCCCCTCACGCGCTAGGCTAGGAAAAAGAGAAGGGAAAGGTGAGCCCATTCACCTTTTTTTTTTTAATATTTTTTATTTGGTTTGTGAGTATATATAGAGTATTGAGTGGGTTATATTTGTATTAAAGTGATATTTTAGTGAAAAGTGAGGTGGTGTGACCAGTAAGGGTGAAAAGTGAAAGAGGGTGAGAGGAGAAAAAAACTCACATGATGATGATGTGTAAAGTGAGGAGGTAATAAACATAATATTAACCTTTTACACATCAATGATCAATCCATAGAAATGGTAAAAAAATGTTTACAACTCATATCAAACAATTAGTGATTACTAAGTAGAACTATCCCTGTTTACCGACAACAAAAGTAGATCATTTTCATATTTCCGTATGATTATTATTTTTAACTTAAATTAATTAACAAAAAACTAAAATTTAACATTCGCGATTAATAAACCAGAATATATAGTTTTACATTTGAGCATCATTTGTGGCTAACAATATAAAGAAAACACTTTTCTTATGGTTGGTTTTTTGTTGGACTACCACGACCACTGGATGATTTCTCCACGATGACCAGACAAGTTTATGAGCCCACCATACTCAAGTTGTGATAGAGTTGGGAGGTCTTGCAACATACTCAAGTTTGTTTCTTGCTCTAAATCTTCATCACAAACAAGTCTTACCATACACTCCTTCACCTCAACATCTTCATTATTCTCTGCGAAACAAAACGTTACAAAATTCTTTGCTTCCTCCCATTTCTGTTTATGCAAAGTATAATGCAACCATATATATGACTCATTGATTCTTATTGGCATACAATCAAAATATCTTCTATGGTTGAATGGATAGCAACCTCCTAAAGAAGCTCCATCAAAGTTCTTGATAGAGTACTGTTGAAGCATTTTTCTGTCGGGCAGATCTTCACGGCTCTCGCGTGCCATTCATCCTTGTCCCGAGCCTTGAACGTGTGCTACAAACATGGAAGAACCCGTTAGAAGGGGTCCCGAGGCCGAAGCCCCGGGGAACCACCCTCCGACGGTCAAGTCAGAATCACATATGCAGAGGATTTAGCATATATATGTGTGTGTGTAATATGAGATGAGATAAATGAAATAAAGAGTAGTATATATAGAGAGAGAAAGAGGTAGGTGCCAAGTGGGCCACATCCATACCTGTAAAGTCTATACACTAGGTGTCGTCACGTGAAGACACAACTGTAATATCCGTGTTAGGTGGCATAGTCCGCCCTTCCGCCATGACCTCCGGCGTGATGGAGATTCTTCGTCCGCACGCGTCGTCCCGGACACATACGTCCAACATGTCCCCAGTATTGTATTATCGGTTGAAGACCGATGATGCAATACTTCAAGAATATCTTTATGCCTTTCGGCACACGTCGTTCGGACAAGTGTTGTATCTGCCTCTCGGTACATGTCCTTCAGACACATACGTCAACATGTCCCCGGTATTGTAGTATCGGTTAAAGAACGATGGTGCAATACTTAGAGAGTGTCTTTACGCCTTCGTCACACTGTCGCTTCGGCGTGGTCCATCCGAACACATACGTCAACATGTCCCCGGTATTGCATTATTAGTAAAAGGCTAATGATGTAATACTTAAATAAACTTTGTTTGGCCTTCGGCTTGTGCCTTTCAACACAAATATCGTCTTTCCTCTAACGTGTGCCCTTCGAACACATACATCCACACGTCCCCCCAGTATTGCATTATTAGTAAAATACTAATGATGTAATACTTAAAGAGTACCTTATGACCTTTCGGTCTTTATCCTTCGGACATGCCTTCCTTCTAGTGACCGTCTAAGTGGCATATAAGTTGTTGCTTCATAAAGCGAGTTTGGTATATTAGACCACATATGCCGAGCGAGTTTGGTCTATTAGACCGCGTATGCCGTCATGTCCCCAAGTATAGAATTGTTGACCTATGGTCGATGATGCTATACTTAAACATCGTTAGATCCGAAAGCGAGACATGTCTTTTCCATCATCCCTTTGTTTCCTACACGAATAAAACATAGCTTTTCTACCATAATCATTATTTTGTGATGTGCCGTTATATATCATTTATTTATTAATCACAAACCTATACCAGATACTTGTGTTTTATTACAATTGTTACTCATATAGCTCCGGAGGTATAAGCTTGTATGTTTGATTTAAGTTTTGATCATAAACGTACACCAAACACTTGTTTTTTTTTTATTACCGTTGCTACTTACATAGCTCTGGAGGTATAAGTTTATGTTTGAGACGCTTACACCAAGGTCTTCCGGAGTAGACATCGACACCCCGGCCGCTTTTACTTTATCTACGGAGTAGACATCGACACACCGGCCGCTTTTAGTTTATCTACGAAGTTCCCAAGATCATTTTGAACAAGGGCTTTTGAGATCATTTTGTACTCGGGCATCCGAAATGGTTTTACATTCAGGCATCCGAATAGGTGTTGCAATCGGGCATCCGAAAGATGTTGCATTCGGGCATATTGTCGTTCGGTGAATAGCACCTGGGCCTTCCCAAGATCATTTTGTGCTTGGGCTTCCGAGATCATTTTGTACTCGGGCATCCGAAATGGTTTTACATTCGGGCATCCGAAAGATGTTGCATTCGGGCATCCGAAAGATGTTACACTCGGGCATCCGCGGCGGTGGCCAACCAACCGGGGTATCACACCAATGTTATGTTCAGGATTGTACTTATTACGAACGTGGGAATTCACAGTGTTTCAGATGTATTAATACAATAACCGGTCACAACCGAACGTCAACATAACCGGCGGAGGTACCATACCCCCATGGTCATTAGTGTCGTTGAGCTAAAATAAAACAATGTATTAGATAACATAATCAACGATTAATAACCATGTTAGCCATGAGTGTTAGATATCAAACATGTGATGTTTATTGCCCTCTTCGATCATTCTTTGATTCCCACAAAGTCATTATCTCATGCTTGCTAATTCTGCCAAATAAAACATGAAAGCTTTTGCTTTCTCCCGTTAATTATGACAAATACAATATTTCACATGTATTAATACAAAATAGGTCACAACGAAACCGTAACGTCCGACGGAAGTTGCCATACCACTATACTCCCCGGTGGCTATAACCCATTAGTACTGGTGAACTCAAGTAAAACATTATTGACAAAATACAATAATGCTCACCCCTGGATGTTAATTATCAAACATGTGGTGTTTCTCCGGATCTGGCTATTATGTCACAATATTATAGGCCTAGTTAAAACTCGCATGATATATATAAAGCACAAAATGAATTGCGGCTTGCCCAAAAAATAATAGACCATTAAACATTATCATTTTCACCTGTTGCCCAAGCATTTTATTGTATCATGGTACATCATTAGTGTATCGGAGTATACGTACTGGCTTGTATATACAATAAATTCTTATAATATAGTTGCAAAAGAAAACACTTTTTAATGTCCGTGATCAAGTTTTAAACCTCTATAACGCATGTATTTATGGGTAATGAGTAAATAATACTATCAAGCGTTTTCACAAATATTTTTTGCATGCATGTTAAGATGCAAAACATTCTTGAAAGCACGCAACTTGTGCTACTAAGTACTAACAGCTTTGTCGATTTTATAATCGTAGTCCAAAAAATGATGAAAGCGATACGACAACGCATAATTCTTATTCTTACAAAAATATCTTTTAGAGATATACGCATCTTAAAAATACAAATATTCATTAAATTTTTACAATTTATCTCAACATTAAAATGGAGCTAGTATTTTTAAGTCCTTTCAAGATTTTTTTTAAGAAAATCATCTTACTTACATTTTCTCAGTATGGATAAGCGTAATTTGTGATAACCTTTGTATATACCGTCGTATAATATAATTTTAATACATTGAGCGGTTGAACCGTGAACGGTGGCTCGACCGGGTCAATCAAAAATCCGGTCTTTAAAACAATGAGGCTATCATACTCCTTCGACGAAATTTACACTTTAACATATTTCACTATTTTACTGTACACGACGTTAATGTTATTTAACAAAAAGAATGTAAATATTGTAAGCTATGCATTTTCACTTGTATCTTTGTGTATGACAAGTTGTTCGTTATGGCAAGTTGTTTGTTTTTCCTCTTTTATAATATAGAAAAGTAGACATGAATTTCTTGAGATACATGAAGATTTGGCAGACATTGTTCTTGTGCCATCACCATCACCCACGTGATTTCTTGAGATTCATGAAGATTTGGAAGATGCTATGCCCTTTTCTTTTTATATTTTTACTTTTTAGTGAATATAAAAGTAATATCTTCTAACACCCTATTGAGTATTAACTAGGTGGTGGGTACATTTGAAGAAACTTACATGAAACGCAACATGCTTCGAGAGATTATACTATGTGCATTATGATATGTTCACATACAATCACATATTTGGTACTCCGTATTATACATTTCAACTCATGGGCCTACATGCACCTCCACAAGAAAAAGGTGAGCATATATATTCAAGTACCTATATTGATAGGAGTGGTTAACTCAGAATATTAAACATTTATCCTTGTAGATATCTTGCAACTAGTTTTGTGTTTTCCAAGGCTATGTTACATACCGGAAATATAATTGCTTACTTATCCATCTTTGCTACCATAAAAAATTCAAGAGCCTTCCTAGCTTAAGTTTCAAATAAATGCATTCAAGCGTGCGTTCATGCAATTCATAACTTGGGAATATGCTCTATATACCTAGGTTTCATACAAACAAGCTTGGGTTTCATCAAGAGGATGGTTCATATGGGATACGGATGAAACCCGTTACAACCGGTTATATCAACAAGTCGGACAGATACTTTTACTTATCATAGCGAATAAGAAAGCATGAAGGTGAAGTCCGAGCACTTACGAGTTGTAGGTGTGAAATGTCGCAGAAAACAAACGAACACATACCGGAAGTCATACCGGGCGTCCCTCGTTTTGTTTGGGATACGGATGAAACCCGTTACAAGTACAATCCGGACGAGGCGCATACCTCTGAATAACACGAAATCTCCGGCGGCGGTATTTTCGGACGACTTGACCGAAGAAAACCGTCGGATGGTCGACAACGGTCCGATCGCCACCTTTACTCGACGCCCATGCCGGATGTTTATATCGATCGCTTACACCGAGCGTCCATACCGGGTGTTTATATCGAACGCGTCCATGCCGGATGTTTATATGGAACGTCCATGCCGGATGTTTATGTGGAACGTCCATGCCGGATGTTTATATCGAACGTCCATGCTGGATGTTTATGTGGAACGTCCATGCCGGATGTTTATATCGAACGTTTACACTGTACGGATGGTGACATGTACCGAAATGAGGTTGATACGAAACCAAAGTAAACCCGTTTTTCGGAAATCGGTCGGACAAACAAGCTTCCTCGCCAGTTATCACGGATGTCGGAACATCAAACGAGACCATGTGGATGAACAAGGCGATATTCGAATAAGATAGTGTCTTTGGAACAACTTGGTGAAGGAAGTTATACCGACGGTTCATAACGCCCGCCTATATTTGACATTCATGCCGGACGTTGACACCGAACGGCCACCGGACCGAAAATGTAACCTGTCATTCTTAACTCATGGTAGACCGAATAACGGGTCCCACGGATGCCGCCAAATGTTGAAGCATTTTTCTGTCGGGCAGATCTTCACGGCTCTCGCGTGCCGTTCATCCTTGTCCCGAGCCTTGAACGTGTGCTACAAACATGGAAGAACCCGTTAGAAGGGGTCCCGAGGCCGAAGCCCCGGGGAACCACCCTCCGACGGTCAAGTCGAGAATCACATATGCGAGAGGATTTAGCATATATATGTGTGTGTGTAATATGAGATGAGATAAATGAAATAAAGAGTAGTATATATAGAGAGAGAAAGAGGTAGGTGCCAAGTGGGCCACATCCATACCTGTAAAGTCTATACACTAGGTGTCAGGTCACGTGGAGACACAATCCTGTAATATCCGGGTTAGGTGGCATAGTCCAGTCCTTCCGGCCATGACCTCCGGCGTGATGGAGATTCTTCGGTCCGGCACGTGTCGTCCGGACACATACGTCAACAAGTACCTAACTATTTCGCATGGTTTTTTTCTCTTGAAAACAACGCAAGTTCCATATCCCCTAAACTTATTGAAGCACCAATCTGATGGCAATTCGACCTTTACATCATTTCCCATACTTTTATTTGTAAACCACTCTGGGATGCTATTTCCATGATATATTATATCCATCTCCTCAATAAAACTTCCTGGAAAATGGAAGAATTCACATTTGTTATTCTGGATACCTGGACACCGGATACCGGCACCCCGAAGGAAAGAAGAAAATTGGTTTGTAAAGCCTTGGGAAGTTATACACGAGTTGAGAAATTGAGTCTCCGATATCGACGCCTTGCTATCAATGGAAAGATTCGTAAACAATTTAGGACAGTTGCTGAAATAGCTGAACATCATGAATAGGTCTTTGGATGATCCCGTGACTGAACATAAGGAGGTGCAATCATTTGCAGAAAGTTGCAGTAGCTTATCAGAAAGTTCGGGCAACACTTCCAGCTTCTTGCAACCAATAACATAAAGATGGGTAAGATGGGAAAGTTGACTCAAACTTCCAGGCAAGCTAGTAAAATTGTTCCCTGACAAGAATAGATTCTCTAGACATGATAAGCCTCCAATGCTCTCAGGCACTTCTAATAAATTGTTCCCTTCCAAGTGGAGATATTTTAGACATGATAAGCCTCCAATGGCATTGGGCACTTGTTCTAAATTGTTCCCTTCTAAGTTTAGTTTCTCTAGGCATGATAAGCCTCCAATGCTCTCAGGCACTTGTACTAAATTGCAGTAGCTGAAATTGAGAGACTTTAACATATGGAAACCTGCCAATGAAACTGATCTTTGGGGATGTTGTTGTTTACTTAGTAAACCAAAAGGAGCAGTGATTGAAGTCCACCATCTAGACCGAATACTCTCTTGTTGACCAAACAAAGGAAGTTCAGTAATGGAAGTTCGATCAATAAGAAGCTCTGTTAAGCTTTTGATCCTGCCTAAATCTTGAGGAAGTTTTTCCATTTTTAAGCAACCTGAGAGAATCAGAATTTGAAGAGAAACCATTTCCAGTTTGGAAGGGAAACTCTTAAGGCGTTTGCAGTTTCTCATGTTTAAGACAACGAGCTTTTTAAGCATTCCAATAGAGGGGTGAACTTTAACCAAGTTCTCACAGCCTTCAAGAGTTAGCTCTTCGAGATTTGTAATCTCTGAGAAGTCAGGGGTACTTGTTAGGTAACAACAATAGCTTAGCTTCATGAATTTCAACCTCATAAAACACTAAAAACAAAAACAAAAACAAAAAGGACAAGTTTTAGACACCGTAAGTGTTAAACACGAAATATAACATATGACAAAGTAATTATTATATTAGACCTTGGGTGTTGTCCAAAGATGTTTTATGTGGCTGAAAGACAGGTCAATGGTAACAATGTTTTCTGGATAAAAATCTGAAGGTAAGAACTTTAGAGGCAATCCATGCCAATAAAGCAACCGTAATTTATTGGACAACGAATCCAGTCTTCCTAAGAAGTTTACCGCAAGTGGCTGCCAACGTCCTTCGACTTTCGGAAAGCATATTTTTAGTATCCGCAAGTTTTTCATACGTGTAAGAGCTTGTCCATCTATGGGAATATTTTGATGGTTTTTCTTTATCAAAAGGACTAGAACTTCAACTTCTTCTGGTACCTAGATACAAGTAAACGATCATCAGATTGTACTTCGTTTTACTAAAAAAACAATAAAGGCAATTGCTTATAGTCATACCTTGTTTACAAGGTGTACATCGTAATCCTCTGATGAAATCCACAATCTTCTGTGACTCTGCCTGAATTCTTCACGTATAATTTCCCTTGCCATGCTTTGAATCATTTCATGCATTTGAAGACAATCTGCAGGTGCTGTTATAAGGCACTTATCAACTAGAACTTCAAATATAGCATTTGCAGATGAATGACTGCTGTCTAGTACACTTGCCACAAAATCTTTGTTTTCCCCAATGAAGGCACATGCAATGTCAAGAAACATTCTTTTCTGATCAGATGCCAAGCGATCAAAACTTGGTCGAAGTTTTTGTACTATCTCTGAATTAGGATATGTTTGGAGTCTATCCAACTCGCTTTTCCAAACATACACAGACTTATCATACAATAGTCGACCAAAAACTTTGAGAGACAAAGGGTGACCTTGCAAATATTTCACAATCTGGGAAGCAGATTCCTCAAAATCTTCTATAGGACGTGTTTTGCCAAATGCATTCAAACTAAAGAGTTCAAGAGCTTTATAATAATCTAAAGTCTCCATATCATAAACTCTATCCACTTTATGAGACCTTAGCAATTGTTTGTCTTTACCAGTGAAAATGATAAGACTTCCAGGGAAAAACCAATCACGTGAACCTGCTAGTGCTTCTAACTGCTCATGATCATCCACATCATCCAAAACAAGAAGGATGGGCTTACATGCAATCCTCTGCTTTATTACCATAATTCCTTCACCAACACTTGATATCTTCAGATCTTTTGCTTTCATGATCTTTCCAATCATTTGCATTTGGACTTGAGTTAGGCCTTGTTGTTTTGAGACTCCTTGGACGTCTTCGTAAAAGCAGCTTCCTTCAAAGTGGATATATATCAGGTTATAAATAGCTTTGGCAAGGGTCGTCTTTCCTATCCCACTTATACCACATATTCCAATCATGTTAACCTTATCAGACCCAAGGAAGCGTGACAAGTGTAATTTGTCGATGTGGATATCTATGCCAACAAGATATTCACCAACATGCAAGGATCCGTCACATACTTTATTGAGGATTTCTTTGCAGATGCAATCAATGAACTTGGACTCATACCTGTTTAACCCTAAAGACCCAAAAAAGAAAATGAGCATACTGAGAGTTAAATTTTAGTTGAGCTACGAGACTACTCGGTTTGTGAGAAAACAACAAACATAAAGATAAGTGTAGACAAAAAGAAAATTACCCATTTGTCGTGTCCCTGAGATCCCATCCAGATAAGTTAGCCGCCATGGATAAAGCTTCTTTCCATTTATCAACCTCTGTTCTATTTAAATCATCATGTTTGGCAAACGCTTTTGCGTAACTCCTTTTTCGTTTCCTCACCACATCAGGCTTGGCATCATAAAAGATAATCCGAACCTCATGTTTGGGATCTTCAATCTGCTTGCACTCAAGTATTTTCACAAGTTCCCTTAGACACCATGTTGAAGAAGCATAATTTTTGGAGAAGATAACAATCAAAAACCTCGATTCTTCAATGACTTTGTAGAGATGAGGAGATATCTCTTCTCCTTTAGGCAATTCTCTATCATCTCTAAAAGCATGGATTCCTTTTTGCTTGAAGTCATTAAAGAGATGATCCATGAAGCTTTTGCGGATATCTTCACCTCTAAAACTTACAAACACATCATATTTCCATCGATGGGAAATGGAAGAAGCAGCCATGCTAAATGATATGAAAGCAGCTGGATTTCCATGAAAAAAAAGTAATGTAATATAAGTAGGCGTAAAACGAATTGATCATTAAAGAATCGTTAAGTGCAGGGCATATGTTGACACATAGATACTTGCTGATAACTTCATTTACAGGGTACTTTTTATAAATAAATAAACAACATAATGATTCACTTGGTTACTAGCTCAATTTAAATAGACTTGAACTATGTCATATAGTTTATACATAAAATAAGTACTAATTCTCCAATGGACAATTGTTGTTTAAATCCTTCAATGGATGATTCTTTGAAGCTTTTATTGATATTTTTTTTAGGGGTAATACCATTAAAAAGCATCATATTTGTTTAAAAATACTCTTCTAAATAGCGAACTAAAAAAATACTCTTAGTGAGTACTAATGTTGACATTTTTGTCTTTATGTCAGTAGGATGATAATTTTACCCCTTCCAAATTACATAAATGATCCTTGTGAGTTTGCGAAAATGACTTTCAACGTCCCTAGGGTAAATTACATATATGGTCCCTGTCGTTTGGAGAAAAGTGCATCCACCGTCCCTAACTTTTTTTTGATATTTTTTTCTAAAATTTTTATTTCGTTCGATTTTTACCCATTTTTTTTTAAATTCTATTTCAAATTTTTTTCGGAATTTTTTTCGAAATATTTTTCTTTTAAAAATTTATTTTTCCTGACAAAAAATAAAAACAAAATTTCCCGATAAAAAATTCACTTGTGACAAAAAAGAAGTTTCCAAAAAAATACACATATGACTGAAATAAAAAAATCACATGCGCCAAAAAAATTCCAAAAAAAAAAAGAAAATAGAAAAAAGTTTTTCGAAAATAAAAATGGACAAAGACGTATAAAATAGGACAAAAAAAAGTTTTTCGACAAAAAAATTTGAAAAAAAAAATTCGGAAAAAAAAATTATTAAAAAAGTTTAAGGACGCTGGATACAATTTTCTCCAAACGACATGGACCATTTATGTAATTTACCCTAGGGACGGTGGATGCAATTTTCAAAAATCCAAATGGTAAAATGGTCATCACAGGTTTTTACTACCCGCTTAAAAACGAAAATGTCAACATTAGTACTCACAAGAGCATTTATTAAGTTCGCTACTTAGAAAAGTATTTTTGGACAAGCATGATAGTTTTTAATGATATTACCCCTATTTTTAATCCCCAAACATAGAAAAAGTCATGAGTTACTTCGTATATATTAATGTTTTTTTGAAGACAATCTTTTAATCGACCTGTCTGTTGAGTTCTTGTTAGAGTTGTTCTTGATTCGTGGTTCCGCTCTAGGAACCGGTTTGTTGGATTGCCTCCGACAAATACCAAAAATATTGAAGCAAAAATCGATGGTAATGAGAATTTCTCTATAAGTGATGAGATTATTCTTCAAAGGTAACCATGAGCCAAATGTTGAAACTCTTTCTTACTGTGGTTGTATCTTTGAACTAATTTCAAGAATCAAGATGCATAGAGCCATTAAAATTAAAATACTGTGAAAGCTATTGTATCATGGGTGGACAGTGCTTGAAATTGCAATAATCTGTTTTTTGTGTTTTGGCCATTCTGATTATACTCAGATTTCAGATAACCAAAAAAGAAGTTGTTAGCACAATTGCGGAAGGCTGATTCATTCACAACGAATGCTAGTAAACCATCAGAATTGCAGACGCAATAAACCTGATGATTACTTGACTTCACGAGTAGAGAAGAACAAATTTAAATTGAAAACTTTTAATAATGAATTGAATGCATACAACTATCTTTGGAATGTGGTTTAATTAGACCTAAGAATCCTAATTGTAAACCGACTAGAAGTAATAGTTTCCTAACTGCATACTAATCCTAATTAACAAATAAAAGATAAACATAAGAAAAGATTCCTAATAAAACTGAAAAATCTGATGTGACTTGGATTCCTTGCTCCCCAAGTTTCCTATCCTTGTTCCCCAAGTTCAAATCTGTTTCCATATTATCCACTTCATCATTTTCTCCCACTTGAAAAGGACTCGACCACGAGTTCTCCTTAGGGTAAAGGAGTTCATCAGGAGAGTAGTAGTCAGCAAATCTGAAATGTTGAAGGTATTGGAGACAGGGACGGAGCTAGGGGGTTCTCGCGGGTGCCCGGGAACCCCATGGATTTTTTCGATATAGTGTTAATTTTTGAAAAAACCATTGATTTTTCTTAAATGCATTTTAAATGCACCCGGTCCTTCGAAATGTATTTCCAGTATTACGGTTCAAAAGATTTTGTGCACCCGGTCATATTTGGTCCTGGCTCCGTCTCTGATTGGAGATTGCCATGTCTTCAGGTAGGTCTACTACATATGAATTGTCATTTATTCTTTTCAAAATTCGACAAGGACCAATCTTCTTCTTCTTCAACTTGTTGTAGGTGCCATCTGGAAATCGTTCTTTTCGTAAATGCACCATAACAAGATCACCTTCAGTAAAAATATTGGTTCGACGATGCTTGTCTTTATCCTCCTTATATTTAGCATTTGAAGCTTTAAGTTTTAGTCGGACATCAGTTTGAATAGCTTCAATCTTCTCAGCAAAATTCTCAGCAGCAATGCTATAACCTGGGATTTTTGGTAAAGGAACCAAATCAAGTATGTGGTTTGGAGGCTTCTGGTAGACAATAGAGAATCGTGTTCTACCCGTGAACGATTGACCATGTTATTGTAATCAAATTCAGCAAGAGCTAAACAAAGATCCCATTGTTTCGGGCGATCACTACACATGCATCGAATGATGTTCACCATTGTCTTGTTGACAACTTCTGTTTGCCCATCAGTTTGGGGGTGGAATGAGCTGCTATATTGCAAGTCAGTCTCAAAAAGTCGCCATAAAGTGCGCAAGAAGTGGGACAAGAATTTAGTGTCTCTATCAAAAGTAAGTCTTTGGCACCCCATGAAGCCGAACTACTTCCCAAAAGAAAATACCAGCAATATGTGACGCATCAGATGTTTTCTTGCAAGGAAGAAAATGCGCCATTTTTGAAAAATGATCAACCACCACAAATACTGAATCATAAGATCTTTGTGTACGTGGTAATCCTAAAACAAAATCCATGGATATATCCTACCATGGAGCTTCGGGAATTGGCAGAGGAGAATATAATCTGGTGTTTTGAGACTGACCTTTGTTGGTTTGACATACGAAACACTTTTTAATAAATTTATTAACGTCTCTCTTGATTTGTGGCCAATAATAGCGTTTTTCAACCAACTTTATGGTTTTGTCTCGACTAAAATGGCCACCAAGACCTCCCCCATGAAGTTCTTGAATTAAGTGCTCTCTAAGTGACCCTCGAGGTATGCACAACCGATTCTTAAAGAATAAGAACCCATCTTGAACGAGATATAACCCACCTGGAATACCTGTTTCGTTCTGTTTCCATACTTCTGCAAAGTCGTCATCTGATATGAACAAATCTTTCAAACAATCGAAACCAATGACTTCACTTCCCATGGTTGTAAGTAAAATTGCTCATCGACTTAAGGCATCTGCTACCTTATTCTGAGTACCTGCCTTGTGCTTTATGACGAAAGTAAATTGTTGCAAATATTCCATCCAACGAGCATGCATACGACTGATCGACTTTTGGTTGTTGAAATATTTCAATGCTTCATGGTCTGTTTGAAGCACAAATTCTTCTTTGGAAAAGATATTGTTCCCAATGCTTAACAGCCCGTACAATAGCATAAAATTCGAGCTCATAAGTGGCCCACTTTCTTCGAGCTTTACTAAGTTCCTCACTAAAGAATGCTACAGGACGCCCTTCTTGTGATAAAACTGCTCCAACACTAATATGGAAGCATCAGTTGCTAACTCAAATGGTTTTTGAAAGTTTGGTAAGACAAGAACAGGATCGGATGTGACTTTCTGTTTAATTAGTGAGAAGCTGTTAGCAGCATCTTCTCCCTTATGAAAACGCCCTTTCTTTAGGCATTCAGTGATTAGAGCCATGATTTTACTAAAATCCCGAATGAAGCGACGATAGAACGTTGCCAAACCATGGAAACTTCGAACATCACCAATTGTCTTAGGTGTAGGCCAATCTTGTATGACTTTAATCTTTTCATCATGTACATGGATACCACTAGCACTAACCACAAATCCTAAGAAAAGTAGCTTGTTAGTCATGAAGCTACACTTCTTCAGGTTTACAAATAGCTTATGTTCCTACAAAGCCATAAGTACTTCTCGTAGGTGGTCTAAATGCTCATCCTCTGTCTTACTAGAGATAAGGATATCATCAAAGTACACAACGAGAAATTTGCCAATGAAGGGCTTTAAGACTTGATTCATTAATCGCATGAACTTGCTTGGGGCATTTGAAAGCCCGAAAGGCATCACAAGCCATTCATAAAGGCCCTATTTTGTCTTAAAAGTAGTCTTCCATTCATCTCCAGGACGAATTCAAAGTTAGTGATAACCACTACGAAGATCAACTTTGGAGAATACCTGAGAACCATGCAACATATCTAACATGTCATCAAGACGGGGAATGAGAAATCGATGCTTAACTGTGATTTTGTTGATGGCTCGACTATCGATACAAATACGCCAGGTTTTGTCCTTCTTTGGTACAAGTAATGTTGGAACCGCACATGGACTTTTGGTTTCTTGAATGACACCCTTCTTAAGTAGTTCTTCTACCATGCCCTATAAAAGGTTGTGTTCAGTTGGACTCATACGATAGTGAGGAAAGTTTAGCCCTGGGTACAAAGTCAATTTGGTGTTGAATCTCTCGTAATGGAGGGAGACCATCCGGGAGTTCTTCGGGCATGATGTTCTTGAATTTAGATAATAAATCATGTAGCTTAGGTGGTATATTCTCCATTATCGTGTCATCCCCTTTAACAACAACGGCGAATATGGTTTGAGCATGCCGTATCTCAGCCAAAAAGGCCTCTCGCGAGCATAAGAGAATAGTATTTGCTTTCTATTTAGTTTCTTTGGTCAATCTTCACTAGAAAAGGGACATAAAGTGAACTTTTGACCATCCTTTGAAAACGTGTAAGTGTTTTCCATCCCTTTGTGTATCACACCTATATCGAATTGCCAAGGTCGCCCAAGTAAGACATGACACGCATCCATGTCTACAATGTCAAATAAAACTGTATCTTTGTACTTGCCCATGGAGATTGGAACTTCGCATTCTTCAGTTACCCCGTACTTCACCTACGGCTTTAATCCAACCGATCTTGTATGGTATCGGATGCTTCGGTGGTGCTAACTTGAGTCGACTAACGATATCTCGTGAGATGATATTCTCCCTACTTCCGCCATCAATGATGACGTTGACGACGTCTTGATTGATTCTACATCATGTTCGAAAGATGTTGTGCCGTTGGGTGTCTTCACTCTTTGTTGGAGTGGTGAGCATTAATCTACGTACAACAAAAGAATATGCTTCCTCTTCGTCATCTTCTTCCTCGTCAAGAACATCTTCGGGTCGGATGAAACATTCTTCGTTCTCAGATCCTTCGTAGAATTCTTCTCGTTCTGCTACATTCAAGTTTTGCTCGCTCGACATTGGCTAGAAGTATGACCTGTTTTTTGACATCTAAAACACTTATTACCAACGGGTCGGGCATAAGGATTTGTCGGTTTCTTTGTGGTATTTGAAGAAGTACTCGCATATGTCAACTTCTTCTTCTCACTATCTGCTTCACTGGAATTAAGTGGTTGTGACTTTCTCCTGATTGGTTCGAACTTTGGTTTAAATTGGGTTTACTTTTGAACTTAAAGTTGCCCTTTCCTTGTCTACTATTTGATTGTTCAGCTTTCAACGCCACCCTTACGGCTTCATCAAGAGTCCAAGTTGTTTGAAGAGATATAATGGCTTGAATGTCATAACGAAGACCATTGTTGAACCTTGCAACTTGTTGCATCGGACTCGCTTAACTGATTTCAGGATGCAAGTCTCATAAATTCTTCTGCATATTCTGATACAGTTCGAGAATATTGGCGACAATTCTGATATAGTGAATAAAGAGTCTGTTCGTAATCAATCAGAAGAAAACGAGCGAACATTAATCATTTCATCTTGTGCCACGTGCTAATTGGTCATGACGACGACTTGATTGAAGATTGTCCCACCAAGATGAGGCGGATCCTCTCAACTTTAAGCAACATATTTGACTTGGGATTCTTCGGGAATGTCCATCAGTTCAAAATACTTTTATGTTTCAGAAACCCAATCAAGAAAATCTTCAATGTTTAATGACCCCGAAAAGGTGGGTATATCCGCCTTTATCCTAGGCATTCGATTTCTTTGATGATTCGTAGGATCAGCTTGATCAGCTTCTTCGTCTTAGTCACTTGAGGTCTCATAAAGGTGGTGATCACGTTTTGGTTCTTCGCGAATATTAAGATTTTGAAGTGCCTGGAAAATTTGAGTATTTTGTTCCTTCTGTTGTTGGGATTGTTGTTGCAATTGTTGTGATTGTTGCTGCAATTATTCTTGAATCGCTTGTAGGGCTTGCAAAAATGCGGTATTATCATTCGTCATGACTAATTTTGTTTTCCTTTGTGAACAGTGTGATGAACAGTCTTTTTTCTTTTCAAGAACAGAATAAAACTGCTAAAAAGAAAAGAAAAGAAGATATGGAACAATCGGGGAAAACCCGAATTGATAAAAGATAGAGATTGGAAGTGGTGACCTAATGTCAATTTGGGAGAGATCCAAATTGAAAGTGGCTCTGATTACCACCTGAAGTAGAACAGCGGAAGGCTAATTCGTTCACAGCAAATGCTAGTGAACATGAAGAATTGCAGACGCAATAAACCTGATGATTACTTGACTTCACGAGTAGAGAAGAACAAATTTGAATTGAAAACTTTTAATAATGAATTGAATGCATACAACTATCTTTGGAATGTGGTTTAAATAGACATAAGAATCCTAATTGTAAACCGACTAGAAGTAATAGTTTCCTAACTGCATACTAATCCTTAACAAATAAAAAATAAACATAAGAAAAGATTCCTAATAAAACTGAAAAATCTGCTGTGACTTGGATTCCTTGCTCCCCAAGTTTCCTATTCCTTGTTCCCCAAGTTCAAATCTGTTTCCGATTATCCACTTCATCATATTTTGTCAAAATTATTAACCAGCAATAATGACTCTTCTAATAGCTAAACACTTTCAAGATGTACATTCTCAACGTGGTTCCAATTAAGAAGGTTACCGTACGGGCAAGCTCCTAAGTTGTCTTATTTAAGAGTCTGGGGTTGTAAGGCACTCATAAAGCGTGACACGCCTAACAAACTTGAACCTAGATCTGTTGAATGTATCTTGATTCCAAGAATATATTAACCAGAAATTATATCTTGATTCAGATAAACAAAAAAGTTGTCAGCATACTTATATTTTGTCAAAATTATTAACCAGCAATATCTCTGCTACACTTTCAAGATGCACATACAAACACCCCGCCATTATTAATGAAATCTAACACCGAAACCAACAAGAATAATTGTATCTATGTTTGAATTAGCTAGGATGCTTAAAGCATGATCAAGTATCTTATAAGATACTTGATATTAAATTATTCATATAAGATGTAATCAGACGTACAATTAAAAGCTTAACTAGTGTATGAAATCAGATGTAATTTATCAAAGTACTCGTATATAAGATAAGAACGGAACAAAAACTACAAAACAAATCTACTAATTTTTCTTACCTTTGTGTATGCACCTGCTTCCTATATTTGATACTTCCCTTATTTCAAGACTCAAATAGGTTGGCTGTATATATCAATGTGCAACCTGAAGCAATTCATGTCACTATAAATGATATTGTGGTGCAATATATTAATCTATGGAGGAATTAGTCATTGAAGAAGGGTTGACATAGCTATAGTCGACTTTCGACTAGTCTTTAATCATTTGATTAAACTTATTATGACATTAAACAACTACGGAATCTAAAGATTAAACACTTTAGGTCATACAAAGGCAAAGTCATCGGTTAAAATATGATGACATTTTCCCTTGAAAGAACATTAAAGTTACAAATTCTAGTTTTGATTGTTATACATTACTACATTATAAGCAATGGTTGGAGGAGCTCATGATATCCTCGATTGAGTTTCTAAGATGGTAACATGTGTCATTCCTTGCCTTACGGCAGTTATGGAATGACAATGTCTCATCAAGTACCAAGAGAATTGATCTTTACGGTCTATCGTCTCACGTGCTTATTATGCACACTGATTTGTACGATGATTCCTACAAAAATAACATGCAAGCCGTGTTTGATTTGAGAATATAAGTTGTCTCTCTATTTTTCCTTTCACCTTTCTTCAAAAGGATACAAGGATCGGGCCCTCTAACCACGACCTAAAGTATGCGGCTAAAACACAAAAAATCATGGTTAAAGCCTCGTAGCTAAAGACCTTTAGCCACGACTTAGTCAAACCTTTAACCAAGACAACTTTTAGCAACGAAAGTTAACTTTTTTTTTGTGCGACAACAGCCATGGCTAAAACTTTTTGAAAAAATATAAATATAAAACGATTACTAAAATAATATTATACTTTTAGCCACAAAAAATCGTGGCTAAAAGTATATTACCAAAATAAAACAATACTTATAACATAAATCATTTTACTAAAACACAACATCTACACATCATAATCGTCACCTTCATCATCCATTACTTCATCTTCATCCTTCATTCCTTCATCATCGCCTTCTTCGTCTTCTTCATCCTCTTCGCCAACGAAACCATGGGAATGATATTTTGATTGGCGTCACTTAAATATTCATTTTATTTTTAGATTTTCAAAATTTTTTGATACTTTTTGGACTTTTTAACATAGTATTGACAATTTCTTTTTATCATTAGTGATATTTTTTCTAAAAAGGGATCTTAAAAATCTCTGATTTTTTTTTTATTATTATTTTTTTATTATTATTATTTTTTACTTTTAGTGGCATTTCTTGTAAAAGTTTCCGAGTTTTTAAAAGGCGTCACAAAAAATGGCAAAAGTATCCCAAAATGTTTTGGAGAAATGGAGACTTGCAAAAACGGGCAAACTCGAGTTCCATTTAGAGGTGCAAAAAAACCGGTTTTTACAGGTTTTCGGTTTTTGGAAAACCGGTTTTCAAAAAACGGTTTTCAAAAAATCGATTTCGGTTTTGAATCGGTTTTTTCGGTTTTAAATGTTGAATAGGTTTTTATCGGTTCGGTTTTTCGGTTTTAAATGTTGGATCCGTTTTTTATCGGTTTTTACGGTTCGGTTTTTCGAATTTAAAACATTTAATATACTAATACATTTCGAATACAATCATAACTTTTATTTAAACAATACAATTATACAACTAAAACTATAAAATACTAATACATTTCGAATACAATCATAACTTTTATTTAAACAATACAATTATAAAACTAAAAATATATAAATACTACTACCTCCGTCCCACATTAAGTGTCCACTATGACTTTTAAGTCTTTTTTATTCAACTTTGACCGTAAATATATATTTTTGTGTTACATAATACTTAATGAAAAATATATAAATGAAAATACATTTAAAAACTTAATTCATTCATATATCTTGCATAAAATATTATATAACACGAACAAAAATATTTAAAGTCAAAATTTAAGAAAAAAAACTTAAAAAAGTCATAGTGGACACTTAATGTGGGACGGAGGGAGTAATACATTTCGAGCTTCGGCATGGCCATCACCCAAAAACATATTAGTGTACTCAAGTATATCGAGCTTCGGCATTGCCATCACCCGTTTATACTCAAGAAATTAAATCCTCCTAAACTTCCACCTAGTATTATTATCAAAGGCCGGTCCTAGGGGTGCTTCACCACATTGTTAACGAAAACGTCTATAGTTCAATTGTCGTTCATTGCTCGCAGTACATATAGTTGTTAACATACCCCTAAATCTCAAACGTAAACTCTCACATATTTTTAATGCCGCTTGCATGGATAAATTTATAACATGAGCAACACGACGGGAATGAAAAAAAGCACTATCTAAAATGGGTTTTATACGTAATTTTAACAATTCCATAGCTCTAGTATTATTAGATGCATTATCTAGTGAAATCGTAAAAACTTTATTATCTATATTATATTCAATTAAAGTGTCATGTAAACTTTTTCTTAAATTAGATCCTGTATGAGGATAACCAAATAGTTTAAAAGCAATTGTCCGTCTCATTAATAACCAAGATTCAGGATTAAACCAATGAGCTGTAACGGCGAGATAAGAATTTGATGTACCATGTGGTGCGGTCCAAACATCCGTAGTTATAGAAACACCATATTTATATTCACGAAAACCATCAATAATATCTTTTTTAGCCGTTTCCCATAATTTAAAAGCTTCACTTCTAAGTTTAGTACGACTTACTTGTTTATACCGCGAGTGTAGCCTCTTTTTGATGATCTCCGTAAGCTTGGTGTTGTCGAAGTGGTTGAATGGAAGCGTATATTGAATGACCCACCCCGCAAAATCTCTTTGAAGCGCATCATTATCATATAAAAACTTGACCATCCTCACCAATAGTACCATCCGACGTTTGGAATGCCGCGGTACATTTATTTATATGACCCCTTAGTGCAGTGTTAGCCGCGGAAGCATAAAAGCCCCCACATTTCTTGCAACGTGCCTTTTCCTTCCAATCCTTCATAATACACAAATCCATATTAGACCAAACATCGCCTTTTCGTGTAGTTGGTTTAACAAGAGCAACATCATCATTTGTGTACTATTTTCGTGACCGGGAAGATCCAACGGAGGGATTAGTGGAAGCTTGTGATTGTGATTGTGAGTTTTCCATTATAAAGAAATTAGAGAGATTAAAGAGAGATTTGAGAGTTTTTGATGTGTTTTCAACCTCAACCCAATACACATATTTATACTACAAGTTCATGCCTCAAAAACCTCTAAACTTCAAAAAAAAACAAAAAAAACAAAAAAAAAATGTCTAAAAATTTGTTCCTAACGATAACAGTAGCGAATTAAAAAAAAAGGGTTTTCAAAACTGGTAAAAACCGGTTTTTTCGGTTATTCAAATCCAACGGCCCATTTTGACTTTCGTTGAAAACCGGTTTTTTCCGGTTTTCAAACCCAACGGTAATATTTGACCTTTGTTGACCGGTTTTCAAAATCGGTTAAAACCAGTTTTAACCGGTTTTCAAACCCAACGGCTAGTTCGACAAAAAAAAAAGAAAACAGTTAAAACCGGTTTTTTGGAAAAACCGATTTAAACCGGGTTGAGAACCGGTAAAAAACCGGTCGGAGGAAAAAACTAAAAACCGGTATAATCGGTTTAGTTATAAAAAACCAGTTTCGGTTAAGGAAAAACCGTTTTTTTTTAAAGGGAGATTTACATACATCCCCATATACACACCAATATTTACATATTTCCCCAAATACAAGTTTTTAATGCATAATGTACAAACCTATTAAAGCAAGGTTTGGGGAAATATGTAAATAGTGGTGTGTATGTGGGGATGTATCTAAATGCTCCTTTTTTAAAAACCGGTTCCGGTTTAGTGTGTCGGTTTTTTTAAAAACCGGTTTAATATTGCAACTCTAGTTCAATTCATTGTATTAAATATATTGGGCTGCAGTATTGGTTGTATCAGGGTGGTAGCTGGTGTCTATGTATTGGGTTGTATGATGGGCTAGAGTGGTGTGTTGTTGGGCTATAAAGTAGTGGTGATGGTTGCAGGTATATTGGGCTGGCTGATGGGCTCGTGAGTAGCGGGCTGGATAGTAGGCTCAGGAATTGGTGGATCGGGCAAAGGGTGGTTGTTAGCCACTGGTGTGGTGGGTTGAATCGGTACGGGTATAGTGGTAAGTGTATCCAAGAGATCATAGTGTGGAGAGGTGTACTCATGGAGTGATGCAAAATGGAAAATATCCTCATCAAAGTGAACATGTCTAGATGAATATTTGAGGATAATTCTAGACAAATATAGCCACGGTGATTGGCGGGGTAACCAAGAAACACACAAGGAGTGGATCGTGGTTGAAGTTTATACGCAACAGTGATATAAGGATACCATAGGCACCCGAAGACACGTAAATTGTCATAAGGTAGAGTGATGTTGTTAAGTTTAGTGAATGATTCTTCATTTTGAATGGCAGTGGAGGGAAGAATGTTTAACAGGTAAACAACCATGTTGAGTGCTTCCAACCAATAGGAGGGAGGTATATGAGCTTGAAAAATAAGGTTCGGATAAGGTTATTGATGTTGCGTAACATGCGTTCAGATTTGCCATTTTGTTGTGATGTGTGTGGGCAAGAAAAGCGAAATTATATTTTGGTTTTGTGAAACAGACCATGAAAGCGGGCATTGTCATATTCACCCCATGTTCACTTTGTAAAGCCTTTATATCTATACCAAATTGTTTATTTACATAAGCACGAAAAGTAATAAAATGATCATACAAGTCAGACCTTTTAAGCAACGAATAAACCCAATCAAAATGCAAAAAGTGATCCAAGAATATAGCATAATATTTAATACCACTCTCACTCGAAATAGGGGATGCCCATACATCTGAGTAGAAAATGTCAAAATTAGATGCAACATTCAACTCCGAAGTATAAAAAGCAAGTTTTATTTGTTTACCTAGTTGGCACGCATGACACAAAGCAGACGACTTTGACCTATTACAAGAAATGAAACTACTAGACTCTGAACGACGAAACACATCTTCACCGGGATACCAGAAGCGTATGTGCCACGTAGTATGAATGAACGAAAGCAAAGCAAAATGATAGTGCGTAGATGACTGTTGCGTAACCGGGTAAAGGTCCCCCGTGCTATCACAACGGAGAAGAAGTCTGCCCATCTGGTAATCCTTCATAGAAAACCATAAGCATCAAACTCAAAAGAAACATCATTATCACGTGTAAATTTGTGAACAAAAATTAAAATTTTAGTTATATGAGGTGTGACAAGTATATGATTAAGCTGTAGTGGTTTATGAGAAGTGTACAATAGGCTATGTCAAGTATGTGTAACAGGTATAGATTGGCCATTTCCAACATACACAGATGGATAAATGCATGAATCACTAACAAAAGTGAGAATACATGTGTTGTCTGCTAATTAGGAGGAAGCACCAGTGTCTATGTAACATCCCCAAAATTTGGTACAACGGAAGACTTAAGCAAGCTTTCGGGGTGCTACTGGATTGGTACACAACACAAGCATAGGAAAACAAGATAGCATAAAACGTTACATAAAACCAATCCAAAATTTAGTCATTTTGTTACATTTATTCAAAGTATTGAAAAGTATGGCCCAAATGAAAGCATAAGATAGGTCCACAATTATGATCAGAGTTTTAAATTGATCCTCCAACCATGCCTCTCTGCCAAGCCTCCAAGAAACAAGCAGTCCAAACATCATCTTAGCTACCTGAGAAAAACATGTTAAAAAGGTCAGCTAACGCTGATGAATTCATAGGTTTAATCATAAATTCAGTAGTGGACCTGGTAGAGTTTATTTGTTATGTGGGACTAAGGCAGATATATCCAACATTCTAATCATCATTCCACCAATATTCCTTCCAATAACGAAACGAGATCTCAGTAGGGCCCTAAGTGACTCTAGCCAGGTACCACGGATATAGCAAGGTATAATACGATCATACCCTGGTCTAGGTCGGAAGTAGATATCTATTCTTAGCTAGGTACCAATGATATAGCAAAGGATTGCTACCCTAGTCTAAGTCAACATCTACCACATATCAAACCTTCACTAGTCAACACATAAGCAAATCAAAAAGTAGTGGCAGGTCCAAGAAAATAGTTTGCATGTTTTCTCACCCCAATTTAAATAAAGCATCGTTAAAAAGTCAGGCTATGAAACTCACCTCGGTCAAGCAAAGCACAAATAACCAATACAAGAAAGCAGATAAATAGCTAACACGGCTCCGCAACTACTGAGTCGGCACAACCTAACAATATAGATTCGTCTTTAATATATCTCCAAATCAATATTTTCTATCCCCGAGTATATTCCATTTCCATTTCCAAAAATATCTCGTTCTCAAATTTGGTATGTGTGTTTGGTATCATCGTGTGTGGTGTCGACTCAACGAGACTCAAGTGAACGCACGCAACAAAACAACTCGACCTCTATGTGATTAGCTTTATAGTTTAGTAATTTTTCAAAATAAATCGTTAAGACTTATCGAATTCGTCAACTCGATAAACACAACTATTTATTCATCGCACTTATTATTCCAAAATTAAATCACAATCCTAACGAGTCATAAGAATAAGTTGTCAATTAACAAGTTCTTCCGACGTACATAACGGGCTCTCATTGAATTCGTCAACGCAATAAGTTCGTTATCTACGTTGGTTAACTATATTAATGTCAAGTCATCCGTAACCCACACAAATTCCATAATGATCATTAATTGCTCATAAATGACATATTTAGATAAGAGTGCCCTCGAAATATTTAATAACTCGTAATTATAAAACTTTTCGATTTAAGTTGTTAGTTCCCTTTTTAAATATCGAATAACAAGTTGTATCTTGTTACTAAATACTTAATATAAGAAACTTATTAATCATTTTCTTTTCTAGTTTTATTATATATACGTATCGAATTTAGTTTCCAATTAATCCAATTCAAGTTATTATCCGTTTTGGGTTCACAAGTCCGAGTCATGACTCTCGGGCTTTTATATGTCATAACGTCCAATATTAAATTAAAATCCATGTTACGGCATTGTCGGGGTCAACCGAGACTAAAAAGTCATGGTAACACTGACGTTGCACAAAGTTCACAAAATATATATCAAGTCCAGTATCATAATTCACATCCATTACCGGCCCTAAACCTACGGCTCAGCAACTCAAACCGCAATTCAATCAATCTCCATATCCATATCCAGTTTCAACCCAACAAAAACCTCAACATCAAATTCATTCAAAAATCAATACCGAGACCCTAATGGTCCCGGTTTAACCCACGGCTATAAACCAACGAGCCAAACGGACCTTAATGGTCCTTGGCTTTACCTCGGCTCCAACAACATCAATACCAACTGGACCTTCTTGGTCCCGATTACCTCTAACAACAATAACAACAACCAAACGGACCCTAGGACCTTGGCTAGCTCTCAGCTCAACCCAAACAAACCAAACCGGACCCTTGGTCTTAGTTTATCACCACGACATCAATAACATCAAAACTCCAAATCTGAATCAACCATAAACATAAACATGAATAATAACAATGATAACACACGACTCAACCCGACACATACATGACACACACGATACCAAACCATTTATTCACGTTATTATTTATCAAAACTTTTTGTTCCATTCGTTTGTGACCTATCCCGAACCAAAAATAACGAACGTGACTCGGAGAGTCACTAACGAGTTTAAAACTCGTTTCTCACCTTTCTTTTCTTTCCGATCTACGCGTATTATAACACCCTGAAACTGGGCCTAAGCGTTTTATTACAAGAATGCCATTTGAATGGTTGACCATGACTTCTATAAGTTCAAAGGACTCGCGGGATTGTTTAGTCAAACCCGATAGGAAAAAATATAAGTGATAAAGTTATGTAAACGGTTATAGAAAATATGATGTGTTATAATTATAAGAAAAGTAGACTTAAAGGACTAAAGTTGTCAAGTTGTAAATATGTTATAAAGTTGTTTGTTGCCAAATTAGAAAGAAAAGGATTTGAGCAACCATATGTGTCATTTGGCCAAAGATACACCAACATATGACTAGAGATTTCCCCAGAATTCTACAGAATTCATATGGATAAGTGTTTATATGTGTGTTTCGTGAGTTTAGAGAGGGGAAAGAGAGAAAATCCATTTGATGATCAAATTGAAGAAGAATTAGTGTGTAATGATTCCTACAAGTAAGTAATCTCTTATCTTAAGTCAATTGATGATTTCAAGAATTAGGGTTTTGGGTAATTATGTTTCTTAAAAAAAATTGAAGTATTTGTGATGATGAGTTAAAGGTCAATTGATGGTTTTAGTAAAATTAAAGGTTTTCATCATATGATCAAGTTATGATCATATGATGTTAAGTAATAATTTAAGATCGTTTTTTAAGTTATTGAATGGTTTAAATTTTATGAGCCAAATGATATTGATAAAAAGTGGGTAATCTTATAAGATGACTCTCCTATATTCAAAATATGATTATATGACAAAGTAAGTATTAAGAAGTGGGTTAATGGTTTGTTATGATTATTTAGTTATTTAGTTATGTAATCAAATGTTTGTACTATGTTGATAATGGATAGGATGCTTAGAGAGAATGATGGTGTTTGATGCGCGTATAACGCGTTTGGGGTCAAAGGAACTTCCTTTTCGTCGAACAAGTTTTTCAACACCCTAGATAGTGAACCTAATAATTATAGTGTAGTATTGGGTAAGCCTCGGGTATTGATATCGTTCTCTAGAGGAATAGGAATGCTAGTGAGAGATGCTTTATTAAGACTAAAGACCCACCCGTACATGTCATGAAAAATTTTAAATTTGGCGCTAAAATTGCCCTAAAAAATATCTCTCATGGTTTATTACACAAATGAAATAGGACAAAAAAAATGATCAAGGATAAACATAGTTTCAAAGTTCCCTTTTTATTCTCCCTCCCTACACTTAAACTGAACATTGTCCCCAATGTTCCCCGAAAGTATCAAAGTTATGATAACGGAAGGTAATCAAAAGAGAAAGAAACTAATACTCCCCTGATTAGCTCGGTAGGATCCGTGTGAAGTAGTGGTTAAATTCTTTTCAAGAAGAATGCATGCGTGATAAGCTCCATCAAATCTTATGTTTCTTCTTCTTGATAAATAAAACCTGCACACTTTAAGAAAATAGACGAAACTTTCGCGTAAAATCGGCGGTAAAACTATATATGACTCAACTAAACTAGGATATAATGCTTGTGGAACGGATGTTTGCAGATTTTCTGGAAAATTAAGACATGAGAATTTCCAAAAATTTATAAGTAGCACAGAAAACAAGAGAAATTAGATAAGTTGTTTCTACTCCCCTGACGTCGTCAGGTTATCCTGACAGAACCGGTTCTGCTTTTTTTTCGGAAAAATTACACATTTAAAATCTGGAAAAATTCCTGCAAAACATCCATTATGACTCGATACAAGCATTTGACTCTAACAAACACACATATATATCTTTTTCAATAATCGTAGTTCTCATGTTCACTTTTTTTAAAAACGTGTGTAATCCTCCCTACACTTATCCTTTTTTAAAAATACCTTTATATGTAATTAAGACGAGGTTAAAGACAAAATAAAGCATTTTCACAAATTTAAACATGAGAACATACAATAATGAAAAGATATATGACACACAAACAAGCAAACAATTAAGCATGGGTTGCCTCCCACACAGCGCTTTTCTTTATTTATGAGTCTTGTAGCTAGACTCGAAGTCGTACTCCTATGTGGTCTCGTGCACGCTTACATGCCCATATCTAAGCCATTCAAATGTTCTCTCACTTTTCTTGTACTCATCTCCTAACTCTAGGCAATTTTTATAGTACCTTTCATTCTTTTCATAAGTATGCCTAAGTCCCCATTGTTTATCTCTTTCACTAAGTATCAGAATGGGAGCCATCCGATTGTATGCCTCTATATCTTTGTGCTTAAACCTAGGATGTGTACGTGGCATTTGATAGACAAAATCTTCAATTCCATAAGAGAATGTGATTAGACCATCAATCATCCGTTCATTCAACCTAGTCATTCTCTTAATGTTTGTTCCAAATATTACTTGAGTGAGGCTTCCATCAATGAATTATCCTAAATCTTCTAGGACCATGAATTCAACCACACAGGCGAAACTTCCAACAAACACATCCAAGTAAGTGACCGCATCAACAACATTATCCCCTTGATAGGCTAATTCATTTACCTTAATCTTGTTATATAGATTTCTTGAGATTAAGTTTAAAGGTAAAAATGAGTGGAAGTTAGCATCAAAACTTTCAAATCCTATCTTACAAGGGAATTGCATGTTAAAGAGTCCATCAACCTCAATCCTACACCTAGGGTCAAAACATTGGGAGAAGACTTCTTCCGTTTCAAAATTAACTTCATCGATGACCTCCCCGTTATCAAGTGCCTCGCTATAGTGAAATTCTTCATCGGAATCTGAGTCATAGAAAGGACTATGTTGTTTCCAATTTATTTCATTATGCCCTAGGTGATTTCCAAAGTGGTGAACGGGTGAAAGGTTTTGTGGGATTGCGTTCGCTATTTCAGGATTGGGAGGGGGGTTGGGAGCGGGTAGTGCAAAGTTTCTACGAAAAAAGATACGAATCATGGTGAGTGGTGGTGTTTACGAACAATTTCACGAAGAAGGGGGATAGACTACGAGGAAGCTAAAAATGAGAAAAAAAAATCTTACTTGATAGGAATCAAGCAAAGGAACCTAAACGAGATAGAAATCAAACTAGCTATTCTATTCCCAGGCAGCGGCGCCGAAAACTTGATGCCCGTATAATGCGTTCGGGGTCAAAGGAACTTCTTTTTCGTCGAGCAAGTTTTTCAACACCCTAAGCAGTGAACCTAATCGTTGTAGTGTAGTATTGGGTAAGCCTCGGGTATTGATATCGTTCTCTAGGGGAACAGGAATGCTAGTGAGAGATGTACTACGCTAAGGTTTGAGGTTGAGGAAGATTATTTTTTATCTTTTTATAATTTTTTAGAAAGCTAAGGGTAAAATCTCGGAGTTTGGATTTGGGGATTTTAGTACTTCTACCGATTACTCTACTTATCTAATTATCTAAACTAAGGGGTAGTCTATGTCTATTTGATGTGTGCTCGTATGATGATTAAAAATGTGTCTACCTAGATACTATTACTCCCTAGTTATCTTTTATTGGTGGTTGAATTTTCACGTCCTTATTCTTAACGCGTTGTGTTTCCTAAGGTCGTAGGGTATGCTTTTATCCCTAACTCTTTGAGACTACCTTAAGGTTATTGCCTACAAAATCTCTAGGATTCATAAACTAACTCTAAGGTTATCTTTGGATATTTAGTCTACAATTACGCTAGGTGGTTATAAACTAAGTTTCACAAAGATTACTCAAGCATTAAAAACACAACGATGGCCTATTGCACTCCTAAGCCAATTACAATTAAGATAAGAGACAACCAATCGATAATTAATAACTAGGTTTCATAGATCTAAGCAAACACACAAGAAATTTAGCCGGACATGTTAAACATGCAAGCATACACACATACAATCGAAGACATAATGAAATCAATGAAGTAAATAACTTATCTTCATGTAAAATAGGGTATGAGAACCCTAAGATACTGTCAAAATCGGACCAAAATCGTTTTAGGTTTTTACTCCATAAGTCTACCTCCTAAAATTCTGAAAATTTGATTTATATATATAATTTTACAACTGTGACGGCGTCACCTTATAGTTGGGACGCCGTTAGATCGCCGTCATTAGGGTTTCGTCTTGGCCAAGTCATCATTGGGACGGCGTCACGTTGTGGTTGTGACGCCGTCAGTCTTCAGCAGTAACGTCGTTTGAATCTGGATCTAGGTCGTTTGAGAAGAAAAGTCTTCGTGACGCCCTTACTCTTCAAAGCCAGACGCCGTCAGGTGCAAATTAGAAAATCCGCTACTGAGTTGTCACAAATTCAATTACATAAAGAGGGACGGCGTCGCCCTCTGTTTGGGACGCCGTCAGGTGTAATTCCAGCAGCTTGAGTGTCTTGATCTTGACTTAGCCATTTTCTTCATATATTCACTCATTTTAGTCCAAAAATGCATCATTCCAGCATTTTGCTTCCAAGAGACCTAAAAAGTGAAAAGGAACGAAATTAAGCAGTAACGGATATAAAAGTGGGCGATTAAGGGCTTAAATGACCTCTTAAGAGTGTACGCTTTAAATCCTTATCAATGTTATTGTTGATGATGATGTCTTGGTTTGCTTAGCTTGGAGCTAAGGTAAGTAAAATGACACTTATATGCTATTATGTAGATTCTAACATGTATGTGTTTATGTGTTTATAATAGGAAGTATTACGGTAGGATTGACCTAGTATTATTATAGGTTGATCATATTTCATGCGCAAGAAATGTGGCTAAAGTGATGGTTTGATGTTTATTGTTATGAAAGGTTATGTGTATTCAAGTAATGTGATGTTTAAGATGTTTTAATGCTTACATGTTATTTAATATATAATGACATGTTATGTCTTTTACTTACTAAGCTTTATCGCTTACGTTATAAATGTTTACCATGTTTTATAGGTTCATGAGAAGGATGATAAAGCTATTGGTAAGGAGGTTAAGGTTTGGAAGCAAGGACTAGAAGCGTTTGGTTAAAGTAGTAGAGCTTAGTATAGACACCAAGCTCGAAGTTAAAGTTGTTCACCAAGAGTCCTTAAAAAGGATTAATGTTCATAGTCTCAAGTCTTTGTAATGGTTAAGAGTCAATTTACATGTTTTAATGTATGTTGAAGGGTTATGTTAAAGTTATATTGAAAATGGGTCAAAACGGGTGTTTGGCAAAACACCCGTCATTTTGTAAAGTGTGTTTCCGTGGATCATGGAGACCACGAGTATTATGAAGATGAAGTTTTATGATGTTTAAATGATTTCTGAAAGTCTTCAAATAGATTCGTGTTCGGGAAGTTAGTTTTTCAGAAATTTTGCAAAAGTTCTTCCCTGAGCATAGATCTTCAAGCCATAAAATTTAAGTTCAAGTGTTTCTTTTCTAGGCATAGATTTTAAGATCAATGCTCAGACCAGAAAGTTGATTTCAAAGAGTTTTTTTTCCTGGGAATAGATCTTAAGATCTATGCTCAGCCTATAAAGTTAATTTTAAAGAGTTTCTTTCCCAAGCCTAGATCTTAAGATCTATGCTCAGACCAGAATTTTGATGTTTAGTAGATTTTTGTCGTTTTGTTTATTTTGTATAAAATAAACCATAAGTCGTTAGACATCGTGTCACCCGTCGTTTCGAAGGTAATTAAGTCTAGTTTCATGTAAGAATACTTTCAAGGGTCGGTTTGTTATAGAATCAAATCAGTTTAACGATTTGTAACAGCGGGTCAATTTTAAGTCAAGTCATTTCCGTGTTAAAGTTTTTAATTTTTTATTATTTTATGTCCTGTCATTCACGGGGTGTAACAACTTGGTATCAGAGCCTTGGTTTAAGTGAATTAGGTTTCCACTTTAGGTTTCCTAGACTTAAACCATGATTAGATGCGTTGAATGTAACAGTAGGTAATGCGGTAAAGTAAATGTTTAAGTTTTGAAGCGAATTATGTGATAGGTTATGTGAATCTAAGTTGATAAATGATGAATGTGTTTTGTATTTTTAACGTGTATGTGAATATAACTCCATGGAATACTTTAGGTGTTTAAGTGTTTAGATAGCCATGCACCTCGGTTAGTGTCGGTGATCTATTGTGATTATATGAACGTGTGTTAGAGTAGCGGTAATGGAATGTGAATAGAAATGGTAAGTGGTATTAGAGATGGGCTAATTGTGAATTAAAGTATTTGACACTTAAAGTATGGAACGTAATGATGATAAGTGATAAGGATTAAAAACGTACACTTTTAAGGGGTCATTTAAGCCCTTAATCGCCCACTTTTATATCCGTTACTGCTTAATTTCGTTCCTTTTCACTTTTTAGGTCTCTTGGAAGCAAAATGCTGGAATGATGCATTTTTGGACGAAAAGGAGTGAATATATGAAGAAAATGGCTAAGTCGAGATCAAGAGACTCAAGGTGCTGGAATTACACCTGACGGCGTCCCAAACAGAGGGTGACGCCGTCCCTCTTTATGTAATTGAATTTGTGACAACTCAATAGCGGATTTGCTAATTTGCACCTGACGGTGTCAGGCTTTGAAGAGTAAGGGCATCACGAATACTTTTCTTCTCAAACGGCCTAGATCCAGACTCAGACGACATCACTGTTGTAGACTGACGGCGTCACAACCACAACGTGACGCCGTCCCAATGATGACTTGGCCAAGACGAAACCCTAATGACGGCGATTTGACGGTGTCTCAACTATAAGGTGACGCCGTCGCAGTTGTAAAATTATATATAGAAATCGAATTTTTAGAATTTTAAGACGTAGACTTGTGTAGTAAAAACCTAAAACGATTTTGGTTCGGTTTGGACAGTATCTTAGGGTTCTCATACCCTATTTTACATCAAGATAAGTTATTTACTTCATTGATTTCATTATGTCTTTGATTATATGTGTGTATGCTTGCATGTTTAACATGTCCGGCTAAATTTCTTATGTGTTTGCTTAGATCTATGAAACCTAGTTATTAATTATTGATTGGTTGTCTCTTATCTTAATTGTAATTGGCTTAGGAGTGCAATAGGCCATCATTGTGTTTTTAATGCTTGAGTAATCTTTGTGAAACTTAGTTTATAACCACCTAGCATAATTGTAGACTAAATATCCAAAGATAACCTTAGACTTAGTTTATGAATCCTAGAGATTTTGTAGACAATAACCTTAAGGTAGTCTCAAAGAGTTAGGGAAGAAAGCATACCCTACGACCTTAGAAGATACAACGCGTTAAGAATAAGGAAGTGACAATTCAACCATCAATAGGAGATAAATAGGGAGTAATAGCATCTAGGTAAACACATCTTTAATCATCATACGAGTACACATCAATTAGACATAGACTACCACTTAGCTTAGTTAATTAGATAAGTAGAGTAATCGGTAGAAGTACCAAAACCACCAAATCCAAAACCCGAGATTTTACCCTTAGCTTTCTAAAAAATTATAAAAAGATAAAAATAATCTTCCTCAACCTCAAACCTTAGCGTAGTACATCTCTCACTAGCATTCCTATTCTCCTAGAGAATGATATCAATACCCGAGGCTTACCCAATACTACACTACAAAGATTAGGTTCACTGCCTAGGGTGTTGAAAAACTTGCTCGACGAAAAGGAAGTTCCTTTGACCCCGAATGCGTTATACGCTCATCAAGTTTTTGGCACCGCTGCCGGGGAATAGAATAGCTAGTTTGATTTCTATCTCGTTTAGGTTCCCTTGCTTGATTCCTATCAAGTAAGCTTTTTTCTCATTTTTAGCTTCCTCGTAGTCTATCCCCCTTCTTCGTGATGTTGTTCGTAGCCCCATCACTTTTCATCATGGAAGGTGATAACCCGCCACCACTCATCGATCCACCAATCATTGACCCGCCAAGAGGCCGTACTCTTGGTGAATACTCTAGACCAAGCCACCAAGGCTATAGGAACACTATTGAGCTCCCCGATCAAGCTCAAACTACGGCCTTGCGATCCGACACCATCCGGTTGGTGCAAAATGGATGTGCATTCCATGGACTTCGTTCCGAAGATCCTAATCAACATCTCAAGGATTTCCTTAAAATCGTTGATTCCATCGACCTTGACACTACTACACGGGAGACCACGCACTTGCATCTCTTCCAATTCTCTCTACGGGACCAAGCTAGTAATTGGCTTGAGCGACTTCCCACAGGATCCATCTCAAGTTGGGATGATCTCACCACTCGTTTCCTTGCCCAAATTTTTCTCACATGGGAGAACTACCAAACTTAGGAATGAAATCTTGATGTTCCAACAACGTCAAGGTGAATCTCTCTACGAGGCATGGACTCGATTCAAGAACTTGCTCCATAAAGTCCCTCATCACGGCATCGATCTTTGGCTCCAAGTCCAAATCTTTTATGATCATGTCAACTTCTCAACTAAGCAATCCATCGACCAAGCGGCCGGTGGCAAACTTAGTGATCTCACCACGGAAGAATTGTGGGGTACAATAGAGGACCTTGCCCTCTATGACAACAAAAGTTGGAATGACCCCCGTGAGTTGCCCAAAACCGTCAAGGCAATCTCCTTGCCTCCCATTGACTCACAAACTTCCAATCGTAGGATGCTCGAGCTTGAAGATCAAGTCAAATTCCTAATGAGCTCCTACAAAAATCCTATGTCTTCACACCAAGTGAACAAAGTCTCTTCCTTGTGTGAGCTATGTAGTGGTCCCATGACACTCGTACTTGCACAAGACTCCCCGAACAAGCTTCCGTAGACTACGCATCCTCGCGTACCAATGGAATGGGAGGAAGATTCCCCACAACACCCGAACCTAGGACTTTCAATGATGCCCGAGAAGCATGGAGGGGAAAACCTGAATACAATTGGGGACAAACCAAAGAATTCACCTCTAATGATTCCCCATGGTCCCACGACCCTAGCCAATAAAACATAGAGGGGATGTTGCAACACCAATTACATCCCAAGAAGCTCAAATAGCCAAGCTTTCGGACCGCTTTAACCAACAACAAGCCGATATGGATAGGAAGATTGATAACCTTTTGAAAGCCATGACCAATAGTGATAGGAAGACCACTGAAAATGTTAATGCCATATCGACTTATTCTCTCGAAGCTTCCGGTATGAAAATTAAGCACCCAAGTAAGTTAGCCAAGCACGTTCAATTTGTCAATACCATCACCTTAATAAAACCAAATAGGACTAATGATGAAGCGAACCATGAAAAGGTACTTGAGGTTGGTGAAACTCTTAAAGAAGAATCAACCGATGAAGTAAA
Organism: Chrysanthemum makinoi; assembly: GCA_910596185.1. Taxonomy (NCBI): domain Eukaryota; kingdom Viridiplantae; phylum Streptophyta; class Magnoliopsida; order Asterales; family Asteraceae; genus Chrysanthemum; species Chrysanthemum makinoi. The sequence continues at coordinate 11,660,072 of OU343218.1, forward strand.
CGAAGTAGGTGATGCATACTTCAATAAGTTTCCTACGGAAGAGGAACTCTCTCGCCACCCACACTTAGTACGCGACCTTCGTCACATGTTTGTTAGGAAAAGCCATCAGATCAAATTTGGGAATCCTTGGAATCTTAACATACCATGTTGCATAGGACATCTTTTCGTGGCAAAGACCTACATTGATCGCAAGTCTCCAATAAACATCATGACTAGCACCTACTATAATTGGGTAATGAAGAAACCTATCCCAAATAGGCAAGACCCCGATGATCCTAGGGTTAGTTGTAATTTTCTTGGTAGAGTTAAGGGATTGCCCGTCTATGTAGGTAGTTTCATCTACCCTACGGATTTCATAATTGTAGAGGATTCATAGAAAACACCGAGATGGCTTATGACCCGTCGTTAGGAATAGTTAGATTCAAGGATGAGACCGATGACGTAGCTTACCAAATGCCATTTAAGATTGAGAAATTTTCATCACTATCCAATGATGAAAAGGAACTTAAGCTATCGGTCTACTATAGGAATGAGGAGGATAAGGAGAAATGAGTAGATTGTGTGATGAATAAAATTTTTGGGTTCTATAAGGATTGCTTGAAACTAGGACCAGAATATAGAACCGATTGGGGAGAAGATGACTTCTTAGAAAGATGCATAATAGGGCATTAATATAACATGGAAAACCTCAATAGAGACCGTCATGAGGAAGAAGGTGACGGAAACGAAGTCACGTAGGAGCACGAGTTCGAGTCTAGCTACAAGACTCATAAATAAAGAAAAGCGCTTTGTGGGAGGCAACCCATGCTTAATTGTTTGCTTGTTTGTGTGTCATATATCTTTTCATTATTGTATGTTCTCATGTTTAGATTTGTGAAAATGCTTTATTTTGTATTTAACCTCGTCTTAATTACATATAAAGGTATTTTACAAAAAGGATAAGTGTAGGGAGGATTACACACATTTTTAAAAGAACGTGAACATGAGAACTACGATTATTGAAAAAGATATATATGTGTGTTTTGTTAGAGTCAAATGCTTGTATCGAGTCATAATGGATGTTTTGCAGGATTTTTTCTAGATTTTAAAGGTGTAATTTTTCTAGAAAAATGCAGCAGACCAGTTTCTGTTAGGATAACCTGACGGCATCAGGATTACAACCTGACGACGTCAGGAGGAGGAGAAACAACTTATCTAAATTTCTTTCGTTTTCTGTGCTACTTATAAATTTTTGGAAATTCTCAGGTCTTAAATTTCCAGAAAATCTGCAAACATCCATTCCACAAGCATTATATCCTAGTTTAGTAGAGTCATATATAGTTTTACCGCCGATTTTACGTGAATGTTTCGTCTATTTTCTTAAAGTGTGCAGGTTTTATTTATCAAGAAGAATAAACATAAGATTGGATGGAGCTTATCACGCATGCATTCTTCTTAGAAAGAATTTAACCACTACTTCAAACGGATCATACCGAGCTAATCAGGGGAGTACTAGTTTCTTTCTCTTTTAATTATCTTCCATTATCATAACTTTGATACTTTCGGGGAACATTGGGGACAATGTTTAGTTTAAGTGTAGGGAGGGAGAATAAAACGGGAACTTTGAAATTATGTTTATCCTTGATCATTTGTCTTGTCCTATTTCATTTGTGTAATAAACCATGAGAAATATTTGTTAGGGCAATTTTAGTGCCAAATTTAAAATTTTTCATGACGTGTACGGGTGGGTCTTTAGTCATAACAAAGAGTCTCATGGATAGGAGTTATATGACTAGCACAAAAACCCTTTACAACTCAAATTCCACCCAAAAAATGTGAGGTTCGCCCCTAGATCTATAGGAATTAAAGCATTCATCTTTAATGCTTCGAGAGTGTACCGGTAGTATAATAGATTCTAGAACTTGTTTTGTGATGCATTCCGAGATCGCTAGTGAGACTACACTTGTGTAGTTAGGAATAACTAAATGATAAGAGGCATTCGGATAACCCTTATTTGATACCCGTATTATAATTACTTCTTCCACATCGGTTGAGTAATTCCCTCACACCCTTGCGTTGTACTCATCTTTAGTACAGGATACCCCTAGTTAACCCTTCAGAGCCTATCCTTTTCGCAGTTCTCGTGATGTTTTTATTTTCCGGAATGTCAATGAAGAGCATTGTTTACAATCCACCACCAAATGTACACCCAAATCGCCTTAGCCTACCTTGTATGCACTCACTTTTAGTGCATTATTGTTATCATACTAAACCCTTAGTTCAATTATCTAGTTAGTTGCATGGTTTCTAAGTCGAGTCATATCTTTTATACACAGTTTTGGGATGATTGGGACTCATGGGTAAATTTAAATTTTATGGAGTGACGGGAAAGAACGTGAAATTCAAATTCCCTTTATTTATGTAATAATGTACTCCAAGTGTTTTGATCTTTTCAATTCGGGGTCATATTAGTGTTAGAGTAATAAAAACTCAAGTGTAGGAATGTGCCTATAAATCCCTTATATTTTGATGTTATCGTAGAGGATGGTAGAGTAAAAGTGTATGCAAAAAAAAATAGAAAAAAAAAAGTGTCGAAAAAAAATGAAAAAAACCATACGGGCTACCATCCTACATCTATCTTTATATTTATGTTTGTTTGTTTCAAAGTTATCTAGAGTTTAGTGAGTCGAGTCTTGGCTTAGCAACGCCATTCTTTTCATGCTTGTAACATAAAGATTTTTGACATGCCACCACTAAATCGCCTATCCAACCAAACCCTTTGTTTCCCTAACCGTAAGCCTAACGTTACAACCCTTTAAAAGACCTCTTAGATAGTTGTTCCTAGGTGCTTACGCCAAAGCGGTGGAGGTTTGATCTAGTCTCAATCCTATGATAATCTATGTACTATGACCGGTTAATGAGTGTTTATCTTTCATTTCCATTTGCTATATTTCATATACACCCGAGAGATGAGAGAATCCAAACACCAATTGTGAGGTGCTAGTATATAATTTCCGTGCTTGTTATGACTATTGCGGTGCTTTTACTTGTTGTGAATTATGTTAAACCATTGCTTTATGCCCCTAACTTATAAATTGATTAGCCAAAAGCACATTTGCTTGAGGACAAGCAAATACCAAGTGTAGGGATATTTGATAAGGATTTAAAACGTACACTTTTAAGGGGTTATTCAAGCCCTTAATCGCCCACTTTTATATCCGTTACTGCTTAATTTCGTTCCTTTTCACTTTTTAGGTCTCTTGGAAGCAAAATGCTGGAATGATGCATTATTGGACGAAAAGGAGTGAATATATGAAGAAAATGGCTAAGTCAAGTTCACGATACTCAAGCTACTGGAATTACACCTGACGGCGTCCCAAATAGAGGGCGACGCCGTCCCTCTTTATGTAATTGAATTTGTGATGAGTCAGTAGCGGATTTGCTAATTTGCACCTGACTGCCTCAGACTTTGAAGAGTAAGGGTGTCACGTAGACTTTTCTTCTCAGACGGCCTAGATCCAGACTCAGAAGATGTCACTGCTGAAGACTGACGGCGTCACAACCACAACGTGACGCCGTTCCCAATGATGACTTGGCCAAGACGAAACCCTAATGACGGCGATCTGACGGCGTCCCAACTATAAGGTGACACCGTCGCAGTTGTAAAATTATATACAGAAATCGAATTTTTAGAATTTTAAGAGGTAGACTTGTGGAGTAAAAACCTAAAACGATTTTGGTCCGGTTTGGACAGTTTCTTAGGGTTCTCATACCCTATTTTACATCAAGATAAGTTATTTACTTCATTGATTTCATTATGTCTTCGATTGTATGTGTGTATGCTTGCATGTTTAACATGTCCAGCTAAATTTCTTGTGTGTTTGCTTAGATCTATGAAACCTAGTTATTAATTATTGATTGGTTGTCTCTTATCTTAATTGTAATTGGCTTAGGAGTGCAATAGGCCATCGTTGTGTTTTTAATGCTTGAGTAATCTTTGTGAAACTTAGTTTATAACCACCTAGCGTAATTGTATTCTAAATATCCAAAGATAACCTTAGAGTTAGTTTATGAATCCTAGAGATTTTGTAGGCAATAACCTTAAGCTAGTCTCAAAGAGTAAGGGATAAAAGCATACCCTACCACCTTAGGAAACACAACGCGTTAAGAATAAGGACGTGACAATTCAACCACCAATAAAAGATAACTATGGAGTAATAGTATCTAGGTAGACACATTTTTAATCATCATACGAGCACACATCAAATAGACATAGACTACCCCTTAGTTTAGATAATTAGATAAGTAGAGTAATCAGTAGAAGTACCAAAACCCCCAAATCCAAACCCCGAGATTTTACCCTTAGCTTTCTAAAAAATTATAAAAGGATAACAAATAATCTTCCTCAACCTCAAACCTTAGCGTAGTGCATCTCTCACTAGCATTCCTATTCCCCTAGAGAAAGATATCAATACCCAAGGCTTACCCAATACTACACTACAACGATTAGGTTCACTGCCTAGGGTGTTGAAAAAACTTGCTCGACGAAAAGGAAGTTCCTTTGACCCCGAACGCGTTATACGCGCATCAATAAATATATTGAAGGATAATGTGTGAAGGAAAGATGAGAATTGGCACATTAATTGGTAAGTATCAATTAGTACGAGATGTTTAAAATGAGACTAAGAAATGATAACGAGCAATGATGAGATGAAAAACGAATAACTAATGAGCTAATGATTTAAGAAGAGATGAGTTGAGAATGTAAGTAAGAACGTAATGACATGTCTTATAGTCAGAAAGTGATAAGTATGTATAAAGTAAAGACAATGACTTGAAATTATGATATCACAACTAATGTGTATCATTAGCAGTGATCATTTAAAAATGAAAATGATAATTGGTAAGCATGTTTGAAATGAGTAATAAGAAAGTAAGATGTGTAAACACATAAAATGTGTAAATATAATAAGCAAGTGTCATTTTCTAATGATGCTTTCTTAAAACTAAATAAAAGAATGGAAATGTGAATGTGTGTTAAAATGATGATGACTTGGATCTGAGGTTAATTGTGAAAGGTTAAAGGTAACTATCATGTACCTGATGAGTTAATGATAGTTAATGAAGTTAATGATTGTATCCTTCGAGATGACGAAGGTAATGATGGTATCTTTCGAGATTTTTATGTGAATGATGGTATCCTTCAGGATGGCCAAGTTAATGGTCGTATCTTTCAAGATTACCAAGTGAATGATGTTAATGATGGTATCCTTCGGGATAGCCTAATTAATGAATGACAAGGAATCATTCAGGACGAAAAGTATTGCCTTTACCGGCTAGGGATTTCCTACTTCCTTGGAATATAAAAATATCCCCAAAATGAATATGAAAATGGTATGGATCCAAGTCTAAAAAGTTAAAAAGAACTAAAAGAAAGAAAAGTTAAAATGTGTAACAAATAGGTACGAGTGTTGTATTGGAAGCATGTAAGTAGGACGACTTATGATTTCCTTAGTTAAATAGATTGGGACGCCTTTTCATTTAATTAAAAAAATTGTGAATCTCTGAACCATGAGGTTATATTTCTTGATTTACATCGAATGGGATGCCTTTCCATGTAAATGAGGAAATATAAATGAGTGGGCTTATGTGTTCCTAACATGGCATGAGTAAGGTAGAAGGGGTAGAAAACGAAAGCCTAGAATTAGTTAAAAGTCTTAAGTTGTAAAATAGACGAGATATAATTAGAATGCAACTTTTAATTGAGACATTAAGTGAAACCAACCATTAGGTGTCTATAGTATAACTCGAAGAGATTAAGAAAATGGTAATGATGTTATAGCATGCCTTGAGGCGTGGTTCAAATGTGAGTAATGATGGAAATAGATGCTAATTAATATTAGCACTCTTATGAGTGAATGTGAAGGTATAAGTTAAAATTTGAATTTTGAAGTCAAAATGTTGAAACTTCTTATGAGACTCATAGTCTTTGACTAGAAATTTATTGTAAGAAATAGAGAAAATGAGACAATGTAATGAAAACATTAACAAAGTAAGGGAAGGACAAATGTAAGATGGGTAGATAATAGTTAATGTTAAGTTATGAAAGTCAAAGTAATCCAAGATTTCCCTAAGTAACCCTTAACACTTAACGAAAATCCTTAAAAATGAAATAACAAAGACGAGGAATTATAGCAAAAGTTTAAAGCGAGGAGTAGAATGAATACGGTAGAAATGAAAATGCTAAGTTGTATATGTTAACGTTTGACTTATGTAAAGTCAAAACGGCGTAAATTTCCTCAAGTGACACATAGTCCTTGATTTAAAAGTTAAGTGTAGTAAGTAAGAATGCAATGTGATGGGAATGAGGTTGGAAAAATGATACAATGATTATAGAAAATGCGTCATGTTTGACATAATGACCTTAGTAAGAGACGTTCGCTCTTAGAAAGTTAAATGAGAAGTAGATTGGATTAAGGATTTTGATATGTATTGCTTAATGTTGCACGATCACATAGATCATGTACTTGATGCTAAGAATGGGGGCAAGAAGTGATCAAGTCAAGGGTAGTTTAAACGATAGATTTCGGAGATGAAATCTAAATAAGGGGGGTAGAATTATAACACCACAACCGGGCCTAAGCATTTTATTACAAGAATGCCATTTGAACGGTTGACCATGACTTCTATAAGTTCAAAGGACTTACGGGATTGGTTAGTCAAACCCGATAGGCAAAAATATAGGTGATAAAGTTATTTAAACGGTTATAGAAAATATGATCTGTTATAATTATAAGAAAAGTAGACTTAAAGGACTAAAGTTGTCAAGTTATAAACATGTTATAAAGTTGTTTGCGGCCAAATTAGAAAGAAAAGGACTTGAGGGACCATATGTGTCATTTGGCCAAAGATACACCAACATATGACTAGAGATTTCCCTGGAATTCTACAAAATTCATATGGATAAGTGTTTATATGTGTGTCATGAGTTTAGAGAAGGAAAAGAGAAAAAACCCATTTGATGATCAAATTGAAGAACAATTAGTGTGTAGACTCAAGTAATAAATCCAAAATAATGATTCCAACAAATAAGTAATCCCTTATCTTAAGTCAATTGATGTAACACCCCCCGAGATCATAATGACAGCGGAAGACTAATCGAGGTGTTACTTGGATGGGGATCACAGTCAATAATCATAGAAAACGAATCGAAAGAGATGTTTTAGGAAACATAGTTATCATTCATCGAAAACTCATCGGTGTTACAAAATATTCCAAATTGTTTCAAATGTTTCCCCAAAATACTGAGCGTGAGTTTGAAAGAAATGACAACTTTATGTTTTACACCACAAGTAAAGGTCTTGATATGCCCACTCTGCGCCTTGAACATAATCTTCATTGATTACCTGAGATAACATGCTTAAAAAGGTCAACAAAAATGTTGAGTGAAATCCATAGGTTTAAAGTAAAGTTGAACACAAGAACATGAACATGACAATTGTAAACAATATATCATAAAGAAAATCACAGATTATTACGCACTAAGCTCATGCAACCAAGACTCAACTGCATACACCGAATTACTGGTGTACGTAAAGTTTGCCCCAAAGGAGGTAATAGCCAATTACCTAATGCAATTCAAATATGGTGCACCCCGGTTATTTCCTATAACCAAGACAGGGTCGTTACTCCCCATAGTACTATTCACGATATTTGCGTTCACTCGCGGTGACTAATGGTTCATGATACAAGGGACTTATGGCTAAATACTTAGGAAATTCCAATAATCAAGAAGTAAACATTTATGAAAACCTTGTGTTCTAGTTTAGAGCATGTATCTCGATGCTATGAACTCACCTTAATGAAAATGAACAAGCACAATATGATCAAGCACGATGTAGCGGAGGCTCCAAACCGAAACCTAAGAATGAGATGGCAAGTCTCAGAATACGATAAACCTTTGGTTCGCGACCAAAATCATAGAGCATTGAATATACTTATTCAATAGATCATTGAATTTTCCAATTCAATAGAGCGTTGTGAGTGCTTAATGTTTTAAGTTCAATTTACGTGCTACATCGACTTAGTTTGATATTTATTAAAAGTTCTCACTTACGCATACGTGAAATGTCCTCCGTTGTGATCTTGTGGAAACAATGATGTTATCGAGTGTCTTAGTTCGTTTATATTCAAAGTGTATTATTACCGGATTACGGTTTTTATATAATTATACTTTTATAATTATATATATATAGGTTTGAGTTATTATGAAAAGAATGAGAAGGCATGTGGAGGTGACATGTGTCACCTTTGCCACATCATCATGCCACATCACCATACCCCACCCCACCCACCCCCCATCCCCACTCCCCAAAAAAAAAGTTTCCTGCAAAAAATTTTTTTTGGGGCAAAAATTTTTTTTCCCGCCAAAAATTCTCACCAAATTTTTTCTTGCATCACGCTTATAAAATTACTGCATCACAATCATGATTTTAGTGCATTAAGGTTATAAATTACTACATCACAGTTATAAAGTTACTGCATCACAATCATGATTTTTGTGCATTAAGGTTATAACCTTGATTTTAGTGCATCATAGTTGATGCACCTTAACTATTAACTATGATGCAGTAACCTATAATAAAGATGCACAAGAACTTATTAGTGCATTAAGGTTATAAGTTACTGCGTCACAATTATGATTTTAGTGCATTAAGGTTATAAATTACTGCATCACAGTTATAAAGTTACTGCATCACAATCATGATTTTAGTGCATTAAGGTTATAACCTTGATTTTAGTGCATCACAGTTGATGCACTTAACTATTAACTGTGATGCAATAACATATAATAAAGATGCACCAAAATTTATTAGTGCATTAACGTTATAAGTTACTGCATTACGGTTATAAAGTTATTGAATCATAATCATGATTTTAGTGCATTAAGATTATAAGTTACTGCATCACAATTATAATTGTGATGCAGTATTTTTTATAACTGTGATGCAGTAAAAAATTTTGCCGGGAATTTTTTTTTTGCCCAAAAAAATTTTTTTTTGGCGGGAATTTTTTTTTGTATATATATATTTATATATACATATATATATATATATACGTATATATATATTTTTTGTGGGAAAAAATTATATATATATATATATATATATATATATATATATATATATATATATATATATATATATATATATATATATATATGTATATATATATGTATATATATATATATATATATACATATATATATATATATATATATATATATATATATATATATATATATATATATATATATATATATATACATATATATATATATATATATATATATATATATGTATACTAGTGTCAAAACCCGTCCGATGGACGGGTATGACTTGTGGTTTTTATTTTTTGGATTTAATGGAACAAATATATACTAAAAAGTAATTAAAAGTTAACTGAAACGGTTAAGATCTATAATTGATGTTACCATAATCCATAAAACGGCTAAAAGCAGGTAAGTATTTTGATTTTTTGGTTTTTATTTTTAGGATTTAATTGAACAATTATATACTAAAAAGTAATTAAAATGGTTAAGAACTATAATTGATGTTACCATGATCCATAAAACGGCTAAAAACAGGTAAGTACTTTGATTTGTGGTTTTTATTTTTAGGATTTAGTAGAACAAATATATACTAAAAAGTTATTCAAAGTTAAATTAAACGGTAAATAACTATAATGCTTACAAATAGAGGTGCCCTTTAAAACCTCATTTATTTAAAAATGGATCGTTTGGGGTTATGTTTATATCTTTCACGGTTCAAACATGTATATCAAACGATTTAGCCAAAAAGAAGCAGATTATGCAAAAATCATTTTAATAAAACCTCCTAATCTTTTATTAAATGAACTCGGTTCATAATTAAAATGATACAATGTGTGTAATCATAGATTACTCATTTACTATGTCTACAAAAGTTCAAACAATAAACTATTGAAAGAGTCATGTTCGAATAGTGCATCTTATATCAGTTAGCTGAGACAACCTAATACAATATATTCTTGGGCATGAACTTCAATCAATAAATAGAAGATAACTGACTCATCTTTAAATCCTGTTCAACACCAAGCTTTCATTCTTTGGCTTTTTGGCTTTCTACAATGCAGCATCGAGATTGTACTTGCTCCTGCTTTTTCTTGCTCTAATGTTTCTTTCGCTTTCTTTAGCTCTTCACAGGTTTTTTTAGCCATTAATTTTGCTTGATCTGCTTCATTGCTGCTTTTTGTAGCTGTTTTGGAAGCTCTACCATTTATTCTCGGGCCACTTTTTCATTTGTTTGAATGAGAGCAATTTTTGTTCTTGTCATGTTTAGCTCAGCTTCAAGAGAAGCAACCGCCACTTCAGCCATCCCTTCTCTCTGCTTAATTCTGGCAAGTGTTGCCTTCTCTGTCTCAAGCTCGGTGTTTAGTGAGGTGGCAGCCAATTTCAATAATTTGATTTCCTCGTTTGCTTTTACAATGTTTTGCTTCACCTCTTCAAGATTATTCTTTGATGACTGTACATCATTATTCTCAGTATTATTACTATTGTCTTGATTCAACTTTGATCTTGGTCATGGCCATGATATGCTATGATCATTTAACTTCAAAGGTGTAAGAGGAAAACCGTCCAGTTAACAAATGATGAGGAGAGCATGATATAACCAATTGGTTATGGGAAAGCTCAATCTTAAACAATGTCACTCCTACCCTTGGTTAACCGAAAAAAAGCAATCGTTTTGGGATCATATTGGTAATAATGAAGAGAAATGCGTATATAAAGAAATAAAATACCACAGAAAAGTAAAGAGTGTTTCAATTATCAGCACGTTGTCCAGTTTTAATCAGACCGGGCTCCATATCAAGGTTGGCTGTCCAACCAAGTTCATAAGTTTGAAGAAACCCAATCTTTGCCTTGTTATGAGGTGAGCAAAAGGCACTCCTAGGGGCCATCCAATCTCCAACCGAATTTTACCACATGGACTATCAAGTGTGTGAATGTGAGTCTCACACTCTTTCAAGGTGAAAAATCTGAGCTTGATGCCTTTTTTATCAGCCAAGTCTTGAACCCTCTCCTTAAGGACTATTTGTGCTTTAAGCCTCAATCTCTATGAAGGAGGCAACAGTTTTAACCTGAAGTGTTCTTTTTCTTCATCAAGGGTTTCATAGATCCTGTATTAGCATAGTATCGGCTAAGGACCTATTTGTAAGAAACTTCTTACTACGAACCATTGGCACATAATCATAAACTTAAAATTCATATTTATGAGTAATGACACAAAGAAAAAATAGCGTTCAAACTTCAAATATTTCCCATGTACAGAACTATACTTCTAAATTGCAGAGCATTATTTGTGGAAACATATCAAAGAGAGGAGAAATATAAGATATAGAGCTTTTAACCTCCAAATGGTATTAGGCAACTTTGTTGTATCTGATAACATGGTCTGGTTTGGAAAAAGTGCAGGTCGGGCGGGTTGGGTGATGGGTCTAAAAGGTATGGTTTGGTTGACCCACACCCAATTCTAGCTTCGAAACACGCCTATTGTCATAAAAATCTGATCTAAACCAAACCTAACATCTCAATAACAACAGAGAACACATAAACAAAAATCTATTATCTTGCATTTTCCTGTTTATGTTCACCTTATGATGTATACAGTTTAAAAAAACAACGAAGACTGGTAAAAAGTATTACATCACGAAATAATTCCCGTATTACCCTTTTAAATGCTTCTGTTTCTTTCTCATCCAAACTCCTAATCCTCCCTCTTTCTTTCTCTTCATCTACACTTACATCTAAGCCCAAATTTAATGATACATTCAATATGTTTTGTCTGAAATACCGAGCTTCATCACCAACCAATAACACCATCTTGTATCGTTGACAGTGTCTTTGAGCAAACTGTAATGCTATGTTGGTTTCCCCATTCCTAAACTTCCACTAATGCATACTATGTTGCTTCCGAAACTTTTGTATTTACCACTTTTCGTTTTCTTGTATCTCTGCCTCTTAAATGAATTTCTCCCACCATCTGGTTCGACCATGCTTCTAATTCTGGTTCGATACACTTTCCAACTTCTAAAGTAATAAACTTCCCATTTTTATTTCCATCTACATCACTCTCCTCATCTTCTAGCCCTTCTAATGTTCCTGGTGTTACTTCTTTAACGACATTTACAGTACTCTCGTTATCGCTACAGTCCCGACATCTGAAAAAGCTGTTTCGATCTCTGCAAGCTCCTTTTCCTGATGTGGCCACTATAAGTCTACAATATATCTTGCTGGTCCAAAGTGGGTCCAATTCATGATCACTGTTGCAATCTTTACGACACATGAACTAAGCACTTCTATATGAACTCATTCACTTATCGACTTTGACTTTTAGGAGACCATTGGTCTTTATACCCTACAACACAGAAGGCCAAAATAATACATCATATAGCTTACCGGCTAAAGAGTGTGTGATGTTAGATTCTTTTACGATGTCCTCAAGATTACTGTGATTGGCAGTCAAAACGTATATCCCACCTACTTGCTATTCGGCATCAAGGATCATTTATTACCAAACCAAAACCCCAAGTCAGAACAATCACTTTTCTCGAAAAATTTGTATGGCTACTTACAGATATTGTAAACCATTCAAATGACTGAGTGACTCAAGCAAGTGACCAGTTAGCTTATTATTCGAAAGATCCAATGTTTGTAACTTTGGATGGTGACCTATGCTTGGCGGAACTTGGCATGAAATGTTGTTGTTCTGCAATAACCTGTTTACTTAATAAAACAAACAAAAAAAAAAAAAAAAACAAAAAACAAACCACTTTAGCGTTTAACTTAGGAAAGTATGAAAAATGATGGAATCTGTTTTCTATTAATTATACTTGCTCAAGTTTGGAAACGACCATGAGAATACTGGTTAGGCCGTGTACATTAGAGCTATATGCTAACTTCCAACGGTTAGCCTGAATTGGAATACCTCTCCCAAAAATACTTTTTGTAATCAATCACGGTAATCATGAGTTTTGGAGAAAAAAACAATTTTGATATATAATGGAAAACGCATTACTAACTTTACCATTACCATATTCAGTAACCATACATAGAATAAAAATACTTTGGCTACCACCTTAAAGTACTCTAAAACTTATGATTACGAAAATTTACATTGGTTCTTATAAGGAATTACTTTTAGGAGTAAAAATACATACTTTACCAAAAAAGTGGGAAAAACATAATAACTGATGTGTTTGTATTAGTTTATCAGATGAGCTAATAAGCTTATGAACTGAAATAAGGTAGAAACTCCAATTTATAAGCTCATAAGCCATTTTCTTAAGCATTTTTTGGGGTTATGAGCTTATGTGACTTCGTCTTAAGTTTCATAAGCCCATTTTTTCGGGTTATTTTGAACTTATGGGCTTAAATACGCTTATGTTGAATCATGATAAGCTTATGTGATAAGCTTCTCTATGCCCATAAGTTTTAACGGAAAACGTGGGATAATGAAACACCAACAGAATTCACATAACCTCATAAGTCCAAAAATAAGCTTAAAAGCATGAGCTCTAGAAATGGAGCGTTTTCAAAAACTATAATCTCAACCAAAAAGTAAAATATCATTTTAACAAAATATTTTCCATGGAATCCTATTTTCAAGTTTTATTATTAGAATTATTTGTGTACAGAAAGTCGGCTTATCTATCACCAGATTTCATTGTTCTCTGTTCATTAGGTGATGGTTTCATACACTATCAAACCAAGCTTTCGAGGTATAAAAAAAAAAAAAAAAAAAAAAAAAAAAAAAAAAAAGGCTTTGTAACTTATCAGTTATCATATGGCGTGTGTTAGTAATGTGGAAGGTATTTAAAAGGAAACTTCAAAATTGGTAGATAGCAAGAAAGTCTTGCTTGTCCGATTGTCAATATTGCTACTACCAAACTTTCGTTTTGACAAACATCAGTTGAGATAAGCCGTATTGATGAGAGTTAGTGATAGAAAAGGGGAACCATGTATGATAAGGAAGCACTATAAGAAATAATAGGTTTGCTAGGGACTGACGCTTAGTAACTAAGGAACATACAAATAATCATCAATAGGTGTGCTATTTTCCAATGCATGGCATCTCATAAGACTTTCATTAAATTAATACTTCCATTGACAGTTTTGGTATTTTATCAGAAGATTGTTAGACTTCAAATATATAAATGTAAAACCAACCTGAATTAAGACCAATGAAAGTACTCCAGACGCGGTAATTGAATTAGCAACGGCGTCATAGTAAGTAGTATCACCCCTTACCTACAAAACCACAAATTATAGCTATAAGTATGTATGTATCAGTTTCAAGTCTGTGTGACTATATTACATGTAAGAAAGCACGGTCGATTTCACACATTGAAGGTTCCTATCCATAAAATGTTTTAGCTAAAAAAGACAATACATAAATAAATAACCCTTTGTTTTAATCACAAAATGCATACTGAAGTTGTTATATATTATTACTAAGGCAATATTGAAGATAGAAAGTTGTGGATAAGTATATTACCACGGCCTATACACAAGATTGCATTGTATTTTCCTGACTTTCCAAGCTTTTCAGCAGCCAAACCGATCTCAAAACAACCAGGAACCCATATGACCTTATAAGTTTAAACAAAAGACGTTAGTATATAACGCCAATGTAAACCAAATCGAGGTAATACTTAAAATTGTTATCGGTAAAAATATTTATAAAAAGGAAGATAATGCATACATCAATATCTTCTTCCCCGATGAATATTTATCAAATGTGTCCAAAGCACCGTTCATCAAAGGCCTTGTCACAATTTTATTAAACCTTGCAACCACCTGCATCATCAAAGGTGGTTAATACATAACAGAATGTTAAACAATATCAACTGCATTTATTTCGATTAATGCCAAACACTCTACATACTGATTTTTGTTAAATGAACACTCCACATATCAACACGAAAACCCTCAAACTCCCCGACCACATCTACAAACAAAGCACTAATTGCTTGGAGATGCATCCAACTTTGCATTCGTTACAATTATATGTATCATACTACAAATTAACCTTTTAATATAAGAGCACACGGTGCAACAACGTTAATGGGAAAAGTTTGGGCAAAGTCCCGTGTTATCACTACGGGTTAAAATGAGTTAACAATTATGCTGAGATGGCAATAGCTTATTAAAAAAATCGGTATTACCATACTCTACGTAACCGTTAACCTATAGAACAAGCTGAACATTTGCCCGGAAATGTATTCAACTTTATGTCATCTGTTAACTACGCACGTCACCGTTTACATGGTTTTAGCAGTGGTATGCTACACGCTAGCAGTGAATTTACAAGTTTTGCAGTACCATACATACAATAGCATTTAATAACAAACAAAAACTATAAAGCGGATTAAAACGGGAGATAAGAAACTAACAATAGCAAAGCGATGACCCTGGGCTTTGGTCAACGAACCGGTCAACTGCCTAACAGCTTCGGTTCGGACACTCAATTTCCTCTTCTCAGCTGCGAATAATGGATTTGCTAAACCTGATCAACAGCATTATAACACACAATTAATAAGTATATATAAAAACATAATAAACAATTGAATGTGAATGTATAAATAAGGGGTGTTTGTTTAGCCTATATGTGAGCTTATCAGCATATTTGGTTTCGGCTTATATTTCATAAGCCTCAAGTATCCGGCTTATTTCGACACTTAGGTAAGCCGGAAATTGGGGTTTATGAAATATAAGCCGAAATCAAATAAGCTAATAAGCCCACATACATACAGGCTTTTAAACAAACACCCCTGAAAAGATGTTTAGTACATTTTGGGGTAAATTGGAGAACTGATGATGACGTGGATGAGATTGCACGAGATGAAGTGGTAAATGAAAGTGAAGAGATTGCATCTGGAAAACACAACATTTAAATACATATAACTTTTCATAAGATCCGCCAGGTGATACCGCTAACATGGTGAAAACTATTCTTCTGACCCACCCTCTTATGATAAAGCACAAATTTTGGTGGTAAACGGTTATGAAGGATAACGTAGTGACTTGATTACTTGAAACATTGATGCCAACAACCTTGTGATCCAAATCAATAATATGATATATGCATCATTTTAATATTGTACTTAACTTCTCATTGGATAGACCTATCGCACAAGTTGGCTCCATAAGCTCCAGAGAAACAGGTGGTGTTGGACCATGGTGAACAATGGCTTTGAGGTGCGTGATCGATCTTCGGCTATTACAGATGGTTTTTCTAGATTATGTCTCTGGCGTGACAAAATTGCATCCGAAAACACAACATTTAAATATGTATAACTATTTATACGATCCGCCAGGTGATACCCCTAACATGGTGAAAGCTATTCTTCCGACCACCCTCTTATAATAAAGAAAAAATTTTGGTGGTAAACGGTTATGAAGGATAACGTAGTGACTTGATTACTTGAATCATTGATGCCAACAACCTTTTGATCCAGTCAATAATATGATATATGCATCATTTCAATATTGTACTCAACTTCTCATCGGATAGACCTACGTTAAAATGAATATAATAGTGAAAAGGGTGAGTTTTTGAAATAAAAGTAGGAAATCGTGAAAAGGATGGGGAACAAAAATGAACCTGCTTTTCTCTATACCCTATTATGTAGGAGTACACTCTCCTAAAACCAAACTATATGTGAACATCATAATGAGCATTTCTACATAATATTATCATAAAGTTACTTGAATAGATAGAATGTTACACCTTTTTGCAAGTGCAGGATTATTTAGTAAGGTGCTCATTCTTTTGTTGCCAATGGAGATGAGTTTTGTTGAAGAGAATGATGCCTGCTGCAATTCAGATTCATCGCCATCTTGTTTCTTTATATATTTTGACCGGATAGGAATACTCCTTTCTTTCTCTCACACCAACTTGTCAATTTAGTTTCCACTGTATAGATCACAAGTATAGTTACACCTATGCCTAAAATAGAAGTGAAGGGATTTGTGTATCAGATCAATGAAATGCTTTTAGTTATAGTGGGTTCCCAAAATTCTTATTGTAAACCTCTATAAAGTATGTAGTAACTATATTTGACTCATATTCTAGCTTAGATTGGGTATTTAAATATGACTGCCATTACCAAACTACAACCGTTACATGCATCTGTACTAAGACCAGCACATAGAAAATACATATAATCTCACCCATACAAATGAGTCCATATGAAGATTGGAATATGAATCAGCACTCCTCTTAACAGTTTTCCCAAGAGCCGTACTCTCTATCTCATGTGTCCTCGAAATTTCAAGATGTGAATCAGCCTTCCTAGTATTGTCACCATCAATATGGCTAATAACTGGATTATCAACCCTCGTTTCACTCAATTCATCCTTTTGAATTTGTATATTCATATGTACCATTGAGTTTTACACTATTAAACTTCTCGGTAGGAATCGATCAGTCACAATTGTCATTTTGTGTTCCCACGAACTCCGGACCACGCTAAATACAATTAAAACATTGAAATCAAGCAAAGCAACAATACCTCATCCGCCCACTGATTTAAACCAAAAGTAATTGCAAAAACATAAACAATGCAGTAAGAAGTGCAGTTCCATGAGTATATAATGATTGACCTAGATAACTATAGGGTGATTGGAACGTGTGAATTGAGTATCCCGAATGTTAAAGATGTTGCTCCATTTCATCAAGATATACCCTTTAAACAATATGTTAGCATGCATGCACACAAATCAAGATGTGTTCAAGAAGACGCACTAACTTGCAAAGTGACCATGAGATTTTGAGTGTTCAAATAAATAGCGATGCCGTCATAAAAATGCGCAAAGACACAAACGAACCCTAATCTTATTTTACAAAACCATACTTTAACAAATCATAATACTATACCTTCAATTTCTTTGAGCTCATCCACGGCACCATCACATAAACAAACTTCGATCTTCAGATTCATATCACGCTTGCCAACCATCGGGTAGTCTCTTAAGAACAGTTACCTACATAAACAATTGGTTTGAACTCAAAAAAACTATGAAATCTTCTTAAAATAATAAACCTATTCAGCTTTGATTAATGATAGTTGAAAAAAAAGATCTACATTACGTTAATTTTTAACCAATCAAATTAAACAACTCCATTTATAAATAAACGCATATGTGTTAGTAGTCTTGTACACAAACTAACCACGTATTGAGAAAACTAAACAGTAAGTTATCAATTTTGCCAACTAAGATATATAAGTAAGATCTTAGGATTTTAAATCATATTTGAAACTTTGTTATATAAAATCATAATAAAAAGTTGTAACTAATACAGGAATTGAAAAGAGTATATATACCGAATGATCTTGTCCATTTGAATCACTAAGGTCAGCCATTGTTAATACCCTAAAAAGGTTAACGAAGAAAGAGA
Source organism: Chrysanthemum makinoi (assembly GCA_910596185.1). Classification (NCBI taxonomy): domain Eukaryota; kingdom Viridiplantae; phylum Streptophyta; class Magnoliopsida; order Asterales; family Asteraceae; genus Chrysanthemum; species Chrysanthemum makinoi. The sequence continues at coordinate 11,678,551 of OU343218.1, forward strand.
GATATCTAATTACGTAATATGAATGAGAGGCGTGTATAAGTTTTTTGTTAGTTTTAGTTTAACAAATTTAACCCTAAAATATTACTTAAGGTTTATAGATTTGAACTTGCAAGATATAAACCAAAAGATGTGTTGGTCTAGTGGTTATCATGTTTGTTTGTGGACTAAGAGACTCAGGTTCGAATCCAACATCATGCATTTTTGTACAAATTAAATTCGGATTTTATAAATGCCAAAAGATTGATGACATGGAATTATGACATGCTTAAATGTGCTTAGTTGGCAATTATGATGACATGGAAATATGACTTGGCATTATGGGATGCCAAGTGGCATTTTATGTGGCATGCCTCCTCTTATATATAATGTATAGATATATATATATATATATATATATATATATATATATATATATACATAAGTTAAGTGAATTTCCGAAGTAAAAATACTCATTATACACTTTAAGTTGTCAAAATACTCATTTTTACGAAGTCGTGAAAAATTTATAAGTTTTTAAACTTTTTCCTGAATTTACACTTTTTACCCTTAAGTTTAAAAATATACAAGATTAGTCCCTCAAATTTGAGAAAATGACAATTTATACCCCGAAAAACTGTTTTAGAAATAAATTGATTTTTACGCATTTAGTCCCTTAATTTTCCAAGTTTACAATTTTGACACTAAACTTTACATAAGCCATAAAATAACAACGTACTTTTCAAATTTTGTCGACTTGAAACACTTACTTTTTATTACCTTACTTTACCAACGAACTTTCAAAATTTGTTCCGACTTCACCCATATGACCCATTTATATTAAAATAATAAATAAAAATGACTATATTACCCTCGATATATGGGTGAAGTCAGAACAAATTTTGAAAGTTTGTTGGTGAAGTCAGAACAAATTTTAAAGAATACAAGGGTAATATAGTAATTTCAGTTATTATTTTAATATAAACGGGTCATATGGGTGAAGTCGGAACAAATTTTGAAAGTTCGTTGGTGAAGTAAAGTAATAAAAAAGTAAGTATTTCAAGTCGGCAAAATTTGAAAAGTGAGTTGTTATTTTATGGCTTTTACAAATTTGAAAAGTAAGTTGTTATTTTTTTAACTAGTTTGGCATATTTACACATTCGCCCCTTGGACTTCCCATGTACACACGTGCGTGTATAAATCGAACCTTAAACTTTCAGAAAATTACCCTTTCCACCCTATACTTTTCCCACACAGCAATTTACGTATAAAACGACTCCTTTAGTTTTCAATACCTTAGATTCTCCACCCGGTTACAAAACAATTTGCACAAGTAGTCAAAATTTCATGTTTTCGACTTATAAGTTTATTTAGCTTCCTCCAAAGCTTAAGTTAGCTTATATTTAGCTCAAAGTGAGCTTATAGCTTATTGTTTTTTCGTATTGGGTTAGTTTAAAGGGTTTTGGGCTTTAGTTTTCACGTATTGGGCCTTAAGGCCCAATCGGTTTTTGTTTGATTTTTGGAAATGAATAAGGCAAAGGGGGCGGGGGTGGTTTCAAGGGTTTCTAGGTCGATTAGTAGTGTCATGTGTGGTGTATCCATAAGATATTATTATCAAAATTTAGTGTCGAGTGCAACATAAGTTTTTTATACGCGTTTTATAAAAGGATAACGAGACATAAGGTGCGTATAACATTCTAACGTGTGATATACGGATGTGAATGAGGAAATGAAATGGAAACGAGTTGGAAGAGACTTACTACACTCACACTGAGTGGTGAGGATACGTGAACGAGAAGAAGTTCCCACGAGAACCCCTTGTTCTCCTTATAACCCAAGTTAATCAACCAACTTCCAATATTTCCCTTTGCTTCTATTCCTAAGCAACGAACCCAAGTACATGTGCCTTTCCCCTTCCTTTCTTGTTGATATTCGACAGTTGACAATTTGAGACTTTGAGTGAGTACAAGTGAGTGTTTTTTAGAGTATCTTGTGTGAATTTCTCCTAAGTGTTGAGGTAGTTATAAAGGATGTGTGAGTATGGTCTTAGAAATATAATATATTTGACCCTTGTTGTGTTACGAAGCGTGGGGAGATGGCAGCTGAAAATTGTGGCATGTTCAAGGCTTGTCAAATTGAATGTAGCATGTGGAACATAAAATCCAATGGTTAACAAAGTCAAATGTGAAGGTCAAGGGATTAAGGGGTATATAATATTACTAGGGGATTATTAAAATGGTGGCTTATGTGTGGATTGTGTCTCCTTCTTTGTGCATTTACACGCAACACTAGAGGCTAAGGGGGGAGGGGGATGAATGTGCTTTTGATACTTAGTAGTTTGGTTGTTGTTCCTTGGCTTGTCACGACCGGACACAAAAGAGAAGAAAGAAATAATCTTAACAAAATTTTAGTGTGTTGGACTGGTAGAAGGCGAGGCCCAAAGAAGCATGTTGGGTGGGCTTGGACTTGTGTGTTGGATCAGACGCAAAGCAAGGCCCAAGGAGTTAAATGGGTGAGTTGAGATCGGTTGAGGCCCAAGGTGAAATGGGTGGGAGTTGGGCTTTTAGGCCCGGTCTGAAATAAATAAAAAATTATTATTATTAATTATATATATTTTTATATAATTTTATATATACTTTAAATATTTAAAGATATCGGGATCGAGGGGAATATCGTTCGGATCATAGCGGTATAATTTTGAACGCTTGGGTCGCGTTAAACATGCATATGTCAAATGATATGTAAAAACGATGAGTAGAAAATTTCATGTGGTTCTAAACTGTGCTTTATTCATGTTTAAGATCTTAATTACCAATGAAATTTTCCGAGAGCTTACAGTATCTACCCCTTAATAGAACTGCGTCCCGCGGTTTAACTCGCAGAGGTTGTCATGGGTGATTAGGTGAACATGTGGGGATACTTGGAACGCATTACATCCTCGTGTTCCCAGTTGAATTCAACACCTCTTTTATTTTGATTCCATCAGAATTTAACGATAGGAATGCGGCTTTGCTTTAGCCTCTTGACTTCCCTGTCCATGATATTAACGGGTTCTTCTACAAAGCTTAGTTTATCATTGAGCTGTATGTCCTTTAGAGGAACAACAAGGGTTTCATTGGATAAACACTTCTTAAGGTTTGAAATGAAGAAAGTATCGTGTACTCGACTGAGCTCTTCCTGAAGCTCGAGCTTATACGCTACTGGACCAACTCTTTGTAGAATTTGGAACGGTCCTACGTATTGGGGTTTGAGTTTTCCTCTTTTGCCAAATCGGACCATTCCCTTCCAGGGTGATACTTTGAGCATTACTCGATCTCCCACTTGGAATTCCATTGGTTTTCTTCTGACATCAGCATAGCTCTTTTGTCTATCTCGAGCTGCTTGTAGTCGTTTGATAACGCTCAGAATGAGCATGTTTTTAGTAGCGTTATTGTTAGTTTTTTGTATGATAATCGGTTATATTTACACATAATTGTTGCAAAAGTTCAAAAGAAGCGTATTTGTATGTGAATGTAGCCAGGTAACGTAAAAGGTGAAGAAATGAAAATTTCATGCACATTTGGATAATTCTCGAGGAAGAAAGATAGGTGAGGAAGCTCAAGGACTCGATGATTGGAAGCACAAGGATTTCTAAGTATCTACAACAAATAAACATCAAGTTTCATCTTGGAAATCAGCATTGAAAGCAAGGAAAAAGGCATGAATCGAGAAAAGTCAAATTATGCTGTACGGAAGGCATCCAGCCGATCGGTCGGAGCCCGCAACCGGATCGGCTGGGAAATGGTCAAGACGCAACCGGATCGACTGCGTCGCAACCGATCCGGCTGGAGATGATGCAGTTACACTTTCTCTCATTTATTGATGCTATAACTTATATTAATCATGGGAGTCCGATCATTTCTAGTTAATAACTCATTGTGGACATTTTTGGCTTGTTGGTGAAGAGTTCCTAGCTATATAATGCACCTAGACTTAGTAGTTTATTGTGACACACCCAAAAGAGTAATTGGATTACACCAAGAGTATTACCCACGACTTTTATTCATCCCAAAAGTCCTATTTCATCTTTAAAAACGTCCAGGAGTGTGGTGAGAACAATTCTCAACCATTTGGTAGTCATTTGGAGTTGTACGGGTAGTATAAGATGATTGGAGGCGTGTGGTTGCTATAGTTACACAATTTTCTAGTTCTTGTAATCCGAAGTTTAGGTATTCTTATGAACTTTGTCATGAATCTCTATTCTATTGAATCATATGAATTACATAGTTACTACTTGTGTTATGTTATGGTTTTAATGGAGTAATTCTTGAATATACTTGTGTGTAAGGATGTAGGCAATTGTAGGAGTGTTCTTATATGTGATGCATGTAAAATGATCGTGTTTAATGAGTTTGTTGGAATAACTACTAGTCTTGTTTGATTTGTTGGTAAAACATTTTCAAGATAAAGGACCGAAAGGATTTCTCTTAGGTTTTATTCCAAAACGTTAGTGACAAACTAGTATGGGGATATGTTGATTGACACTCATCATATTTACTCGTTAAAACAAGACTAGAAACGATTTCATCACGTAAAGGTCGCAAGAGTCGTAAGAACAAGTTGAAAAAGAATATTTTACAAACAAATGGATTTTCTAAAGAATAATCATTGGGCTAAGGACCGAAAGGATTACCTATGTGTTTTTATTCTTAAATGATTTTTACAAAACATAAACCATGGATTGGAAATCATTTGCTTATGATTTGTGGATTTCATCAAGTTTACACCAAGCTTTCATGAACACTCTTTATAATTGACTATGGACTTCACATAAGTATATGTTTCTTTAATTTGGATTTTTGTAAAAGCATTACTTTGAAAGAAGCCTTGACAAGCTTTCTTGTCTCAAACAAATTAACAAATTAAACGCGAATCCCTTGGGACGATCTCGACTTACCCACATTTGCTATCACGAACGAGTATACTTGCTCGTATGTGTTAAAGTAATTACCCGGATAAATCGTGTTTATAAATTTTAAAAGTTGCACACGGTAGAGCACATCAAGTTTTTGGCGCCGCTGCCGGGGATTTTTTTTGCACTTGTTTGTTCGTTTGATTGTTTTCTTAGATATTTTGTTTATTTGCTTGCATGATAATTCCGGTATCGTCACCATTAAGTTTTTGGCGCCGCTGCCGGGGATTTGAGTTGTTTTTTATTTGTTATTTTCTGTATTTTTAGTGTTTGAGTTTAGTTTGAAGTTTTTTTTTTAAAAAAAGAAAACAAAAGTTGGTTTTTCAGGCCAACCGATCGGCTGCGCAAGCAACCGAATCGGTTGGACCTCTCGTAAATATATTATGTTTTTCTTTTTCTAGTTTCTTGATAATCTGGTGTTATGTGTTTAAGTGTTTAGATTAATTCCTGTGATTTGTAATTTTTAGGCTAGTTTAGATGCTAGCTTATGATTATTTTTATTATTTTTATATTTTTATATTTTTTATTATATATTATCTTTGGTTTTATTTAAGTTTTGATTAATTATATCTTTATTATTTCAATGATTTAGTTTAATTTTCAGTTTTAGAAGTTTTAGTTAGTTATAATGATTAGTTATTAAAGTTTAGTTAATGTTTGTTTATGCTTAGTTAATGTTTTTAATTAATAGGTAAATGAGTAGTCACATTTATTATAGTTAAAGTCTTAATTAATTGTCTTTTATTAATCTTTTATTATTATTAATATATAAAAAAAATTCTGGAAATTTACTCCAACCGATCGGTCGGAACCAGTAACCGATTCGGCTGGGTGAATTGGTTCTGAGGCATACCACCAACCGAATCGGTTGGAGGGCCAACCGATCCAAATGAAGCTCTCGTTAACATTTTTCTTATTTTCTTAATTTCAAGTTTTAGCTTTTGTTTTTAGTTTTAATAAGTGTCTTTACTTGTTTAGAATGTGTTTCTATAGTTTGTTTTGATTGTAACTAACTCTAACGCTAATACTTTGGATGATTTGTATTTGTTTTGGTTTTGGTTTGTTTAGATAAGTTTGATATGGATAGTTTGAGCGGTATTTCCGAGTATCTTCGCAATTTGGATGAAATGTTCAAAGACACCGGTAGTTCTTTGGAGAAAATTGGAAACATCTTGGAGAAGAGCAAGAAGGAGTTAGCTGTTGAAACAGAGTGTTTGGAAGAAGTCGGGGAGAATAAAGTTCATGTTCTCAAGAAGAATAAGGTAGTGATATTCACTCAAGCACCTCTCACGAGGTATGACTCACCTTTCATGCAGTTTGGAACACCTTGTAGTATCGAAGGAGTAAGTGCTTGGGATGCCCAGCTTAACATGGCGTATGGGGATAATTACATTGTTGACAAGGTACTTGACAAGATTGGCCATGTTCGGCTAGATTACGAAGGTATGGAAGGAAAATTGTCAAGAATCTACGCATCAATATCCATGGCCATATCTTTGAAGCTGATTTTGTGGTTTTCGAAGAAGGTAACGCGGACGAACATAATGTTTGTTTTGGACGTGATTTCCTAGTGACGACTAAGTGCCAATTGGACTTTGCTCTTGGGTAAATGTGTAACAATTCGCATTTTCAGGATTTCTATCCATTCTCAAATTTTTACTATTCATCTCGAGAAATTACTATTCACTTTTACTATTCACTTTCATTATTCATCCCGTAAATATTTTATTTCACATTCTGGTAAGATAAATTATTTAAGTAATATCCTGAGAGTTCGACAAACGTTAGATCACCTTCGCAAAAGTTATTAAGAAAACATAGTTATAAAGTTTCATTTTGGTCGGAACATCGTTTAAACATCACGCGCATAACGAAAATCAACTATGATAATTTTCCTAACATCAGATAAATTCTTAGATCACTCATGATTAATTCGAGAATTTTTAAAATTCATTTTTATGTTACCAAATAAACCCTCATACGACAAAACTAAACTTACGCTTTAAACAATTCTACTTACATCCGGACTTAACGATTCCTCGCACTATGTTTCTAATATTTTTTTGACACTTTTACATTTTTGGAAAAGTCAAACATATTTCCCTCCTCCTTTGACCATAAAGGAATTAACCTTGTATCGTTCTACATTTTGCATAAATCGCGTAACTTTTAAACTTCACAAATAATCAGTTAAGTTATCCCACCTACGACGAAAACCACATTTTGACATCTCATATCACTTTTAGACTAATTTTAGTCTACTCTAAATAAATTCACGGTCGTTTCCCGAAATTTCGTTCTTTCCGATGAACTGCTAATTACGCGCTTTTTGACCCGTATTTCCAAATTTTAAGCGGCGTTTTTGCACCCAATGAGACTTATCACCCATTTTATATTTTTAGATGGAGTATAATGATGATTCTCATCATTCCTACAAGTTTCGTATTTTTACGATACCCGGTTTTACGTTTTATGGCTTAACGACTTACGGTTGGCATTTAACGGAACCAAAACTTACTCTAAACTCAAGATAAGATCAAGGCTTATCATCTAAGCCTTGTCACCAATCATGCATAGCCTCTAGGGGAGTCATCATTTTGGTGGCATAATCCTAACCATGCTTCCTTTAGATCATTACAAGTGTCCTAACCTAACCATGGTTAATATTTAACCCAATATATGGTTAACCAAACTTACCCTCCTATAAATAGGAAGTGAAATACATCATAAACTCCCTCACATACTGATTTTGGTCGTTCATACCCTAAAACATTCACATCTTCCATCATTTGATCTATAAACTCCAAGTTTATGCAAGGAAGTTCCAAAGATCAAGCTACTACATCAAATCTCTAGCAAGTTTAAGTTATCTAGCTTAAATCCACTCAAGTCACTTAGTAATTCATCACCAACTCTTCAAGTTTTCAAGGGTGCCAAGGTGTGGAAAGCTAGCTCAATCCGAAGTCTTACGCGATCAATCAAAGTCCAATCCTTACTAAGTTACTCATTTCTTATTGAAAGCCAAAAGTTGTAAGCAACTTATCACCACCATCATCTCATCTTTATTATTCATAATCTTAACTATTTCATGCTATCTAAATAGTTACTATGTTGATTCATGATGTACATATACTCAATCACATATTTTAATTTACATATTGTCATAAAAGTAACAAACTAGTAAACTAGTCATATTCTACACATGGAGACCATTAAAATCAGTAACATATGGACTTTCTAACTTATATAATATGGTAGACAAGATAAAAAGGTAAACATAGCAATTTGAATCACCCGAAACGGACAAACGAGTCAAAAGTTATAAGCAAAAGAAGTTAATAAACCTAAACGCCAAAACTGCCATGTATAAGTTGTTAAGAGTTCTGCTGTTTTAAAAGTGATACTTCTGGTCCGAATCATCAAAAAGTTAAAACACGAAAGTTGTCCGGAACGATGTTTTCCTTCATTATAAAAGAAGCTCGGACCTTGAAAACGCATAAATAGGCCATAATCTTTCAAAAACAGAAACTGCCGTAAATATAGTCTCACAACTATACTTTTGTCACAATGAAAAACAAACCAAGAGGCCTAATGGCCATAAGCCAAGACCACGGCTACGGCTAAGTTCAAAGCTAAGTCTCAATACCATGGTAGTCGAGACCAAATTCACGGCAAGGCCATGGCTAAAGCCTTAAGGCTTGTTTACCCAAGACCGTTAACTAAGGTAAAGCATTTGGCTAGGTGTTGTGTGTGTTTCATTTTAATAAAAGTCTTTGTTTTATCCTCCCTCTCTCTAGTTTCTCTCTCTAAAAAGGATGAAGATTTTCATCTTCTTCCACCAACCCCGACCTCCAAACCACATAAATCTTATAGTATTCGGTCCTGACAAGTGGTATAACGAGCCAAGGTTATCTTGTGTTGATTTATGTTGGTTTTTACACATGTTTTTAACTGTTTTGTGCTTATTCTGTGGGTCGGAAATTTTTTTTTCCGTATTTTTGTGGTTAACAGTTTTACATGTTTTTTGAGTATCCTTATCTTTGGTTCAAAAAGTCCTAATCTTTCACAGTATCATCTGTCTTGGGTATATTTTTGTCCAAACAGTTACTTTTAGTACCAAATACCGTGAAACATCAAATGGTCAAACCTTCAGTTTCAGTGGTCAAAAAGGGTCTATATATGCATTTTCTGGGTCTTTCATGAAGCTGAACGGAGAAATCAGTCGGAAAAACTCGCCGGAAAAAAGTCAAAGGGTCAAAACCCTAAACTTACGCGTAAGAAGTATCTACAGTGGAGTTACGCGTAGCTGTGAAGTTACGCGTAGAAAAATTTACGCGTATGTTTTTACGCCTAAGCTTCTGGCTTTACGCCTAAGCAAGGTTACGCGTAAGAAATTATTAAGCAGAAATGGAAAAAAGTTACGCGTAATCTTTACCAAAAAATGACCTTGACCACATCAACTACAACATACCAAATACCAAAAGAAAAACATTCTACCTCAGTTCAATCCTCCACAATAAAATCCCAATCTATCTTATCCCAACTCATGTCAATCTACCTTAACTCTAAACAAAAATTGAAAACAGATAATTCAAATCAATCTCAGTTTTGATTCATCTTTTTTGTAATCTTTTTAAGATTATTTCAATTGAATCAACTTCATCATCGATCTTATTGTGATACTATTCGAAGTCAAAGAAAGAATATAACAAGATTGTTATCTCTTTTTCTTTATTTCGTTCATAAACAACACATAAAAAGAAAAACCACCTACCCGAGACCAAAACTGATCTTGAAGCCGTTTCTTTGATTGAAAATCTCATGGGTTGTGTTTGTTAAAAAGGGTTGTGATGATTTTGTGATGAAGATGAGATCGGTTTTCTGTTGAGACGCGTTTAGGGAAGCTTTTTGATGTGATGGTGTTTGTTATGTGAAGTTGGATGAGAGGCATAACATATTCTCAGATTTGTTTTGAGAGGATAAGAGATGTGGTAGGCGAATATTTGAGAATGTGACTCTAGGGATATGTTTGAGATTATCTGGTCCTAACGTTTCTATATATCACATTGGATTTGGATTCGTGGTGTGGGCCTCATTTGCTAGATAACTTTTGTGGGCTGAAATATAAAGGGTGGCCAAGGACGAGTTTATGTGATGGGCTACATGGTTTTGAATGTGACATTGAATTGGGTCTTCACTATTATATGAACTGAACATCGTAATTTATCGAAACACATAATCCGAATTGTATTACTTGGATATATAGTTTTGATAAATTTGGAAAATGAATGGTATTTTTATGGTAAATTTTCACGGAAGGATACATTATTCACGGCTTGAGCGATAATTGAAAAATGACTACGGGGTTTTTGTACGGTATTATTGATGCGGAATTGAAGTGACATTTCATGGGTGGACTTCTTTATCTTTGAGACGATGGTTGGTTGGATGCATGTCTCAAGATAACTTGTTGGAGCACATTATGAAATTTGACAATCTAGTTATAACTGGTAAGGAGTTACGTTGTAGTGCTCACAGTGTGTAACCATCACTTTAAGGAGTTACGTTGTTGTGCCTGTCACACGGTGGATTGTTCAAAATTTAGAACAAGCGCAAGTCACAAGTTGGGATGCTTACCTTTCTTGTATTAGTCGCACGGTTATCTCCATTAGTGGTCATTACTATTTGGGAGGAATTAAAAGGTTGGTTTGAAGTGAAGTAATATTAGTATTCCTTCTTCAGAATTTTGCTCAATCAAAGGTTTTAATATTGCATCAAGAAGGTAATACGGCATGTCGCTAAACATTATGATGATTCGATAGCTTGCTTAACCATCGAGGGAGAAGTTGGTACTTCATCTTCCGTGATTGGATTACGAAGGGATTTTTGCTTAAGACTGAAGAAGGAGAAGTAGTGTGGTGTACATCGGGTTTTTTTACCAACTTGGATGCAATACTAAGTGAGTTATGTTGTTATGATGTTCCTGCATGACAACCATTGTGCTTCAAGAGTTTACTTTCTCCAAGCGGTTCAAGATTTAAGACGTGTTGGAAGAGTGTTGTCGGTTCAAGAGGGAGCAAAGAAAAAAAAAGGCTCACTAGTTAGGAGGGAGTAATAACCTAACTAGACCAAGCATTGAAGTTCAGAGCTAAAAGAAGATCATTTGCCGAGGTCATCGGAAGGGAGAACTTCAAGTTTGCCTCGTGATCTAGACTACGAGACTCTACACTTCAAGAAAGTCAACATTGTTCATTACTATTGTAATTTACTTTGCTTTGTATTTATAGGTCTCATTGTAACCATTCACGTATGACGCTATCTTGGAGGGAGATTGTTAGCCTCGCTTTTTCTAAAGATAACGTCACTTACGTGAATTGGACTAGATGCGTAGTACACTTTGCCCTTAGGGACTAGTATCGTTTAAGTGGCAAAGATAGAGCCTATAAATACCCCTCATGACTCTCCATGAGGGGTGAGGTGAAGAATTTGGCTAGGTGTTGTGTGTGTTTCATTTTAATAAAAGTCTTTGTTTTCTCCTCCCTCTCTCTAGTTTCTCTCTATAAAAAGGATGAAGATCTTCATCTTCTTCCACCAACCCCGACCTCCAAACCACATAAATCTTATAGTATTCGGTCCTGACATGATCTTCTTGAGTTTAAATCCACTCAAGTCACTTAGTACTTCATCACCAACTCTTCAAGTTTGCAAGGGTGCCAAGGTGTGGAAAGCTAGCTCAATCCGAAGTCTTACGCGATCAATCAAAGTCCTACCCTTACTAAGTTACTCCTTTCTTATTGAAAGCCAAAAGTTGTAAGCAACTTATCACCACCATCATCTCATCTTTATTATTCATAATCTTAACTATTTCATGCTATATATATAGTTACTATGTTGGTTCATGATGTACATATACTCAATCACATGTTTTAATTTACATATTGTCATAAAAGTAACAAACTAGTAAACTAGTCATATTCTACACATGGAGACCATTAAAATCAGTAACATATGGACTTTCTAACTTACATAATATGGTAGACAAGATAAAAAGGTAAACATAGCAATTTGAATCACCCGAAACGGACAAACGAGTCAAAAGTTATAAGCAAAAGAAGTTAGCGAAACCTAAACGCCAAAACTGCCATGTATAAGTCATAAGAGTTCTCCGCTTTAAAAGTGATACTACGGTCCAATCATCAAAAGTTAAAACACAAAAGTTGTCCGGAACGACGTTTTCCTTCGATAACAAAGAAGCTCGGACCTTGAAAACGCATAAATAGGCCATAATCTTTCAAAAATAGAAACTGCCGTAAATATAGTCTCACAACTATACTTTTGTCACAACTAAAAACAAACCAAGGGGCCTAATGGCCATAAGCCAAGACCACGGCTACGGATAAGGTCAAAGCTAAGTCTCAAGACCATGGTAGTCGAGACCAAAGTCACAGCAAGGCCATGGCTAAATCCTTAAGGCTTGTTTACCCAAGACCGTTAACTAAGGTAATCATATTTATGAAACGACGAGAACTTGTAAGAACATGATAAAATTATTATATAACAATCTTCACTCAAAAAATATATTGTATCTACTAAGTTCTACAATAGTAGGGATCTTCATGTGAGGGGTTTCATTTGAGTAAAACGTATCGACGAGTTGCTGGATTTACGATTTAAAGTGTCCTAGCTCCTGAACGCTTAATGCATGACCTCTGAATTATGATGGCCCAACGGTAGACATGATATCTATAAACTAAATATGTTTTCACTTATTAAAGATCTTTATATAAACATCAAATGATAATTGACTACATCATGATCTACATAGGAATATATATATAGGATGGTTTATGTTTCCTTAAACATTATTCCAAACTTAAGTCGCAACATTTCATTTTTGTAATGTAGAAGTTTTCCGACTTATCCATCACATCCGTTAAGTACTTAATATCATCAACTCTTGGTGAGTTCATAGCCCCACTTTCTATTACTTAATCGTTTTACAAACCCTTGGGGGAGATACATGCTTTATTTTAAACCGAACACATTGCTTTCAAAATGTATACTTATCTGATTGTTATTAGCACTAATTTACCGCATTTGCCAAAATTAAGTCCCTTAATCATGAATCATTAATCACTAGTGAGAGTAGGCGTGAATATTGTGAATAGATCTATTGGGATTGACGAATCCCGTTTGTGTTGACAGGGTAGGCAAACAAACGCACTATATTTGAGTAACATTGGTAAAATGGCATTTTTACCCGAAAGGCACGCACCGACATTTTCCAATTAATTTTGGAACACGTTAACGCTTTTGATTGCATGATGCTTAGCCTAATAATAACTCTTTTGTTTTCAAACCATTGGTGTGAGTCTATAGCTCACACTACCAACATAATGTGTTCAACCATCAAACAAACTCTATGAATTTCACTCAACCTTTGTGTTGACAGCTTTTAAGCATGTATTTCAGTCCATATTGTAATGAGGGCGCACGGAGGAGCACGTATACTCAAGAAGGCTATAAATTTTATTATCATTCGAAAACCAATTTAATGTATTTTGTAAACTTGGAACCATTTGGGACCTCATTTTTTGTAAACTCTGATATTTATATAAATCGAATGACAAATCTTTTAAAACGACTCCATTAGAGTTCGTTTTCTATTGTTATGACTGTTGTGCCATGAAGTAACACCCAGTTTGAATTCCCATGTGTATCACGAAATTGGGGGTGTTACATAATGAGGATCAATATTACGGATTTTGAGGAGGAGAAGAATGTGAATGATATGCTAACGGAGTTGTGTGGAAATATGGAGTATGGTAAGAATGAAAATGTGGAGGTTGTGAAGATGGGAAAAGCGAATAAGAAGAAAACTTCATCAAATAAACTCACTCCAACCACTACCACCACCAAAAGCCAAGATTTCACACCATCACCACCTCATTCACCCAACGCCTTTAACCCTTTGATACAAGAGCAAAAGGAGGCTATTCTTGAGAACCTAGAGCAAAAATTCCTTGAGCTTATCGAAAAGAAATCCGTCAACAAATTTTTGCAAGATTATGTTATGTACCGCAAGAAACTCGATGCGGTGATTGGCTAGAGCTTGTTTGGAAGACAAAAACCTTACGGAGGAAGATCGGGATAGGATTTTGTTTAGGGGAATGCCGAGAAAGGAGAGTGACCCGGGAAACTTTGTTCTACCAATAAAAGTTAATGGTACCACTCCGGTTTATGCTTTAGCGGACACCGGATCAAGTGTCAATGTCATGCCATATCCGCTATTTAAGAATTTGGGGCTAAGCAATCCTCAACCGAATCAATCGAAGTTAACTATGGCCGATAACTCTCAAGCTAAGGCTATGGGAGAGGTTAAGAACGTGAGGGTACAAATCGGTTATCAACCTTATTTATCCAATTTTCTTGTTTTGGATATCCCGGTCGATAAAAGTTTACCTCTTTTGCTTGGAAGACCTTTTCTTCGAACGTGTGGAGCTATACTTGACATGGGAAGGGGAACTATGACCATTGATGATGGAATTGCCAAACAAACTTATTACCCCAAATCAAGAGGTAAAGTTTTGGAGTTCATGGAGGACTTGGAATTTTTGGGTGATGATGATTTGACTTGTTTTGAAGTGGGGCGTGATACCCAAGGAAATGCTATGTATGGACCACTTGTCCCATCGTACTTTGATTTAGAAGACGAAATGGAAAGAGCACTTGCAATGGAAGCTTTTTACAACCATTTTAAGAATATTCTTGTGTATAAAAAGCTTACGGACTTTTTAAGATCCTTTCCCGTGCAATTGAAAAACTTAGAGTGGGGACCCGAAGGAGCGAGTGTGTACAAAAGAGAGGAAGGTGATGGAGAGTGGTATGTGAAATTTGACATATTCTGCCCAAGTGGAAGGAACTTTGTTAGAAAATTCAAAACCCATGAGACATATCGTGAGTTAACAGGAAAATTTTAAAGCGAAGATATCTTGAAACACGAATATTTTGAGGGGTGATGAAGAGTAGAACACCGCAATAATAAAAATCACTTTTTTGCTTATGCTTCATCTTTTGATGAATTTACTTTTTTGCACTTTGGGATTTCAATTTCATTTTCTTTTTATTTCTATTTTGATTATGGTTAGAACTTTATTTTAATCAATTTCTTTTTGAGTTTTAGTTTAAGTTCTATGATGATAAGATTTTATGATTTAGTTTTGAGTTAGTAGTTTAGATATTGATGGAGTTTGAAAATGGTTGGATGATTGTTGTGTGCATCTTTAATCGAATTTTTGAGTAAAATAATTTTTGCTTGAAAGGTAAAATGGACAAGTAAAGTTTAAAAGGTAAAATTTCTACAAAAATGCAAACCAAAACGGTTGTGTCCATGGCTGAATCGGTTGGAAGCAAGTATAAGTGCCAAAAATTCAATTTTTCCAGAAACACACACACACACACACACTAATCCTCCATTTGGGTTTCAAAAATTCGACCACCAATTAGTTGTTTGAAGGTTGTAGGAGAATTGGAAGTTCATCATGGCACCTAAACAAGTAAGCATCTGCAATCAATTAGCTTAATTAAGGTTTAATTCTGAGTTTTTGTTTTGAATTACAAATTAGGTCATCAATTGGGGGTTTTTGATGGGATTTGAATTAAGATGTAATCTTTTGGAATTAAGTGGGTAACTGATGTAGGAATGCATTGCAAAAAGAATTATAGTGATTGATTCAACATTGGATGAGTATTAGATAATTGAATTTTCAGATTCAATTAAGTTGTACCCTTGAATCAAATTAAGTTGCACTTGATGATTCCTAGTTGTTAGATGATGCATTTTCAATGAATTTTAGATGCCACATTGTTGTTAGAACAATTAATTGAGGAATTGAAGTTGAGTTTTGTTTGAGTTCTAAGAATGATGAACAAGTCATAAGAGGATGTTTTTGGAAGCGAATTAAGAGCAAATTAAGGTTGTAGAAATCATTAGTGATGTTCAAAGGAAGTGTAGGAGTGAATTAGAATTGGAAAAATCTAGTGGGAAGTTAATTGGAAGGCCATAGCCTGCAGAACAGATGACCGAATCGGTTTCGCATTGCAACCGAATCGGGTTGGAACGAGGTCGAGGAGGAGCCGACCCCTCACCCCGATCCGGTTCCGGATTCGATGAAAAAAGCGAATTTTGAACTTGACTCTAGGGGCTTCTATAAACTTTATCGTTGGTTCTAAAACTCTTATATTAACTTATATTTATGATTTATACGAAGAAATGTTGTTGGTTGTTCGAGTTCGACACGGATTCCAATGAACCCGCTCGTGACCAAGTATTTCCCAAGGAATGCAAGGAAGAAAGTTACCTATAGCATGTGAGCTGAAGGGAATGAGAACCTGGAGTTTAAAGATCTTACCAATGAGGAAAAACACGCCTTTAGGGAACGCTTGTCGAAGTTGCAACCTAGGACTATTTCGGTTCCGACGTTGGTGGATTGGGACTTGTTTAACGAATATGAGTGTGAAACTTAGCTGAAGGGTATGATGCGGATGTATTATGTTTATCCGATTAATGGAGACTCATTCGAGGATTTTTCTTGGGAGAGAGATTTTAGTATTCATGAAGATGTTTACCGTGAATGGTGTTTGGAGTTCTTCTCAACAATGTACTTTAAAAGAAAGGTAAACCTGCGAAAAATTATGAATGAAATTTGTGTTTGGTTTAGACTTTGTGGACGGGATCATGCATACACTTTGCCAGGGTTTGAAGTTGCTCTTGGATTGTACGAGCCGTATGAGGTTAGTCATCAAATATTTGAAACTCATTTTTTTAGGCTTAAGAGGTTTGAGAAAGATTACCCTAGTGTCCCAGTGTATTGGAATCGTGTGGGAGATCCTTCTTGTACTTGTAGAAATTCTTTAACCCTAAAGAATCCATTGTTGAGAATCCTACACAAGTTGCTAGTATGGGGGCCGTTCCATAGAGTAGGAAGCAGGGACAAATGCCAAAAGCAGGACTTATGGGTAATGAAGTTATTGGAGGAGTCCAAGGATGGGAATGCAGCTTGGAGTACAGCCGAGTATTTGTCTAGGAGAGCCCCGGGTATCAAGGGCAATAGCAACATATGTGGAGGTCATTATGTGACGAGGTGGCAAAGAATCTAGGATACTTTAATGATGACGAGTTGGATAAATGTGGTGATCCAAAGGTTAGTGAGACGTGGGATGCAAAGAGTTTTGGAAAGGCTTTGAATAGATCAACAAAGACTTTGGGAGCATGGATTGACCCACCACCACCACAAAGAACCGACGGATAATGTGCCAATGGGTATGACTAGTAGCTTTGACTCGGGTTGGGTGATTGAACCGAACTTAAATGATATTAAGCGTAGGAATGTATGGAGAGATTCAATGATGTTGAGGAACAATTACGTTAATGATTATTCGATTCCGTTCTTTCAACACATGGCGAAAGAAGCCAACTATGAGTTGCCTCCCTACAATCCACCTAATGTTCCACCATATCCTTTCCCGTACACTTCATATCCTGGACCATATCCATACCCGTATCCTGGCTATGCACCATTTCCCGACCCAGTGCCTGTGTATGGTAGATTAACCGAGGTTGGAGGATCTCATTATGATGTGGGAGGATCTTCATCTGGAGCTGGAGGAAAGAAGAAAAGGAGAGTTCGTTCGAAGTTTGTGGACGAGAACTATGAGTCCGAAGATGATGAGGAAGATGATGATGATGGTGATGATATGAGCCAGGACGACGAATGATCGTGGATCATTATTTGGATTGTGATTTGAAAAATAAAAAACAATGCTTATGTGTGTCGAACAATATTTTCTCTATCTCTCTCTTAACTATTTCTTTAGGATTATTATCGTACTTTTTTTTATTTTTATTTTTAAGTAGTGTTTGGACTATTTTTAGTTTTGTGTGTTGTGTATATTTTGCAGTTTTGTTTGCAGGATTGATATGCCGGAAGCTTATTGTTGGTCAATATTTGGAGTTGGATAACTCACATGTGTGCCTATGGCCAAATATGCGTATTGCGTATTTAATCCCGTGGTATCTTTTTGACTATTTCTTTTCCCATTTTCTTTACTTTGAAGTTCATTTTATTACATTGAGGACAATGCAAAACTTAAGTATGGGGGAGGGAAGAAAATAGAAAAAATGATATGATTTTTAAATTTTTAATTTTTAATTTTTAGTTTTGTTTTGATTATTAGGTAGAATTTTCGGATTCAAGTAGCTAGTAGAAGTTCGCCCTTGATTATCTAGTTGTTTTCGCGCTTATATATATATATATTTATATATATATATATATATATATATATATATATATATATATATATATATATATATATATATAAACAACTTGGTTATTTCAATGGTAAAAAGAGGTTTTTGAAAATTTTTGATTTGGACCAAATTACAAAAGTAATTCATTTTGGATTCGATAACATCTACTAGTACGAATTGTAGCCTTATTCAACTAAATTGTGAGGATACTTTTTGTATAAAACACATATTTATTTTTTATATTTTGCTATGAGTGTGCGGTGATTATGTCGATTCTAGAACTTGTACTTGTTGTGCATTGCGGTTAAAATCACTCTCGAGTGATAAAAATATGTTCAAATGATAAGAGACAATCGTAGGATTTAACCCAAATGGTCTTCCATTTTACATCTAATGTTTTTTTTTGCTAACCAGATCGGTTAGTTAACCACTTAATATGGACCCATTTGTTAGTGCTCATTTTAGCACTAGATACCCTTAGTTACACCCTTCGAGCCAATCTTTTCGTTTTTGTTAAATCCAGAAAAATACAAAAATATTTTACACCTTAAACCTTAGCCAACCTATGTCAATGTCTATTAGTTTGTTGCTAGTTGTTTGGAGTGTTGGATTGTTTTTGATGATTATGAAGAAGCTACATTTTTTCATTCGTGTGTGCCATTTTCCAACAAAGATGAAGGAGACGTCTTTCTCATTTGTATTTTTTGTGGTGTATGCTCATACGAAGTGTGGGGGAGATGTGTTAAAAAAAATAATAATAATAAAAAATTATTATTATGTGATGATGATTATAGCCAATGTGCTATATTGAGTATATTGATTAGCCAATGAGCTAAATTGAGTTATATATGTTTAGAGATCGATATGTGAAGAAGAGGCGATTATAATCATTTTCGGGATTGTGTTTGTTCGATGGCTAGCAACATGGGGGTTTAGACTTGACTTTATTTTTTCTTTTTAAACCAATTTCATAAATCATCCCATGCCTTATCCATATCATTTTATAAACCCAAAGCCTTAACGTTATAACCCGAATAAAAGACCTCTTTGATGAATTTATTTTATTTGTCTTGATATTTGTACAAGCTTATGGTAAAAAACATGAATCATGACTAGGCATTGAGTAATTTACATATACCCACCAATATATGAGTTTTGAGTGAATTCCTAAAATCATTCGTGAGGTGTTTAGTTATGTTATCTAAAGTCATTTGGTTCATTTTCAGAGTTTTCATATATTAAAAGCAAATTAACAATTATTTCTTTAGAAGTGATTGCTAGATATTTGGAACCACGGTGTTGAGACCATTGAAATCAATTTTTATAAATGCTAGACCTACTCGAGGGCGAGTAGAACTTAAGTATTGGGGAATTTGATAACGCTCAGAATGAGCATGTTCTTAGTAGCATTATTGTTAGTTTTGTGTATTATAATCGGTTATATTTACACATAATTGTTGCAAAAGTGCAAAATAAGCGTATTTGTATGTGAATGTAGCTAGGTATCGTAAAAGGTGAAGAAATGACAATTTCATGCACATTTAGATCATTCTCGAGGAAGAAAGATAGGTGAGGAAGCTCAAGGACTCGATGATTGGAAGCAAAAGGATTTCTAAGTATCTACATCAAATAAATATCAAGTTTCATCTTGGAAATCAGCATCGAAAACAAGGAAAAAGGCATGAATCAAGAAAAGTCAAATTATGTTGTACGGAAGGCATCCAGCAGATCGGTCGGAGCCCGCAACCGAATCGGCTGAGAAATGGTCAAGACGCAACTGGATCGACTGCGTCGCAACCGATCCGGCTGGAGATGCTGCAATTACACTTTCTCTCATTTATTGATGCCATAACTTCTATTAATCATGGGAGTCCGATTATTTCTAGTTAACAACTCATTGTGGACGTGTTTGGCTTGTTGGTGAAGAGTTCCTAGCTATATAATGCACCTAGACTTCGTAGTTTAGTGTGACACACCCAAAAGAGTAATAGGCTTACACCAAGAGTATTACCCACGACTTTTATTCATCCCAAAAGTCCTATTTCATCTTTAAAATGTCCAGGAGGTGGTGAGAACAATTCTCAATCATTTGGTAGTCATTTGGAGTTGTACGGGTAGTATAAGACGACTGGAGGCGTGTGGTTGCTATAGTTCCACAATTTTCTAGTTCTTGTAATCCGATGTTTAGGTATTCTTATGAACTTTGTCATGAATCTCTATTCTATTGAATTATATGAATTACATAGTTACTAGTTGTGTTATGTTATGGTTTTAATAGAGTAATTCTTGAATATACGTGTGTGTAAGGATGTAGGAAATTGTAGGAGTGTTCTTATATGTGATGCATGTAAAATGATCTTGTTTAATGAGTTCGTTGGAATAACTTACTAGTCTTGTTTGATTTGTTGCTAAAACATTTTCAAGATAAAGGACCGAAAGGATTTCTCTTATGTTTTATTCCAAAAAGTTAGTGACAAACTAGTATGGGGATATGTTGATTGACACTCATCATATTTATTTATTATAACAAGGCTAGAAACGATTTCTTCACGTAAAGGTCGAAAGAGTCGTAAGAACAAGTTGAATAAGAATCTTTTACAAAAAAATGGATTTTATAAAGAATAATCATTGGGCTAAGGACCGAAAGGATTACCTATGTGTTTTTATTCTTAAAATGATTTTTACAAAACATAAACCATGGATTGGAAATCATTTGCTTATGATTTGTGCATTGCATCAAGTTTACACCAAGCTTTCGTGAACAATCTTTATAATTGACTATGGACTTCACACAGTATGTGTTTCTTTAATTTGGATTTTTATAAAAGCATTACTTTGAAGGAAGCCTTGACAAGATTTCTTGTCTCAAACAAATTAACAAATTAAATGCAAATCCCTTGGTTCGATCTCGACTTACCCATCTTTGCTATCACGAACGAGTATACTTGCTCGTATGTGTTAAAGTAATTACCCGATAAATCGTGTTTATAAATTTTAAAAGTTGCACACGGTAGAGCACATCACCGTTGCTTGATTTGCATTATCTTTACAGCTGTCTCTTGGACAATCTCAGGGCCAGTAAGTTGTACTTCTCCAACTTCCGCCCAACAAACAGGTGATCGGCATTTTCTTCCATAAAGCGGTTCAAATGGAGCAGCTTTAATGCTGGCGTGATAACTGTTATTGTAGGAGAATTTTTCCAGTGGTAAGTGCTTATCCCATCCTTTTCCGAAATCGATCACACATACTCTCAGCATGTCTTCCAGCGTTTCAAGAATTTTTCTACTTTAAGAGCTTCGATTTGAGCTTCAAGAATTTTTAATGGCAGGGGTGAATTGATTACCATTCCCAATGATCTCACTCTAAGTGGCTTAGGGCCATCTTTTCTGCTCAAGGCATCAGCAACGACATTTGCCTTTCCGAGATGGTAGCGGATATCACAGTCATAATCACTGAGGAATTCTAGCCAGTGGCGTTGATGCATGTTCAGCTCCTTTTGATCCAAGATGTGTTGAAGGCTTTTGTGATTAGTGTACACTATGCACTTGGTTCTGTACAAATAGTGTTTCCATAACTTGAGAGCAAATACCACAGCTCCGAGTTCTAAATCGTGAGTGGTATAGTTCTTCTCATGAGTCTTGAGTTGACGGGATGCATAACCAATCACTTTGTTCCCTTGCATTAGAACAGCGCCTAAACCCAAGTGTGAAGCATCACAATATACCACAAAATATTCTGCTTCTTCGGATAGTGCTAAGATAGGTGCTTCGCAAAGCTTCTTCTTAAGGAGTTGAAAAGATGATTCTTGATCGTCTCCCCATTCGAACTTCTTCATTTTCTGGGTTAACTTTGTCAACGGTTTAGCTATCTTCGAGAAACCTTTGATGAATCTCCGGTAATAACTGGCAAGACCTAAAAATTGATGGATCTCGGTGGCGTTGGTTGGTGCGGACCAATTCTTTACAGATTCGATCTTTGCAGGATCCACATGAATACCTTTACTGTCGATCACGTGACCAAGAAATTGGACGGTCTCGATCCAAAAGTGGCATTTGGAAAATTTAGCGTACAATTCTTCATCCTTGAGTAATTTCAGGATAGTTATCAGATGTTCCGTATGTTCTTCTTTATCACGAGAGTAGATGAGAATATCATCAATGAACACAATGACGAATTTATCCAAGTAGGGCTTCTGAGACTCTATTCATGAGGTCCATAAATACAGCAGGTGTATTGGTTAACCCGAATGGCATTACCTGGAATTCATAATGACCATAGCGAGTTCGAAAGGCGGTTTTGGGAATACCTTCCTCTTTCACCCTTAACTGATGGTATCCAGATCTCAGGTCAGTTTTTGAGTATACACTCGATCCTTGTAGCTGATCAAACAAATCATCGATTCTTGGCAAGGGATATCGGTTCTTGATTATGAGCTTGTTCAATTCTCTATAATCGATACACATCCGAAATGATCCATCCTTCTTCTTGACGAACAAAATCGGTGCTCCCCAGGGTGAGGAACTCGGTCTAATGAATCCATTGACAGATAGCTCTTGTAGTTGTTTAGACTAGGGCTGTAATCAAGTCAAGCTTTTATCAAGCAACTCGAGCTCGAGCTCGGGCTTGACTCGATCGAGTCAAGCTTTTATCAAGCTCAAGCCCAAAAATTAGCTCGAAACATATAACAAGCCAAGCTCAAGCTTTTGATAGCTCGGCTCGAGCTCTTATCAAGCTTTTTCAAGCTTTAATATAAATATATTTCCATTATAAATTCATATAACTAACTAGGGATAATTTGATTATTAACATAATTATAAGGACTTACTTTGTAAATAATTATAAGGGATAATGGATTAAATGTTTAACGTATGAAAACTATGAAATACAAAAATGAGATAACAGTGGTTACAAAACCAAAATGTACTACAGGGGATAGTGTTTGGAGTTGGACAAGATGATAATCAACTAATCAAATAATCACATGGTACAAGAATGTATTTACATGTAAAATGGTAAGAGAATGTTAGAGGGTGCTAAACAGTATGGTGCTCATGCTACGGGTGTAGCTCCAGGTATAAGATAGATTTGAAATTCGACTTGTCGAGCAGGTGGAAGTCCAGGCAAATCTTCCGAGAACACTTCAGGGAATTCTCTAACTACAGACACATCCTCCAGTCGTCTCTCTTCCGACTTCTTTTCCGTTACCTAAGCTAAGAAGGCATAACATCCATTCTCCATGTACTTTATCGACTTCGCACAGGATATTATGCTTAAGTACTTCCTACTTTGATCCCCGTGGATAACTAAGGTTTCACCATTGATTGGAATGTGAACAGTTTTCTCGTCGCATATAATCCTAGCACGGTGTTTAGATAACCAATCCATGACAATTACGACGTCAAAACTACCAAGCTTGATCAGCAAAATATCTATGAGGAACGGTTGATTTTGCAAAAGCATAGGGAAATTACAGATTACGATTTTAGTTCCTATTATCTTTCCATCAGCTAGTTCTATCTCATACGTTGTATCTAAGGCAATTAGGGTGATTTCAAGTAATGGTGCAAAGGTAGTAGATACAAACCTCTTATCGGCTCCAGAATCAAATAAGATTTTTGTAGAATGATTGTTAAGAGAATACATACCTGTCACAACATCAGGATTCAACAGCACGTCTCCATCTCCTAGCACATACGCCCTTGCACGCGCATTGTTAGGTTGAGCGGCATTCCTTTTTGGGAATTGATTCTTGAAATGACCTTTCTCTCCACATCCATAACAGCTCATGTTTGCCAAAGGCATGTTGTTCCCATTTCCAGGGTTTTGGCAATTCCTACCCTGATGACCCACTTTGTTGCAATTGTCACACTTCACAGTGCAGGGTCTAGAATGGTGCAACAAACATCTATTGCACTGGGGATGGGGTTCGACATATCCCCTTCTAGTAGTGGGTGCAGCATAAGCCCTTGCGGCTTCTTGTCTTCGGTTCTGTTGATTGTGATGTTGGTTCCTGTTTTAGTGGTATTGTTTGTTGTTGTTGTTGTTGTTCCGATTGTTGTTGTTGTTGTGGTTGCGGTTGTTGTTGTATTGTGATGAGTTGTTGGACTGATGGTGGCTGGGATTCAAGTTCCTTCGGTCATCAAACTTCCTTTTGTTGTCATCCGAGCCTTGTGCATTTGCAAGCTTCAGTATCGGTTCCATAAGGCAGTGGGATACAGTGACAACTTCTTCAACAGTGTTTGGGTTAGAAGCGATGACATCTCTTTCAATGCTTTGGGGTAACCCCCCCCCCCCCGATCAAACTTTCCAAAAGCTTCTCATTTGTTGGGAACAGATTAGAACACATGGCCCTCAGCTCAAGGAATCTCTTGAAGTATGTCTTGAGGTCGTTACCTTTAGCAGACAAGTGGTAAAATTCATCCTCCAGCTTCTTTATCTCAGTTCTTGGGCAATATTGTTTCATCACAGTTCCTTCAATCGGACCGGAGAAATCACGCAAGCTTCTTCCATTCCGATTGGTTGGGCATAAGCTTTCCACCAAGATAACGCATCTTCTATCAAAGTTCCAGTTGCAAACTTAACCTTGCAATCATCCGTGCAGTCACTTAGAAGAAATACAGTCTCGGACCTCTCAAACCAATGAAGTAGACCAATAGTACCTTCAGTGCCTTTTAAAAATGTAGGCTTGCAGTTCATGAATCCCTTGTAGCTACACTTACGGCCTACGAAGGACTCACTTTGATTGGTTGAAGTGTTGGTTTCATTTGAGTTTGCCACTTCAATAACATGTGCTACTGCGGAAACACGTGCGGCTTGACAAGGCGGCAGACCTCGGCTTCCGCGTCTGCTTGGGCAGCAGCGTTAAACCGGCTTCTCGAGCAATCTCTGCTTCTCGGGCAATCTCAGCTTCTCTCGCAATCTCAGCTTCTCTTGCAATCATAGCTTCTCTTGCGGAAGCTTCAGCAAGACGAGCAGCCTCCGCTTCACGTGCTGCTTGGGCAACGCATTCAGCTTCAGCTTCTTGATCAACCTCTGCTTCTCGGGCAATCTCTGCTTCTCTCGAAATCTCAGCTTCTCTTGCAATAATAGCTACTCTTTTGGCGCTTCGACTTCCGCGTGCAGCTTGGGCAACACATCGAACCGGCTCTAGTAGCGTCAGCAGCATGCATAGCAATGGCAGCGCTAACACTGTCAGTGACCATCTTTCGGACAGCAGTTGGAATAATGGTGGATGAGGTAGCTTTCTTCTTGACCATTTTTCTAAAATTACCAAGAGATAAACACCAAGATTAAGAATCATCGACGATAATAAAAGTGATTACATATTATAAATATCATAATAGTCAAGATCACCACTTTAAATCAATGAAATGATATTGTTATAAACAGGAATAAGTGAATCATGATTTGTCACAACAAAATCGTAACATATATAAGGACATAATAATCGGCTCGGTATATACAACCGATGAATAATGAAATCACAACACAAGAATATAGAAGTACAACCATGATAACATCGATAACATCGATACATAGCAATAGTTCACAACCAAGAGCTACAACATCAATATTCTTGTTCCATAGTTATAAACCAAAAGTATACAATCCTTAATGCCTCACAGGGAAGCTTTATGATACAAGCTACAATAAAGATGACTACAACCTATGCGTCGCCTGATGCGTCCTCATGACGGCTGCGTAACTCCTCGACTATAGCTGATAAATCCTGGAACTGCTGCTCACGAGCTCGATCTCTA
Source organism: Chrysanthemum makinoi (assembly GCA_910596185.1). Classification (NCBI taxonomy): domain Eukaryota; kingdom Viridiplantae; phylum Streptophyta; class Magnoliopsida; order Asterales; family Asteraceae; genus Chrysanthemum; species Chrysanthemum makinoi. Next base: position 11,704,547 of record OU343218.1, read on the forward strand.
GCCTCGAAGTCGTCTAACCTCTGCTCCAGTATGGCGGTGTGTGCATGAGCAGATGCAAGCTCGTGGTGCATAACTCTCTCTCTCTCGACCTAGAGCAATCTATCTCAAAATGCTGGCATCCTGGCTGGCGGTCTCAAGTCTCTGAGTCAAATCGGTCACAACCTCTCTCGCCTCCACTATCTGGGCGCTCATCATGTCAAACACTATATCCAAAGAGTATCGACCAACCATGAGGTTTTCAACCTCTTCCTCTAAGCTCTCGATCCTAACCAATGGTATCTCATCATAGTGTACCATGAGATTGTTCAGCTGATCCTCGTGCCTGACAAGTCTAGCTGCTAAGAGAGGAATGGAGTGGTGTACTGGCTCTCCGGTCACCGGTAGGACTCTAGCTGGCTCATTCATTGAGATCTCCCCAAGCTCAAAGGTACTCGGAGTTCCTTCCTCGGATCTCCAATGACGAAATAAAGGTAACAGAAATTACCATCGTCTGGCGCCGACCTTCTTCCTAGGTCCAGGCTAGATGTCAATGAAAGTGGTATGCATGTAGGGATCAGATGACTCCAGGAGAAAACACTCTCTCACACTGAGTGGCATAGGGGGCTCACTGTAGGTGGCCAAAGGTGGTGATGAAGTAGGAACTGTAGTGGTCTGATGATAAAACACAGTGGGTGGCAACAATGGTGAAGTAGCAGTAGGTGAGGTGGTAAGTGGAACTGGTGGTGACTGAGCTGGTGGTGAAGGGACATCTGATGGTGGTATATGAGGCATAGTAATAGCTAGCACACACTTTCTGAACGTATGCTTGAAGATGGTACCCTTAGGATGTAATTTGCAGGGTACTCCGAATGGCTCAGGCTCATATGGCTTAAGGACTCTGACTCTAAGTCGGCGACGACGTATCGGTAAAGGTAATGATGTAGGAGTGTCCGATGAGGCAGACGCAATGCTTTTTGAAGACTTGGATGTTCCATCATCCGCCGCAACATCCGTTGCGGGTAGCCATTGTTGTGACTCATAGTATTGATCTAGTATCATGGGAGCAAAAGCAGTATGCTCTAGAGAGCGAGCATGCATGGCCGAGATGATAGGGGTTGGGCGACCTCTCCTTCTTGAAAGGTTCGGTCTCATCCGTCACGATGGTGATAGAGTGGGTTGGGGTTAGCGAGGCATAGTGATTGTTGCAGAGGACATAGCGTCTTCCATCTCGGAATCCGAGGACAGAACAACAAGGTGGGATGCAGACATGGTACTGTAACAACCCATAAAATAGTAATGTAAGTAAAATGCCAAAATAATATGATTAACAAGATTTTAGTTAGTTATGCACATCTGCCAAGCAAATCTCCATGCCTAACTAAAATGAATGCAATTTACTTATGATCTAGTGATGCATTATCCTAATGCATAGAGCGGTCACGGAGGGCATAAGGTAGTGGCGTAAAATAGTCTTGTTTTAAAAGTACGGTTATAGTCATTTTAGAAAAACTCTTTGGTTCTCTATAACCTTGGCTCTGATACCAATCTGTAACACCCCCCGAGATCATAATGACAGCGGAAGACTAATCGGGGTGTTACTTGGATGGGGATCACAGTCAATAATCATAGAAAACGACTCGAAAGAGATGTTTTAGGAAAAATAGTTATCATTCATCGAAAACTCATTGTTGTTACAAAATATTCCAAATTGTTTCAAATGTTTCCCCAAAATACTGAGCATGAGTTTGAAAGAAATGACAACTTTATGTTTTACACTAAGAGTAAAGGTCTTGATATGCCCACTCCGCGTCTTGAACATAATCTTCATTGGTTACCTGAGATAACATGCTTATAAAGGTCAACAAAAATGTTGAGTGAAATCCATAGGTTTAAAGTAAAGTTGAACATAAGAACATGAACATGATAATTGTAAACAATATATTATAAAGAAAGTCACATATTATTATGCACTAAGCTCATGCAACCAAGACTCAACTGCATACACAGAATTACTGGTGTACATAAAGTTTGTCCTAAAGGAGGTAATAGCCAATTACCTAATGCAATTAAAATATGGTGCGCCCCGGTTATTTCCTATAACCAAGACGGGGTCGTTACTCCCTATAGTACTATTCACAATATTTGCGTTCACTCGCGTTGACTAATGGTTCATGATCAGGGGACTTATGGCTAAATACTTAGGCAATTCCAATAATCAAGAAGCAAACATTTATGAAAACCTTGTGTTCTTGTTTAGAGCATGTATCTCCCTCGCGGGGTTTGAAAATAAAAGTAAAAGCGAGGCTATGAACTCACCTTAATGAAAATGAACAACCAGAATATGATCAAGCACGATGTAACGGAGGCTCCAAACCGAAACCTAAGAATGAGATGGCAAGTCTCAGAATATGATAAACCTTTGGTTCGTGACCAAAATCATAGAGCATTGAATATACTTATTCAATAGATCATTGAATTTTCCAATTCAATAGATCGTTGTGCGTGCTTAATGTTTTAAGTTCAATTTACGTGCTACATCGACTTAGTTTGATATTTATCAAAAGTTCTCACTTACTCATAAGTGAAACGTTCCCCGTTGTGATATTGTGGAAATAATGATGTTATCGAGTGTCTTAGTTCATTTATATTCAAAGTGTATTATTACCGGATTACGGTTTTTTATATAATTATACTTTTATAATTATATACATATATATATATATATATATATATATATATATATATATATATATATATATATATATATATATATATATATATATATATATATATATAGTGAAGTGAATTTCGAAGTAAAAATACTCATTATACACTTTAAGTTGTCAAAAATACTCATTTTTATGAAGTCGTGATAAATTTGTAAGTTTTCTAAACTTGTTCTTGAATTTACACTTTTTACCCTTAAGTTTGAAAATATACAAGATTAGTCCCTCAACTTTGAGAAAATGACAATTTCTTCCCCGAAATAATTTTTATTTCAAATTTCCAGAATAGACAGTTTTGTTCCTTGTGGAAAAAATATTTTAGAAATTGTTTTAAAATCGATTTTTACGCATTTAGTCCCTTAACTTTCCAAGTTTACAATTTTGACACTAAATGATAACATCAAATAGTCCTGAATATTAAGTGTCAATTTCCTCCGATAATGCTCGTATTTTATATCATTTATATGGATTTATGCTTTTTTGCCTTTATATTTCACTTTCAGGTAAATTACGAGCATTGAAGCTAAAGAGACGCGGATTTGGAGAGTTTATTGAAGATATATCATAGTATGCTCATTTTTAAGAAGTTGCAGTAACTCCTCTCTCACATTACACCGTAACTAAAGCGTGGCTCAGAAAACCAACTCAACAGAGAAGATAGCGGCAACTCTCCCAAAGATTAGGCGTAACCAACTAGGTCAAATGAGGCTCCGCACCCATTTGCAAGCTCTGCCGTAACTATTGTCTCAATGCGGCATAACCAAGATTTATTGAAGATGCTGGTAACTCCTTCCATAGTTTCGCCGTAACCATTTTAGTGCAAAATACAAAGAATTGGATGTTACGGGTAACTCTTATCGTGGATTCTGGCGTAACCGGATCTAACCTATAAATACCCCATGATTTCCGGCATTTCAAAGCATCCCATTTCACACATAACACCAAGTAGCGTGAGTAGAAGTGAAGATCTAGAGGAGCATCTGGGGCTATCTCGAGGAGAAATCACTCCCATATGATAAGCATTAGCATTTTATCTTTTCTTTACTTTCAATTCATGTATTTCTTAATGTTAAACATTGAATCGATTATTTTAGTTAATATGAAAGGCTAAGCACCTCTGGTGCTGGCCTAGTTATGATTCCTTAATTGTTTTGTTTGCGTTTACATTGCTTCCGTATAATTATTTCTAAGTGTATGCGTGCATAGTTTGTTGGTAGCTACCCTTGTTTCGATTGTTTTGAATAGCGGTAGTGGCTAGTTACTTAGGAGATATGACCAAATGACCCTAAGTAGGTAGACTGAGTGGGAAGGGTAAGATATGACCAACTGATGACCCTTTCTACTTGTGCGATTTGACCAACTGATCACCTACCGTTTGGATGAACTTAAGAAGTAGGGGGTGAGTGTTTAAGATGTTAGCGCCCGGGCACTCAATGTTATGAATCTAGCATGTAGCGGTACTTAATGACTTGGCTTAGGGGACTAAGAACAACTGGACTTATGAAGGGTCACCTAATTTCTCCAGTGGGACCCTTTCTTTGATAGGTTAGACGGCCCGACCAAATCTTTGTCCTAGCGACTTTGACCGCACCTGAAGTAATTGGAAGTAATTAGACGTAAACTTAACTAGTTAGGATGAATAACTAGGTTAGCGCCCCTCTCCTCTATTGACTACAACCCTCGCCTTTATTTGCTTTAGTAGTTAATTATATCGAAATCATATTAAAATCTGTGACACCTAGACTTAGTTTAAATCCGCACACATAGCTCTTGGGACGACCTGGTTTTACGAATACTACACTACACGACCGGGTACACTGCCCGTTAGTGCATTAGGGCAGACCATAGGTATAACGAGACTTATAAATATTAAAACTTGGTCAGTAAAACCTGCATCAAGTTTTTGGCGCCGCTGCCGGGGAGTTATATTAGGATTTTCATTAAGTCTTTCATTTTATTTTAAACAAAATTTTCTCAATTTCTCATGATCTCTTTTCAAGTTTCAGGTACCATTGAAGTTGTTAACATTGATGACCTCACTCTTGAGAAATATTTGGCATTAACAAGAGAAGAACAAGGGCCGGGGCTCGTAAGACCGACAATTTGGGCTAATGTCCGTTTCGAGATTAAAGATCAATTTATGAGGGAGCTTCGTGCTAACCCTTTTTCAGCAAACAGGGACGAACATGCGTGTGAGCATGTTGAAAATGTCTTATACATTGAAAGTGATCTGGATTACAACGCAGCGTTAAAGGAAACTTCCTTTTCTTGAGCAACTTTTCCAACCACCTAGTCGATGAACCTAATCGTTGTAATGTAGTATTAGGGTAAGCCTCAGGATTGATATCGTTCTCTAGGGGAATAGGAATGCTAGTGAGAAATTACTGCTCTAAGGTTGGGGTTGAGGAAGATTATTTTTTTTTTATCTTTTTTATACTTTTTTAGAAAAATAAAGGTACGATCTTGGGGTATTGGATTTGGGGGGGGGTGGTACTTCTACCGATTACTCTACTTATCTAATTATCTAATCTAAGGGGTAGTCTATGTCTATTGAAGTGTGCTCATATGATGATTAAAGATGTGTCTACCTAGATACTATTACTCCCTAGTTATCTTTTATTGATGGTTGAATTGTCACATCCTTATTCTTAACGCGTTGTGTTTTCTAAAGTCGTTTTATCCCTAACTCTTTGAAGCTACCTAAGGTTAATAACTACGAAATCTCTAAAATTCATAAACTTAACACTAAGGTTATCTTTGGATATTTAGCCTACAATTCCACTAGTAACTATACGCTAAGGTTCAACAAAGATTAATCAAGCATTAAAAACACAACAATGACTTTAAGCACTCCTAAGCCAATTACAATTAAGATAAAAGACAACCAATCAATATTCAATAACTAGGTTTCATAGATCTAAGCAAACACACAAGTAAATTAGCCGGACATGTTAAACATGCAAGCATATACACATTCAATCGAAGACATAATGAAATCAAGGGAATAAATGACTTATCTCGATGTAAAATAGGGTATTAGAACCCTAAAATATTGTCCTAGATGTACTACAATTGTTTTAGGTTTTTACTCCACAAGTCTACCTCTTTAAAAGTCTAAAAATTCGAATTCTATATATAGAGTTACAACTGCGACGGCGTCACCTTTTAATTGTGACGCCATCAGATCACCGTCATTAGGGTTTCGTCTTGGCCAAGTCAACTTTGGGATGGCGTCACGTTGTGGTTTTGACGCCGTCAGTCTTCATATGTGACGTCGTCTGAGTCTGGATCTAGGCCATCTGAGGAGAAAAGTCTTCATGATGCCCTACTCTTCAAAGCCTGACGCCGTCAGGTGCAAAGTATCAAATTCACTCCTGAGCCGTCACAAATATAGGGACAGCGACGCTCGTTGTTTGTGACGCCGTCGGGTGCACTTCCAGCAGCTTGAGTGTCTTGATCTTAACTTTAGCGATTTTCTTCATATATTCACGCCTTTTCGTCCAAATAAGCATCATTCCAGCATTTTGCCTTCGAGAGACCTAAAAAGAAAAAAGGAACGAAATTAAGCAGTAACGGATATAAAAGTGGGCGATGAAGGGCTTAAATAACCCCTTAAAAGTGTACGTTTTAAATACTTATCAAATATCCCTACACTTGGTATTTGCTTGTCCTCAAGCAAATGTACTTTTGGCCAATCAATTTATAAGTTAGGGGGCATAAAGCCATGGTTTAACATAATTCATAACAAGTATAAGCCCCGCAAAAGTCATAACAAGCACGGAAATTATATACTAGCACCTCACAAATGGTGTTTGGATACTCTCATCTCTCGGGTGTATATGAAATATATCAAATGGAAATAGAAGATAAACACTCATTAACCGGTCCTAGTACATAGATTACCATAGGCTTGAGACTAGAGCAAACCTCCACCGCTTTTGCGTAAGCACCTAGGAAAAATTATCTAAGAGGTCTTTTAAAGGGTTGTAACGTTAGGCTTACGGTAGGGAAACAAAAGGTTTGGTTGGATAGGCGATTTAGTGGTGGCAAGTCAAAAATATTTACGTTACAAGCATAAGAAGAATGGCGTTGCTAAGCCAAGACTCGACTCTATAAACTCTAGATAACTTGAAACAAACAAACATAAATATAAAGATAGATGTAGGATGGTAGCCCGTATGTTTTTTCTCATTTTTTTTGATTTTTTTTTCATACACTTTTACTCTACCATCCTCTACGATAACATCAAAATATAAGAGATTTATAGGCACATCCCTACACTTGAGTTTTTATTACTCTAACACTAATTTGACCCGAATTGAAAAGATCAAAACACTTGGAGTACATTATTACGTAGATAAAGGGAATTTGAATTTAACGTTCTTTCCCGTCACTCCATAAAATTTAACTTTACCCATGAGTCCCAATCGTCCCAAAACTGTATACAAAGGATATGACTCGACTTAGCAACTTATGCAAGTAACTAGATAATTGAACTAAGGGTTTAGTATGATAACAATAATGCACTAAAAGTGAGTGCATACAAGGTAGGCTAAGGCGATTTGGGTGTACATTTGGGGGTGGATTGTACACAATGCTCTTCATTGATATTCTGGAAAACCGAAACATCACGAGAACCGCAAAAAGGATAGGCTCTAAGGGGTTAACTAGGGGTATCGTGTACTAATGATGAGTACAACGCAAGGGTGTGGGGGAATTACTCAACCCGATGTGGAAGAAGTAATTATAATACAGGTATCAAACAAGGGTTATCCTAATGCCTCTTATCATTTAGTTATTCCTAACTACACAAGTGTAGTCCCACTAGCGATCTCGGGATGCATCACAAAACAAGTTCTAGAATCTATTATACTACTGGTACACTCTCAAAGCATTAAAGATGAATGCTTTAATTCCTACATATCTAGGGATGAACCTCACATTTTTTGGGTGGAATTTGAGTGGTAAAGGGTTTTGTGCTAGTCATATAACTTCCTATCCATGAGACGCTTTATTAAAACTAAAGACCCACTCCTACATGTCATGAAATTTTTTTAATTTGGTGCTAAAATTACCCTAACCGATATTTCTCATGGTTTATTACACAAATGAAATAGGACAAGACAGATAGTCATGGATAAGCATAGTTTCAAAGTTCCCATTTTATTCTCCCTCCCTACACTTAAACTAAACATTGTCCCCAATGTTCCCCGAAAGTATCAAAGTTATGATAATGGAAGGTAATTAAAAGAGAAAGAAACTAATACTCCCCTAATTAGCTCAGTACGATCCTTGTGAAGTAGTGGTTAAATTCTTCTCCAAGAAGAATGTATGCGTGAAAAGCTCATCCAATCTTATGTTTCTTCTTCTTGATAAATAAAACCTGCACACTTTAAGAAAATAGACAAAACCTTCGCGTAAAATCGGCGGTAAAACTATATATGAATCTACTAAACTATGATATAATGCTTGTGTAATGGATGTTTGCAGATTTTTTGGAAAATTAAGACCTGCGAAATTCCAAAAATTTATAAGTAGCACAGAAAACGAGAGAAAGTAAGATAAGTGGTTTCTGCTCCTCTGGCCGTCGAGGAGGTTATCTGAACGAAGAAGCTGATTACTGCTGCTTTAGATTTTCAGGAAAAATTCTGTAAAAATTACATCTTTAGAATCTGGAAAAATCCCTGCAAAACATCCATTATGACTCGATACAAGCATTTGACTCTAACAAACACACATATATATCTTTTCAAGAATTGTAATTCTCATGTTCACGTTTTTTTGAAAACGTGTGTAATCCTCCCTACACTTATCCTTTTTGTAAAATACCTTTATATGTAATTATCTGAGGTTAAAGACAAAAATAAAGCATTTTCACAAATTCAAACATGAGAATAAACAATCAATGAAAAGATATATGACACACAAACAAGCAAACAATTAAGCATGTCCCACGAAGCGCTTTTCTTTATTTATGAGTCTTGTAGCTAGACTCAAAGTCGTGCCCCTACGTGGTCTCGTTTTTCATCCTCAATGAAAACTCTATCATATTGAAATAATTCTCATCTACTCTATACCTAGGTCCGAGGGTCAAACAATCCTTATAGTAAAGTCTCCTTTTCTCCCACATGAAGTTCAAACCTTTTTCAACATCGTCTTCACTTTTTTCCTCAAAAGTTCTAATGTTGTCTCGCTCATAAAGGGATAAAGGGCCATATCCATTCATCTTCCAAGGCATCCTATAAGTGATCTCATTGTTCCCTTCCATAAACCTAACCGTTCCTTCGGATTTGTTATAGCTCATTTTAGACTTTTCAACAAAAGGTTTTCCTAACACAACTTGGGACAAGCTATAGTCAATGACACATCCTATGTCTTCTAGGACCACAAAATCAACTAAGTAGGTGAAATTTTCTATAAAGACGTGTACATCTTTGACTCTTCCCACGAGTACAAACCCACCCGAATACTTAGGGTCTCTCCTAATCATAAGTCGCTCATTCATAATGTCATTGTAAACAGCTGATGACATCACATTAATGGGAGATTCCCTATCTATGTAGGAGTGCTCGACATTCCTATATCCAATCATACAAGGGATTTTGATGTTCCAAGGATTTCCTCTCCTAATCTTTGGGCATATCCTAATGACGGGTGATCGAGGATTGTCGATTATGTATTGGTGGTAAGCAACCTCTTCCTTAGTGGGGTAAAGATTAAAGTAAGCACTATCCTCCTCATTCACATGTTTATTCACTAAACCATTATCCAAATTACTGCTAATCATAGAGCCAACAACTGAAGCGTTAACCACTTTTTCAACAGCATCCCTAATTGTAATGTCAAATACCCTTTGTAAATATTGAAGATCGTTGTTTCTACTAGCATATCGGCTACGGCGATTGTGTTGGTCAATGGGTTAGGGTTGAGTGAAAGTGGTTTATTTGGTGGTGGGTTATTGTTTGATGGGTTATCACCTTCCATGATGAAAAGTGATGGGGTTACTAACAAAGGTTACGAAGAAGGGCGATAGACTACGGGAAAGCTAAAAAGTGAGAAAAAATCTTACTTGATAGGAATCAAGCAAGGGAATCTAAACGAGGTGGAAATCTAACTAGCTATTCTATTCCCCGGCAGCGGCACCAAAAACTTGATACGCGTACAACGCGCGTTCGGGGTCAAAGGAAACTTCCTTTTCTTCGAGCAAGTTTTTCAACGACCTAGGCAGTGAACCTAATCATTGTAGTGTAGTATTAGGGTAAGCATCGGGATTGATATCGTTCTCTAGAGGAATAGGAATGCTAGTGAGAAATTACTACGCTAAGGTTGGGGTTGAGGAAGATTATTTTTTTATCTTTTTTATACTTTTTTAGAAAATTAAAGGTACGATCTGAGGGGTATTGGATTTTGGGGGGGGGGGGTTGGTAATTCTACCGATTACTCTACTTATCTAATTATCTAATCTAAGGGGTACTCTATGTCTATTGAAGTGTGCTCGTATGATGATTAAAGATGTGTATACCTAGATACTATTACTCCCTAGTTATATTTTATTGATGGTTGAATTGTCACGTCCTTATTCTTAATGTGTTGTGTTTTCTAAGGTCGTAGGGTGTGCTTTTATCTCTAACTCTTTGAAGCTACCTAAGGTTAATAACTACGGAATCTCTAAAATTCATAAACTTAACACTAAGGTTATCTTTGGATATTTAGCCAACAATTCCACTAGTAACTATAAGCTAAGGTTCAACAAAGATTAATCAAGCATTAAAAACACAACGATGACTTTAAGCACTCCTAAGCCAATTACAATTAAGATAAGAGACAACCAATCAATATTCACTAACTAGGTTTCATAGATCTAAGCAAACACACAAGTAAATTAGCCGGACATGTTAAACATGCAAGCATACACACATTCAATCGAAGACATAATGAAATCAAGGGAATAAATAACTTATCTCGATGCAAAATAGGGTATTAGAACCCTCAAATACTGTCCTAGACGGACTACAATCGTTTAGGTTTTTACTCCACAAGTCTACCTCTTTAAAAGTCTGAAAATTCGAATTCTATATATAGAGTTACAACTGCGACGGCGTCACCTTTTAATTGTGACGCCGTTAGATCGCCGTCATTAGGGTTTCGTCTTGGCCAAGTCAACTTTGGGACGGTGTCGCGTTGTGGTTGTGACACCGTCAGTCTTCATATGTGACGTCGTCTGAGTCTGGATCTAGGCCGTCTTAGGAGAAAAGTCTTCATGACGCCTTACTCTTCAAAGCTGGCGCCGTCGGTGCAAAATAACAAATTCACTCTCACGAGCCGTCACAAATATAGGGACGGCGTAAGCTCTTTGTTCGCGGCGTAGCCGGTGCACTTCCAGCAGCTTGAGTGTCTTGATCTTGACTTTAGCCATTTTCTTCACATATTCACTCCTTTTCGTCCAAATAAGCATCATTCCAGCATTTTGCCTTCAAGAGACCTAAAAGTGAAAAGGCGAAATTAAGCGATGCGGATATAAAAGTGGGCGACTAAGGGCTTAAATGACCCCCTAAAGTGGACGTTTTAAATCCTTATCAGCAAGCCTTTGCAACATTCCTGGTGTGTCTCATGACGTTGTTATGCTAAGGGTGTTCCCCATGACTCTTACTGGGGCTGCAAGGAGATGGATCGAAAGATTGTCCGACAGGGCAGTTGATACATGGGCTCTACTAAAGAAGCACTTCATCCAGAGGTATTTTCCTCCGTCGAAGATATCTAACCAGCTCTTGGAGATCCATAATTTCAAGCAAGAAGACGATGAAACATTGTATCAAGCACAGGATAGATACAACGATCTCCTCTACAAGTGTCTTACACATGATCTAAACAACCAGCAAAAGGTCAACATCTTCTACAAAGGAATGAACGTGACTACAAGACAGATGTTGGACTACCAACGACCAATTCCGAGCATGACTCCTACTCTCATAATTGAAGCCATCCAAAAAATGGTTGATCATTCTCAGAAATGGCCGGCGGAGGAGAGGAAAAAAAAGCGAACGGCGAAATCTTGATAGAATTGCAGCCATCACTAGCAAAATTGAAAATCTAACTCGAGATATGCTAAAGATCAGAGAAAGCTTCATGCCATCCAAGTAGGTTGCGAAAGTTGCGGAGGAGGACATCTCACCAAGAATTGTCCTCACAATAACGAAGAGAACACAATCGAAGAAGCTAAATATGGAGAAAATTGATCGTTTTACGGAGATAATCGGAATAGTAATTGCTATCATGGAGGACCTGTTGGAAACTAGAACCGTGGGCCTTATGGAGAGAAAAGGCCCAATATTAAAGAGACCATTAACAAATTTATGGAAACTTCAGCCCAAAGACAAAAAGAACAAGATAAATGGCTAAAATAATTCCAGGAAAACACTGATAGAAGTCTCTCCAATCACCACACAACCTTAAAGAACCTTGAAACAATGGTAGAAAAGCTTAGTGAGAAGGTAAGGAAGAATAATACTAAACCGGAAAGGACAAAACCCATAATGGAATGCAAGGTCATCTTTTCTGGTGAAGATTCAAGGTTACAAGCCAATTCTCCCATTGAAAATTCAGATTCGAGTGAAAATTCCAGAGGCAGTGTGCAGTTACGCTGTAACACTTCTTATGAGTTACGGCGTAACTATGTTTTTGACAACGATCATGGCATTATGAAGAAGGATACCGACGATGATGACACAGCCGAGTTACGCCGTAACCAAACATCACAGTTACGGCGTAACTGGGATACTTGGGCTGACAGATTTCTCGAGGTAGACGAATAAGGGACATATGTTATTAACGAATGGTCCGATGACATTAATTTATGTCCTCTATCCCCATCTAAAAGAAAGTATCACTGGTGCAAAAAATACCCGTAGCTAAGGGTGAATGGTATGATCTTTGGGCTTCGTGCGATCCTCGGAACAAAATTTATGATTGAGGAACCGATAAGGACAGGGTCAAAGATAACAAATTCAAGTGGCCTGCATACACTAATGAAGAAAGATTGGAAAAGCTCTCATTTGAAGATGAGGAGGAACCACCAATTAGGCACTTTTGCACCCCGATAATTATCACTGATGACGAGTCCACATGAGCATGGCCTACATGCAATCCTTTCCGCGAATATTGCAACGGGGGTAATAATTTGAAAAATGAGGAACGGACATGCCCGCATGAGCTTGAAAGACATGAAATTAAGTTTGGAGATTTATCCTTCGATGACTGGTATGCAATACAATTCGGGGATGCAAAAATTAACCCAAATCTACTGAAGAAGCTCCAAATTGATTATGAGGAGCATTGTCTACATAAAAAACCCATAAATGATGATATCTACTACATGGAGGATCCCTCTAGCGACATCATTGGCAAGGTAACTAGAAGTCATTGGTGTGAGAAAATAAGGACGCCTGGTGAAGTTTTTTGGGCATATTGCGACTCGTATGATGATAAATGCAACGGAGGAAGCAGTTTTAAGAGATTTGGATAGGATGGATTATTACTTCAACAAATGATGCGGAAAAGACTGAATTACCTTGGTTCGACAATCTAGGATTTGACAATTGGGTGAAAATCAAATATGGGAAAGTCGATGCATTTACCAAGGAAAAGATTTGGAAGGAATATATGAGTAAAGAGGAACCGAGCGAAGAAATTCTCAATGACATAAGTGAAGTGACAAATGAAGATATTAAGGATTCAATGAGAAATAAGAAAGAGGAATGAAAACGGGTACTGGTGGAAGATTTACTCGACGATGAATGGTTTAAAGGTACCGAGTCCGACGATGATGATATAGAGGGGATTTTGGACTACCTTGAACTACAAGGCGTAGATGGATTCATTGACCCCGACGATGAAGCATATGAGAAAAGAAGGTGCAAACTTCTTGGCATTCCGTATAAGAGGCCGCCACCAATTATAGCCGAAAAGTATGAGTTCACTAGATACCATTTGGGTCCGGACGAAAAATTTTGAAAAGTTCGGAAGATCGAGACTAAAGAGTACCTCCGCACTGCTACCAATGTTGCTTGGGTCATACATAACTTGATGAAGGACATGGAGGAAGTTGGCCAAGTCCATAGGCCACCATAAAGCCCCGAGGCTCTGAGTCTAACTTAAAGACTCGTAAATAAAGAAAAGTGTTCTTTCGGGAGACAACCCAAATTATCCCTTTCATTTGTTTTATTTCCTTTCTGTTGGGTTTTGTGTTTTTAACCATTTTTGCAGGGAAATGAAGAAACTTTGTTCAGCTGCGCATCTTGATCCGACCAGTTACGGCGTAACTCACTATCTTAGTTACGCCGTAACGTGAGGCCTTTGTCTTGGCGAGAACTTGTCGAAGCATTACCATTGCGGTAACCCCATCTATGGTTACGCCGTATAATGTCGGTTTTGCTTAATTACGGCGTAACTCCTTATGGGAGTTACGACGTAACTATCATCTGTAACACTTCTTTCATTTTAAACACAATAACCTTGTATTAGTTTTCAAATGAACTTTGTGGGTATGTTCCTGTAAGCCCTCACGAGACTACACTCGTCCACTTGGGACACCAAGTGGTTTAAAAATCTTGTTGCATATGCTAAATGCAACCGTGATTCCTCTGAAAGTGAGTTAGTTTTCTTTTTCATTTTTCTTTTTCTTTTTTTAGAATTATACTTGTCGGTAGTGTGATTTCAGGGATTGAAGTTTGCTCGTGGATGCTTATGCGAAGGCAAGACTCTTTTTCGTGGGCCTTCTTTCTTTTTGGAACAAATTTCATGAAAGTTCTCTATCTAATTCTACTTTTCTCTTCACCTTTATTTAACGCTTAGTACAAAAGGGGACTTTGTACATTTCAAGTAGGGGGACGGGAGTAGAATTGTCTCTTGAACTTTATTTCGCCCTCGTTTTTCTAGTTTATTTTGAAAACTTATGCCATTTTTAAAATTTTGACATGTTTTTCTTAACCTAACTAGATTAGACCTTAGTCGAGCACATTATAACCTTTGATATTATATGGTGAGATTAGCCTTATCCATTTCTAAATTTTTACCACAAATCCACCAAATTATGAGTGTGTCGGTAGCTTGTAAACTTTAGAACTTGGCCTTTACATCATTTCGAGACCATAGACAAGGTATGTTGAGTTAGCTTGATGTATTTGGACTTTTCAGTTTAAGAAGGCAATATTATAGGATTATTACCCCAAATAGCCTACCATTGTGTGTCTATCGATCAGTCACCTCGACTTCTCGACCCCTATGTTAAACCCTTTTGTTGCAATCACCTTTAGTGCAAGATACCCCTAGATACACCATTCTGAGCCATTCCTTTCATTTTGTTTACCCAACATATTGTTTCGTTACACCATTACACCTTAGCCTACCATGTAGTCTTTATTTGTAATTGGGAAGTCATTATTTTCCTAAGTTCAAGGTTCAAGTGGAAAGGTTCGGGAATCACGCTCTCGTCGACGACATATCCTTAAAGATCATTTAACACCCCCCAAATTCTCATATTGTTCATCTCAAGTGGGGGGGATGTTATGTGTAGTTATTATGTTATCTTCTAAAAAAATAAAAATAAATAAAAAAAAAATTATTAGAAAAAATAGTTATTGTTATTCATTTGATTGTAAAAGTGCGATGTTATCAGAACTATTATTATGAGCTTAATATATATTTAGTATCGAGGAGGCCACCTAGATCACATTTGAAGAATGAAGTTGGAAGTGTGTCCATCATCACGTCCTCTAATGGCACATATACCTGATTATATCATGATCCAGTTTCTTGACTTCGAAACTTGAACTTTGGGCAAACGGTAAGTGGTGATGACCTAGTTATAGATTTAGACTATTTGCTTGATTTTGTTTTACACCAATTTTATCCCATGTCTTATCCTACCCTTAGTCATGAAGCGTGTCTAGGTGATGCAGCGAGCAATCTTTGGTGTCTTGGCCATGAATTTGGTCATGTATCATTGATTTTGTCCACTTCGCTGTGACATGTTAGTAATGAAAAATCACCCTTAACCTTTGTCGTATCTACCCATATTGCCTTCGAGAATTGTTTTGTCCTTAACTCTAGTGGTGGAGATTTGTGTAACCGCCAAGCTTATGATAGAATACATGCTATGATTGTGCAATGAGTGATCACCCCGAAATTGACACTTATAATAGTTGAGAGATTAGAGTGTTTTGTTCCTATTTCGTGAGGTGTTCGGCTTTGTTTTATTCTAGCATAAGGGATCTGTAAACTTATATTTTTCAGGTAATGGGAGATATCTTTTTAGGAATCTATCTAATAAGGTCTACTTGAGGGCAAGTAAAGTTCAAGTGGGGGGGGGATATTTGATAACATCAAATAGTCCTGAATACTAAGTGTCAATTTACCCCGATAATGCTCGTATTTAATATCATTTATATGGATTTACGCTTGTTTTCCTCTATATTTCACTTTCAGGTAAATTACGAGCATTGGAGCTAAAGAGACGCGGATTTGGAGAGTTTATTGAAGATATATCATAGTATGCTTATTTTGAAGAAGTTACGGCGTAACTCCTCTCTCACATTACGCCGTAACTAAAGCGTGGCTCAGAGAAAAACAACTCAACAGAAGATTGCAGTAACTCTCCCAAAGATTACGCGTAACCAACTAGGTCAAATGAGGCTCCGCATTTTGCAAGCTACGCCATAACTATTGTCTCAATTACGGCGTAACCAAGATTTATTGAAGATACGGCGTAACTCCTTCCATAGTTCTGTTGTAACCGGCATTTTAGTGCAAAATACGAAGAATTGGATGTTCTTTGCGTAACTCTTATCATTAATTACGCCGTAACGGATCGGCCTATAAATACCCCTCGATTTCCAGCACTTCAAAGCATCCCATTTCACACACAACACCAAGTGAACGTGAGTAGAAGTCGAAGGCAGATCTAGAGGAGCATACGGAGCTATCTCCAAGGGAGAAATCATTCCCCTGCGATAAGCATTAGCATTTTATTTTTTCTTTACTTTTAATTCATGTATTTCATAATGTTAAACATTGAATCGATAATTTTAGTTAATATGAGCGGCTAAGCACCTCTGGTGCTGGCCTAGTTATGATTCCTTAATTGTTTTGTTTGCGTTTACATTGCTTCCGTATAATTATCTCTAAGTGTATGTATGCATAGTTTGTTGGTAGCTACCCTTGTTTTAGTAGTTTTGAATGGCAGTTGTGGCTAGTTACTTAAGAGATATGACCAACTGAACCTAAGTAGGTAGACTGAGTGGGAAGGGTAAGATATGACCAACTGACGACCCTTTCTGCTTGTGTGATTTGACTAACTGATCACCTACCGTTTGGATGAACTTAAGAAGTAGGGGGTGAGTGTTTAAGATGCTAGCGCCCGGGCACTCACTGTTATGAATCCAGCATGTAGCGGTACTTAATGACTTGGCTTAGGGGACTAAGAACAACTGGACTTATGACAGGTCACCTGATTTCTCAAGTGGGACCCTTTGTTGATAGGTTAGGACGAACTGACCAAATGTTGTCCTAGCGACTTTGACCCCACCTGAAGTAATTGGAAGTAATTAGACGTAAACTTAACTAGTTAGGATGAATAACTAGGTTAGCACCCCTCTCCTCTATTGATCACAACCCTCGCCTTTATTTGCTTTAGTAGTTAATTATATCAAAATCATATTAAAATCTGTGACACCTAGACTTAGTTTAAATCCGCACACATAGCTCTTGAGACGACCTCGGTTTTACCGAATATTACACTACACACGACCGGGTACACTGCCCGTTAGTGAATTAGGGTAAACCATAGGTATAACGAGACTTATAAATATTAAAATCTGGTTAGTAAAACCTGCATCACTAAACTTTACATTTCACTTTTTATAACTAGTTTGGCATATTTACACATTCGCCCCTTGGACTTCCCATGAACACACGTGCATGTATAAATCAAACCTTAAACTTTCGGAAAATTACCCTTTCCACCCTAGACTTTTCTTACACAACAATTTACGTATAAAACGACCCCTTCAGTTTTCAATACCTTACATTCTCCACCCGGCTACAACGCAATTTGCACATGTACTCCAAATTTCATGTTTCCGACTTATAAATTCATTTAGGTTCTTCCAAAGCTTAATTTAGCTTATATTTAGTTTAAAGTGAGCTTATAGCTTATTGTTTTTCGTATTGGGCCGGTTTAAAGGGTTTTGGGCTTTAGTTTTCACGTATTGGGCCTTAAGGCCCAATCGGTTTTGGTTTGAATTTTGGAAACGAACGAGGCAAAGGGGGGGAGGGGGGTTTCAAGGTTTTCTAGGTCGATTATTAGTGTCATGTGTGGTGTATCCATGAGATATTATTAGCAAAATTTAGTGTCGAGTGAAACATAAATTATTTATACGCGTTTTGTAAAAGGATAACGAGACATAAGGTGCTTTTAACATTCTAACGCGTGATATACGAATGTGAATGAGGAAATGAAATGGAAACGAGTTGGAAGAGACTTACTACACTCAGAATGAGTGGTGAGGATACGTGAACGAGAAGAAGTGCCCACAAGAACCCATTGTTCTCCTTATAACCCAAGTTAATCAACCAACTTCCAATATTTCCCTTTGCTTCTATTCCTTAGCAACGAACCCAAGTACTTGCGTCTTTCCCATTCCTTTCTTGTTGATATTCGACAGTGGACGGTTTGAGACTTTGAGTGAGTACAAGTGAGTGTTTTTGAGAGTATCTTGTGTGAATTTCTCCTAAGTGTTGAGGTAGTTATAAAGGAAGTGTGGGTATGGTCTTAGAAATATTATATGTTTGATCCTTGTTGCGTTGCAAAGCCTGGGGAGATGGCAGCTGAAAATCGTGTCATGTCCAAGGCTTACAAATCGAATGTAGCATGTGGAAAATAAAATCCAATGGTTAACAAAGTCAAATGTGAAGGTCAAGGGATTAGGGGGTATATAATATTACTAGGGGATTATTAAAATGGTGGCTTATATGTGGATTGTGTCTCCTTCTTTGTGCACTTGCACACAACACTAGAGGCTAGGGGGGATGAATGTTCTTTTGATACTTAGTATTTTGGTTGTTGTTCCTTGGCTTGTCACGACCGGACACAAAAGAGAAGAAAGGAATAATCTTAACAAAATTTTAGTGTGTTGGGCTGATAGAAGGCGAGGCCCAAAGAAGCATGTTGGGTGGGCTTGGACTTGTGTGTTGGATCGGACGCAAAGCAAGGCCCAAGGAGTTAAATCGGTGAGTTGGGCTCGGTTGAGGCCCAAGGTGAAATGGGTGGGAGTTGGGTCCGAAATAAATATAAATTTATTTTTATTAATTATATATATTTTTATATATACTTTAAATATTTAAAGATATCGAGATCGAAGGGAATTTCAATCGAATCACAACGGTATAATTTTGAATGCTTGGGTCGCGTTGAACATGCATATGTCAAATGATATGAAAAACCGATGAGTAGAAAATTTCATGAGGTTCTAAACTGTGCTTTATTCATGTTTAAGATGTTAATTATAAATGAAATTTTTCATGAGCTTACAATTGATGAATTCAAGAATTAGGGTTCTTGAGGTGAAATTGGGGTTTTGGGTAATTATGTTTCTTAAAAAAGAATTGAGGTATTTGTGATGATGGGTTAAAGGTCAATTGATGGTTTTAGTAAAATTAAAGGTTTTCATCATATGATCAAGTTATGATCATATGATGTTAAGTAATTGTTTAAGATTGTGTTTTAAGTTAATTGAATGGTTTAAATTTTATGAGCCAAATGATATTGATAAAAAGTGGGTAATCTTATAAGATGACTATCCTATAATCAAAATATGATTATATGACAAAGTTAAGTATTAAGAAGTGGGTTAATGGTTTTTTATGATTATTTAGTTATTTAGTTATGTAATTAAATGTTTGTGCTATGTTGATAATGGATAGGATGCTTAGAGAGATTGATGGTGTTATTGTTGATGATGATGTCTTGGTTTGCTTAGCTTGGAGCTAAGGTAAGTAAAATGATACTTATATGTTATTATGTAGATTCTAACATGTATGTGTTTATGTGTTTATAATAGGAAGTATTACGGTAGGATTGACCTAGTATTGTTATAGGTTGACCATATTTTATGTGGAAGAAAGGTGGCTAAAGTGATGGTTTGATGTTCAATGTTATGAAAGGTTATGTGTATTCAAGTAATGTGATGTTTAAGATGTTTTAATGCTTACATGTTATTTGATATATAATGACATGTTATGTCTTTTACTTACTAAGCGTTATCGCTTATGTTATAGATATTTACCATATTTTATAGGTTCATGAGAAGGATGATAAAGCTATTGGTAAGAAGGTTAAGGTTTGGAAGCAAGGACTAGAAGCGTTTGGTTAAAGTAGTAGAGCTTAGTAAAGACACCAAGCTTGAAGTTAAAGTTGTTCCCTGAGAGTCCTTAAAAAGGTTTAATGTTCATAGTGTCAAGTCTTTGTAATGGTTAAGAGTCAATTTACAGGTTTTAATGTATGTTGAAGGGTTATGTTAAAGTTATATTGAAAATGGGTCAAAACGGGTGTTTGGCAAAACACCCGTCATTTTGTAAAGCGTGTTTCCGTGGATCATGGAGACCACGAGTATTATTGTTGGAATCGCTCCTAACTCGTAAATGGAACGACATTGACGGGATTACTATTTCTATCTTTGTTACCTTAAACACATGGGCTTGTTATGTCAATTACCCATAGATGTATGTGTTTGGGTATATAAACCCCTCCATACTTCCATGGAGGGGTGAGTCTCATTAGTGTAATTTCACCTTTCATAAATAAAACACACACTAGTTCTCTCCCTTCTCTCTAGTTTCTCTCTCTAACTTGAAGATGGGTTTCTTCCATCTTCCTCGACCTCCCGATTCACCATATCTACCACATATACGATTCTAACATTGGTATCAAGAGCCAGGTCGGTTTTTTATTTGTGGTTGATTTTGGTGATGCTTTCTTATCAAAACCTTGTATTAAAATCTGTTTTTTAAACAAAGTCTTAACCTTTCAATACACTTTTGTTGTTATCAGATTTTTTTACAAGTTTATGTATCTTGTTGGTCAACACAAAAAGTCCATATCTTGTATTATGTCTGTCTTGGTCTTTAACTGGTCCAAACAGTTACTTTTATGCCTTTTTTGTACCAATATATCTGTGAAACATATGTGGTCAACCGTCATCTTCGTGGTCAAACTGGCAAAAACAGATGCAGTTTTATGCTTTTCTGGGTATTTTATGAAGATGGTCGGATTTTTCAGTCGGAAAACTCGTCGGAAAAAGTGGTCAAAAGGTCAAAACCCTAAACTTACGCATAAGGGGAATCTACAAAGGTGTTACGCGTAGCTGTGAAGTTACGCGTAAGAAAAGTTATGCGTAGGCTTACGCCTAAGTCTGGTTTACGCATAAGCAGACTTACGCTTAACATGCCTTACGCATAAGCATATATGCCTACGCGTAAGGGTTCAATAATGCTACGCCTAAGCTAGGTAAAATGAAGTTACGCGTAAAACAGACCAAATACTACAAACGAAAACCAAATACCAAACCCAATATCTCTCGACCTCAGTTCACTTCAAGACTCGACCCATACAACTACTACAACAAAAACCCATCAACCACCTATCTATCTCACCTCACACATCATACTCACACGTTAAAAGTAATTACATTCACTTAGATCTCAGTGTTGTGTTGTAAGTCGAATCCCATATGAGATTTCAAGACCTTTGATGATCTAATAACATCAACTCATCATCAATATGTGACAAGATTATCTTATCATCAATATCCGAAACTAAATGACAAAGATTTATAACAAATCCTTGTTTGTTTCGTTGACTCACTTAAAACATAAAGCTAAATCATTTTTCGATCTCAGCCTTTTAAGTTTTTTTGGTTATCAAAATCGTCCAAAATCAAAAGACCATAAAAATTAAATAGCATCATAGATCGAATTTTGATCAATATCCGAAACAATAATAAAGGATGAACGAATATAACAACAATGTTATCTCGTTTCCTTGCTTCATTCTAAGACACTATCAAATCGTAATTACATTTGTGTTAGACCTACCCGAGACCCTTGAGAGGATCTTGAAGCTTTACCTCTTGTATTCTTCAACCGTTCAAAGTCTAAAGAAAGAAGGGTGTTTGCGTTTGTGTCTCTTGATGTTGTGCTAAGATGATTGAATGACTGATTTGAGTTTGATGGGATCTGAGATGTAAGAAGTTTATTAAGAGGCGAAGTGTGTGATGGTAGGCGTTATAATATGTGGTTTAGGGTTAGGGCTAAGTAATATAAATATCCGGTTGTGAATTGTTTGGATCGGGTTTTTTATCTTGGACTGGGCCCTGGCCTTAATATCTTTCTGGATCGTGTGATTAATACATGGTTTGGGCTTGTCCTATGGTTCGGTAAAATTGTTATCAAAAGTCTATCCGAAATTTAACTTTTGGATACTTTATTGATTTTACATGGACTAACAATTGGTATTTTGGTATGACAAATTTTTACGGGGATACATTTTTTTGACAAGATCGGGAAAAAACCATTATCAAAGTTCATTTTAACCGTTAACGAAGGCTAGTTTTGGGCATTTATCCGCAAGATGTGATTACGGCGAGAATTCACTATTATTTATTTGAGGTTGAAGTGGGATATCACGGGTGCGTGTACTTAGTATCTGAAGATATCGGGGTTGGTTGGATGCATGATTCTTCGAGATCCTTGTTCGAGCTATAACCGTTTCGATTGACAAAGACTTGAGTTATCTAGTTGAACCTGATGTAAGGAGTTACGTTGTTGTGCTCACAGCTTATAACTATCACTTTTAAGGAGTTACGTTGTTGTGCTCAAGTGTCACACTAAGGTGGGGATAATTTGAGAAACTTTAAGTTTACCTTTTTTCGATGGAGTTAAGAAAAAGGGTTCTTCGTCTGACAATAGTGCAAGTTTAAGTCACAAGTTCGGGTTATACTACTTCAGTCTCAAGTTCGTCATATTGGGTTTTCTCCATCAGTAGTCACTACAAAAAGCCGTCAGAATGATAATGGGGTCGGTAAAGAGTTAGCTGAGAAGATTATACACGAGTAGAGAAGTTTTATCAGCAATTGATTCTCGCGAGACATTTATGGTACTTCACACTTGTTCGATTAATTGAACATACATGGTTTCGATGTCTCCAATTTCATCATCAACATACGTGGTGTATGATTCTGATTCATTGAAAACATCAGGGGGAAGAGAGTATAGGTGGTGTCTGCTTCCTTTGTTGTTTTTGTATTTTTTTGCGAAAACCCTCTCCTTTCATGAATTTCTTCAATCAGGGGGAAGAAATGAGACGATCTGTGGTCTAAACGTCTCACTTTGGTGTTATCGTCTCACTTTCACAGAGTTATCGTGCGTGAAGTTACCTAAATATGATGTTGTGATGCCTCACACACGGTCATTTTATCGAGTAATTGCAGATTTGGAGATAACTATTATTCCGATAGACCGCAACATTCAGGGGGAAGTCGTTTCATTTCGTCTTTCGTGGTCTGTTTGGTGTGAAGCATCTACATACGTGAGAAGATCTTGTTGATTTCTTGCATGTTACCCCCGAACGGATTTTCCGCAACAAGTCAGATTTACCTTGTGTGGTTTACTGCTCATCTACAAATTCCGCTGCGTACTGAAAACTTCAAAAGTTAGAGGAAATGTTCACTACATCAAAGTTTCGAATCTGCTAAAGACGGTTGTCAGTTTGGGGGGAAGCTGATTCAGAAACTTCGCCAAAAAGGAGTGTACGGAGAAGCTGCTAAAGACATGCGGCATGAATTGGGGGGAAGTTAATCCAATTTATGCATATTACATCATTTGCCTACAAGTGAAGAAAACGGTTCTCAAGTCAAGGTACCAGAAGAAGACAAAGAGCGTAACCTTTCATCATCCTCAGCACTTGAAGAGCTTATGAAGACCTTTCTTTATTTGTTTTCTATACTTGTAGTAAATGTTGTAAGTAATCCCTTATGTCGTCCCATTGGGGGAAGATTGTTGGAATCGCTCCTAACTCGTAAATGGAACGACATTGACGGGATTACTATTTCTATCTTTGTTACCTTAAACACATGGGCTTGTTATGTCAATTACCCATAGATGTATGTGTTTGGGTATATAAACCCCTCCATACTTCCATGGAGGGGTGAGTCTCATTAGTGTAATTTCACCTTTCATAAATAAAACACACACTAGTTCTCTCCCTTCTCTCTAGTTTCTCTCTCTAACTTGAAGATGAGTTTCTTCCATCTTCCTCGACCTCCCGATTCACCATATCTACCACATATACGATCCTAAAAATTATGAAGATGAAGTTTTATGATGTGTAAATGATTTCTGAAAGTCTTCATGTAGAGCCGTGTTCGGGAAGTTAGTTTTCTGGAAATTTTGCAAAAGTTCTTCCCTGAGCATATATCTTAATATCTATGCTAAAGCCAGAAATTTTAAGTTCAAGAGTTTCTTTCCTGGGTCAGACCAGAAAGTTGATTTCAAAGAGTTTCTTTCGTGAGCATAGATCTTAAGATCTATGCTCAGCCCATAAAGTTAATTTTAAAGAGTTTCTTTCCTGAGCCTAGATCTTAAGATCTATGCTCAGACCAGAATTTTGATGTTTAGCAGATTTTTGTCGTTTTGTTATTTTGTATAAAATAAACCGTAAGTCGTTAGAGGTCGTGCCACCCGTCGTTTCGAAGGTAACTGAGTCTAGTTTCATGTAAAAATACTTTGAAAGGTCGGTTTGTTACAAAATCAAATCAATTTAACGATTTGTAACAGCGGGTCAGTTTTAAGTCAAGTCATTTCCGCGTTAAAGTTTTTAATTTTTGATTATTTTAAGTCGTGTCGTTCACGGGGTCTATCACGTATAAACAACGAACAACAATAAGGGGTGGCGCGTTTGGTGTTTTTGGGTGGCGGTGAGGGTGGTTGATGGCGTGTGGTGTAGGTAAAAATGAAGAGGAGAGTGAGACAAGTGTTTTGGTGGTGGTGGTGTGGGTGGACACGTGGCGGTGGCGGCGGTGGTGGGGTTTTCTGGCGGCGGCGGCTTAAGGAGGTAGAGAGAGAGAGAGAGAAAGTAGTGTTAAGTTTTTGAGTAAAATGGTGGATTGGTAGGGATAATGGGGTTTTTATTTCCATCAAGGGCCTTTAGTGTAATTTATTTTGAAAAATGGGAGGGGGCGGTTATATAAACACAAGGACCATAAGCGTAATTTTATTAAACTTTCCCGAAACACTATTAATGGCTCGTAAATTATATTAGTCGTGTCCGATAAATTTTCTAACTTGCGCCATCGTTCTTATATATATTTTTCCGTTAAATTTGATCATAAACACGTCTATTTCCGCTTAACGAGTTAAACATTACTATTTCTCACTTTTTTAGGTTTCTATTATGCCGACTCGAGTAGTGCCTAATATAACGTACCATCAAACATATCATAACTCATTCAATAACATAATCATTCACGAAATCGAATCAACGATATCAATCAAATCATCATAATTCCAAAAATAGTTTCTAAACTCGAGTAGTGCCTAATATAATGTACCATCAAACATATCATAACTCATTCAATAACATAATCATTCACGAAATCGAATCAACGATACCAATCAAATCATCATAATTCCAAAAATAGTTTCTAAAAGTCTGTTACTCGTTTTAATTAACGTAATGCGATACTTAAAAAGGCTCCCTAATTTACCAGTTGTCGCAGTCTATGTTCCAGGCAGGATCCGGAGGAGTCGGCGTCTGAAAAGCCTGAGGAATCATCGTAGCCTGCAACGGAAGAGAACTAGGAACCATGTAAGTATAGTTGCCTATATTACCACTTGGAATCATATGTTGAGTGCCAACAGTGGGCTGGCTAATCTGTTGAGCTTGCTGGACCGTGGGAACACCATTAATATCTCTAGGTAGCGCATAGGTCTCAGAACACCAAACTAGTGGTGTTCATCGGTTCGGTTATCGATTTATTCGGTTAATTTTTTTTTCTGAGTATAATCGAAAACCGAATCAAACCGAATTCAAATTGATTAAACCGCACCGAAAACCGAACCGAATAACCGAAAACCGAAACCCTCATACCGAAAACCGAACCGAATAACCCGAATTACATAAATTTAATAATTTATTCATTTATTTATATATATTTTATGCAAAAAAATTAATTTTCAAGTTTAAAAAATGTTATATATATATAATATAAAAGAGTTTTAATATATTTTTTTTATATAAATATATAAAATATATATATATATATTTATTTAAATTCGGTTTTCGGTTTGGATTGCTAAAACCATAACCGAACCGAAAACCGAACTTTTATTTCGGTTCGGTTCGGTTTTGGCAAATTCGGTTCGGTTACGAGTTCGGTTCGGTTTTGGTTCGGTTCGGTTTCGGTTTTCGGTTTATTCAGATATTACCCAACCCATCAACACCCCTACACCAAACACAGCAAGATCGCCTAAATTGGGTTCAGTACCACCTGGCAAAATATAAGAAATTCAATCTTAGCATATATCTCAGTTAAAAATTTAACAAGTTTTCTAGATATCAGTTTCCAGATTTTCATAAAACATAATTTAACAAGTTTTCTAGATATCAGTTTCCAGATTTTCATAAAACATCATCCTACTTTCAAGTTCTTCAATCAGACATTTAATCACAAACATATGAAAAAGTATATCTATTTTGCTAAAGAGAATTGATACCTATACCACATTTTTTGATTAATGCAACACAACTTGTGCATTACAGTTTGTACCGTATAATAATGTAATGCACAAATTGTGGTGCATTAATCAAAAAATGTGGTGCGAGTATCACCCCTTTTGCTAAACTAACACACGATTAATCAACAAAATGCTGGTATCTTGTACCTTCCCTATATTTTTTATAATAACATACAATACACAAAACAAATTAAGATATCAATGTAAGTTGATTTGTTTTATGACATGCTATTTTTCTTTGCAGCTTCTTTATTTCTATAAAAATAAAATGTGATTAAAAAATCTTTTAATATTACTTTTGTTCATTTACAAGTTGTAAACTGGACTGTTTTTATATGAGACTCGGTATGCCTAATGAGCATATTCTGCTAAATATTTGCATGTCAGTTTGTCAGTTTGACGAAGGCAGTAATTGGCATGTTTGTATAAATATCTGTATGTCAACGATATATCTATAAGGCCAATGCTAATGGTAACCACAAATATTATGGTCACCTCCTGTCACATTAGTGCCACATCAGCTTTCTCTGTACAAGACTACACCCAACCATAACTTGCTATTGGTGACCATATTTATTTTAGAGTAAACTACACCATTCGTCCTTGTGGTATACGTTGACCATCAAGTTTCGTCCTTTGACCGAAAAAATTGCACCGTTCGTCCCTAAATGCGAAACGTTATTTATCGTTGGTCCTTCACTTTAACGGGTCACCCTAACTGTCGTTAAATCCCTCATGTGCCATGCACATGAGGGTATAATGGTCATTTTACACTTAACTTCATCTCTTCCATTCAATTCATATCTATATCATATGCAGAAAATAACAGTCATCATCATCATCATCATATCTAACCATCAAAACCATTTTCACATTCACCAAACTTTTTTTAAACACACAAACAACTTCAAATCTATCCATGTTCAAATCTTTGTCAAATATCAACACCTCCGCCCAGATCTGTCACGCTGCTACCACCATCCACACACACCGCCGCCTTTGCAATCACCACCACTCAACCCCCTCAACACACCACCATCAATCAAAGATCCTTAGAGATCTAAGAAACCCATCATCGATCTATCAAAAACAACAAATAAAAACTTACCCGTGAATTTTATAAGATCATTAATCGAATCCATTTTTAGTTGGGTTTTGTAATCTGAGTTCATGTAAGAGTTAAAAAAAAATTGTTTGTGTGACAAAGAGATAAAAGAGTTGAAAAAAAATAGATCTATATTTGAGATTTGGTTGAGTGAAGAAAATAAAAAAGATTGTTGTAATAATGAAATTGTTGTAATAAGATTGTTGTAATAAGGTTCTTGGTGGTTGTGGTTGTGTAAGAAAAAAAATGTGTGGCGTGTGACTGGTTTTCAAGTGAGTTGCCTGCTGCAGGGTGTTGTTGTGCTTCGAGTTGTTGTGGCTCGAGTGGAATGGTAGCGAATATGCGGTTGGTGATGGGTGGTGAAGGGCGGAGGACGGTGGTTGAGAGGGTGAGTGTTGGTGTTTTGAGTATTGTGAGTTGGAGATATGTTGGTGTTGATGATGGCCTTAAATACTTGCAACATTTTCTTGAGCCTTGTGGTGTGTGATGAAAGGAATAGCTAGGTGAAATATAGAATTGTAAAGCAAGTTTGAATAGCATATATATAGTCTGGATTATTGATGCATTATGTATGCTTCTATTTTTTGTTTCATGGTCTGCAACAGGTGGTGTTTGGGATATGTCCAAATATCATCTTGTTTGGGATAAGTCAAAACCCTGAATCTTGATGAGTATGATAATGAGTCTTTTGTGGATTTACATGAGCACGGTGGGTGATGATCAGTTCTTGGTGAATTTAGAGGAGTATGTTAATGGTGGGTTTTGGTTGTGGTTTGTGTAAAAGAAAAGTGGTAATGAATTTGGTAAAGATAATATGTATAAAGAAAGAAGATGAAGTGTGAAATGACAAATATACCCTCCACTTAAATAGGCTTAACACCCGTTACTCACACCAGTTAGGGTGAGTGACCAACGCTGAGTAACGTTTCGCATTTAGGGACGAACGGTGCAATTTTTTCGGTCAAAGGACGAAACTTGATGGTCAACGTATACCACAAGGACGAATGGTGTAGTTTACTCTTTATTTTATTGCTTTATTTAATGCAACAGTGGTATCCTATGTTCAAAAATTATCACATTTACTCGGTTGGGTATCCAACCATAACATATAAAAAGTTGGGTATTTGATCGGTTGCATTCGGTTGGGTTAGTGGGCATAACTCGGTCACGTACTCGGTTGGAATGCAACCAACCAAGCAAACAACCTTCCATTAGCATTGGCCTAAGTATGCCTATGTAAATAATGAGAACATGAAAATACTATGTTATCTTTGTTTATATTGCCTTCCTAAATTAAGAATATGTGTACTAACTAATGGCTACTTCAAAACATAAAAATTGTAACAGGAGAGTTATTATATATATCAAATTTTTCTCACATACTAAGAAACTAATCCCCACCTTTTATCTAAAAAAAATCAATGATTGAGATTAAAAGCATTTTATTATTTCACCTATTTTTTAAAATTTAAATATCTTTTAAAACGTTAATCGTTATGCAAAAATAATTACACCATCGCCGACGAGCATTTAATTATCTTTCTATTATACTTTCAGAAAAAGATAAAAAAATGTTTTTTTTCACGTTTTTTCATCATTTTTTTTTTTTTTTCGAATATGAGATTTGCATTAAAAAATTACATGTGATTAAACACTAATTTAAATATCTCATGTGATATTAGTGTTAAATCACATATGATATATAATATTACATTTGATATTAGCGTTAAATCACATATAATATTTAGTGTTAAATCATATATGATATACATATCATATGTGATTAACACTAATATCACATGTGATATTCAAATTATTGTTTAATCACATGTGTTCTTTTTCATTCAAATTTTAGTAACGGAAAAAAAAAACGAAAAAAATGTAAAACAAACGTGAAAAACACGATAATTTTTTTTGTCAAAAGTATATCAAAGTGTTTATCTATAGAAAGGTAATTAAATGTTTGTCGTAATAGTATATATTTATTTCGCTTAACGATTAATGGTTTGAAAAATATTAATATTTGAAAAAAAAATGATGAAAATGGGTTTTTTAAATTGTTGGTATTAATCCCATCCATTAAATCAAATAAAAATGTAGGGAAGATGAAGGGTGGAGATTGATATGTAAAGAATGTTTTGTCTTAAATCAAATTGTAATTGAACAAAACTTTAAAATTAGAAAAGTTTATACGAACCAAGATATTGTCTACCCTTCAAGGCATCCACCCATTCTTCTGCAGCTTTATACAAGAATTCACGATCATTGTTGACTTTATACACTTTCCATTTCTTTTTCAGCAGAAAATAATGTTTTATTTCCACTTGTTTACAAAAAAAATACATGCACCAGGCATAAGAGTACTTCAATGCAAACCTTTTAGAGTCTTCGTAACAGCCTGAAATAGTAAGAATCATATTTACCAACTTCATTAGCAAACTGGAGTTAATGTCTGGACAGAGGTGCCAATTTCTACCCATTGTTGATACAAAAGTTGGACGTTCCTTATTTGGGGCTCCGGCTCTCGTACCAATTGCTGATTGTTGCTTGAGACCTGCGCACTAAGAGACAGAAAACACCGTTAGGCTTACCGTGGGATTGTCTCCCACGATTATCCTCCGGCGTGAGAGTAAGTAATCGGTTTTAGGGTTAAAGGAGAGTTAGGATTTATAAGTCGTACCTTTAACGAGGGATGTGATTCCCTTTATATATACACGGAATCCTTATTGGTTCCGTGTTCCCCAACATTCGGCGTATCCCGCCTAAATTGGTTGGGAATGATTATCTCCTTGATTAAGAGATATCCTCCATCTATTCCGTAAATAGATTTGTATTTGGGCCTTCGTGGGCCTAAACGCTTATTAGCGTAGCCCAGTTCGTGCTGGGCTTGTCAGTATTAGGCTTTGGGCGGGTTCGTGACCCGGATATAGACTATACGTCATCATGTCCCCACAGTCTAGTATGCGCAGTGAATAACTGCGGATGCTAGACTAATAGCCGTAGTCAAAGAAACAACAGCGAAGCGTAGCCAAGAAGCCATAAAAACATATCTTCCCATACATTGTATCTAGACATAGGATTAAAAAATTGGCTCCTCGTAAAGCGAGGGAAAGTTACTGCTGTGACGTCCCATCAAGCAATCTCAGCCACACAATTAGTGTTAGTGGGGTCCACGTGTCACTCATCGTGTGGGTGAGAGGAATTATATAACCCCTCGGTTCATTTCCACTTCGTTCACTCAGTAAAAACGTTCATCCGCCATTGCTAACAAGACATCAAACTTCAACCCAGAAAAACATTGTATTTAAAAGGTAACCGCGCGTGCGCTTTGTAAAAAAAACAATACCATGGTCAAGTATTTGTCTGCTTTCACCTCCAACCTCACCGAAAGTGATCTTCTAGAGTTCACTTCGGATTACTTTATACCGCTTGACGTGCATCCGGTTGTACCGGGTGCGCGAGCATCTATCGCGGATTTCCCCGAAGGGAAAATAGGGATATACACACGATTCTTTGAATTTAAAAATCAACGTGTGCCCCTATCCCGATTTGTGTGCGATGTTTTGAATTATTACGAGCTGCACATATCTCAGCTGCACTGCATTGGTGCGGCTAAAATTACTAACTTTGAGGTGAACTGCCGTTTGCTGGCGGTTAACCCAACCATCCACCTATTCCGTGCCTTTTATCACACCACATGGTCACATGGGTGGGTATCCTTTGCTAAGCGCGCCGGCAGATTTCAGTGTTATACTGAGAAAGTGGATGCGCTTAGAAACTGGAGAGAGTCGTTTTTCTGGGTAGACGACACATGCTTTCCGTGGCACTATGACTTTTTTACCCGGGGAACATTGCCAAGGGATGAGTGCCCCGTGCCTGGATCATATGTAGCTGAGGATGCGGAACTGATAAACGCAAACCGCATCCCCATTAGTTCCTATCCTGAGGACTTTTTGGTGCATATGGGCATCAGCCGTAATTATTTTGGTATGCCGGATGAGATGCCAATCTTTTTTGGCGCCAATGGTCAGGGTGGGTACTCATTCCTCGCACCTCCTTTTGTAAGAGTTTGCTGTTCTTTTCGCACATTATATAACCTGTGTTATTTGTTGTCTTTTATTGCGCAGAGATGGATCTTTTCACCGTCGTGCGCATAGCGAAGCCAATTGAGGTGAAGGTAGGGACGCGGCCCCTGAGGGAAGGAGAGGAGGCCATACTAGCGGCCACTGCAGGTCATACCATGGAGATGAACATAGGAGGAACATGTACTAGCTCCTCTGTTGCAGTGGAGGCGACACCGCTGCAGAGAGTGCCGAGCCCCCGTGTGCCTACTCTCGTTGCGCAGCCACCACCTGTAGCCGTGGCGCAACCTATGGAAGAAGAAGAGGAAGAGCCAGAATCTGGGTTACAGCGCAAGAGATCCCGCGAAGAGGATGGTGCGAGCTCCTCGAGGAAAAAACGCCCTGTAATTTTCACTGTGGAATCATCCACCAGTGATGTTGCGTCCTCGCACCCATCTGCTGATGTCGCTGGCCCACAGTAAGTGAATGTTGTCTTCTTCTTTTTTTTTTGCGCACCAGCTATTTGAGTGGGAAACTGAGAATGCTCTGTCCGTGTATGCAGGTTTGAACAAGTTGCGGAGTCTCCCCCCAAGGATAGTCCGGTACAGTCTGAGCCAGACAGCCAAAAAAATGAAGACTTAACTGCTGGGGATGCATCAGTGGGTCAAATGGTTGAGGAGTTGGCATAGGTGTCTGCGCACCAAGCTTCAATAGTGGAGAAGCTAAGGATGCGTATAGCTGGTGAAGGCAGCCAAAGTGCTCAAAAAGATGAGAAATTTTCTTTATTGGAAAAGCAGTTGGCTAGTGCCAGGGCTGAGGTAGAAAGTTTGAGCTTGTACGCACAAAGGCAAGCTGAGGAGAAGCTGGCACTGATGGGCCAAATAAGCCAAGAGCGCACAGAGTCATCAGGGTACAAGGCTTCGTTCCTCTGGGCCCTAAAATATCTGGAGAAGAGTAAGGATGCCTTGACCATGCAGTTGGAAGAATTTGGTGCCACTGTGGAGAGTGCTCTGGAGGTACAAGAGACGAAGCTGCATAAGCTTAGTTTGGAGTATGATGAGGAATTATATCCTCATCTGATGTCTGCCATCTCTGAGCGCAGGTGGCTTATCAGCCATGGTGTGCGTCTTGCTGCTTTGAGTACTCTTGAGTCCAAGGAGGTAGTGGAAAAACTTGGTGGGGTAGTCTAGTGTTCTTTGGCGCGAGCAAAATCAGTGGCTATAGAAGCGTTACAGGAGGCTAACTTGCTGAAGGTACCTGCTGAAAATGTTCCTGGGTATGATGCGCAGTCTTATGATAACCTGGTTGCTGCGATGAATAGGATGAAGACTTTAGAGCTACCCATGATTGCTCAGATGGAACGTGATCAGGATTATCCTATAACTGTTATTATGGAAGGATTGACCTTAGCGCGCCATCGTACTGATGCAGAAGCACAACCGGACTATTTTATGAAGCCCGATGTCTCTCAGTTGCAGGTACCTGTTTTTGCTCGCCCTAGGGATATTCTGAATCCCTTTGCTTTAGATAAAGAAATGTCCTTGAAGGAAGTATTGGAAGCGCATGCGACCAGACTTGCTAGAAAAGAAGGTATTAAGGGTAAAGCAACTTTGTGCGTGGTTGGTGCTGCTCATCTTCCAAGGTCTGATGGGGTACCAGTGAGTGTTGCTACCGTGTCTCCCCAAGATGCGGACTTCATGAAGAGGCTTAGCGAGAGTGTAAGTACTACAAGCCGCGTAGGGACTTCATTACTGGAGCGATCTAATAGTATATAGGATTGTATATCTTCTGTAAGAACATAGTCTTGGATAAAGATCATCTTTTGCTAAATGTATGTTAATATTTATTGCCTCTTGTGACATGCGTATTTATCTGTCTATCTTTGCGTAAAAGATATATTTGTCCAGTTGTACACGAGCGCAAATAATATGGGAAATTCATAGTCATGTATGAAAATCATAGTATACTTAAACATAGTTTCTAAGTAATAGTGTCATAGTCGTGTATGATGTGATATACAGCGTACTGTAAATATCATCTTAAAGAACCAAGCGTGTTGAATCCTTATGTTGTTAAACGCGCACCATATGCATAGTTACGCATCCGTCGTGGGAAGCGCACAACCTTATCCCAACGTCTTGAGAACAAGGTGTTTAACAAGGATACGTGATCCAATGTTGATGGGTTTGCAACCCTCTTACTCAACAAGTTGTTTAGTAGGTTAACTTATCCTTTTACCATCGTGGGTGTATTTAGTGCATGCACGCCACGTAGGCTAAAAATGAAAATTTGTTAAGACATACAATGTATGGAAATAACAAATCAAAATATGTCGCGGAGTTAGCTAGAAACCGCGGCGTTGTATTGATACTTGCAAGCGTTTATGAGAAATAAGTAAAACATTATTCTAAGGAAAATAAAAAATAAATACATAGATGTGTATTGGGCACTTTAGTGAAGTGCAGGAGCGTCTGTGCGCTGGGCCGTAGCCACTCTTATAGGTAGCACCTCTTGAGGTTGCAGATGTTCCATGTGCGCGGCAGTTCACGACCATCCAAGCCTCGTAGCTTGTACGCGCCTGTTCCCAATGCTTCAGTAACCTCATAGGGTCCTTCCCACTTTGGTCCAAGCTTACCTGTGTCTTCTGCGTGGCTCGCATCGTTGGCGCGGTAAACGAAGTCACCTGGTCTGAATGAAGTACGGCGCACTTTAGCGTCATAGTATCCCTTCATCTTTGACTTTGATTTTTCTTCCCGGATAGCTGCGCGTTCGCGCCGTTCTTCGAGCAGGTCTAAGTCTACACGTCTCTCGTCATCATTGGTTTCCACATTGATTTCCGTAGTGTGGATAGTTGGCATTCCGATTTCGGCTGGTATGACGGCTTCTGTCCCGTAGACTAGAGAAAAGGGAGTGTCTCCCGTGCTGGTTTTGATTGAGGTGCGATGCGCCCACAAAACATGCGAAAGTTCTTCCACCCATCTTCCTTTGTGCTTGTCCAAACGTGCCTTAATTCCTTCACCCAGGCTTCGATTCGCACGTTCAACTAGGCCATTGGTTTGTGGGTGTTTTACTGACGCAAAGTGTTGTGTGATGTTTAGCTTCTCGCACCAGTCCTTGAAAGGGTTGTCGCAGAATTGTTTCCCGTTGTCCGAGATAAGCTCACCAGGTAGACCAAAGCGGCATACAATGTTTTCCCAGACGAAGCGCTTCACCTGGTTGCCAGTGATTGTTACCACTGCCTTTGCTTCGATCCACTTGGTGAAGTAGTCTATGGCAACTATGAGGAACTTTAAACCTCCTGCTGCAACAGGAAAAGGACCTGCAATGTCAATACCCCACTTGTGGAATGGCCATGGCGCCGTAATTGGTGTTAATTCCTGCTGTGGTTTGCGGGGAATGGGTCTGTGGACTTGGCAGTCGCTGCACTTTCTTATCAAATCCCGCGCATCGCGGTGCATGGTGGGCCAATAATAGCCTGACCGTAAAGCGCGCGCCACCACTGACCGTGGTCCTGAATGCATACTGCATGAACCTTCGTGGATTTCTCGTAGTACATAGTTTGCTTGTAAGGGACCAACACAGCGGAGCCATGGTTGCAAGAAAGAGCGTCGATATAGGATGTTGTCCCGAAGTTCTAACCTTTGCGCTGTGCGCCGTATCCTTCGGGCTTCTTGCTGTTCTTGGGGTAATACTCCCTTGCTTATGAATTCGACTATTGGTGTCATCCACGTAGGTCCGTCTTCCTCTATTACCGTGGATACTTCCATGTCTAAGATGGATTTGCTTTTCAATGTTTCCACCAACACCTCTTTGGATAGGTGCGCAAAGCTTGTGGATGCGATTTTGCTCAGTGCATCCGCCTTGCGGTTTTCCCCTCTTGGAACCTGTTTGATGGTAAACCTGTCAAAGTTTTGAATTGCTGCCTTGGTTTTTTCAAGGTATTGAATCATGTTTTCCTCCTTGGCTACATACTCGCCTAACACGTGGTTGGCTACCAGTCTGGAGTCCACATTCGCTTCCAGGTTGCGTACGCCCATTCGAGATGCGATGCGTAGTCCCGCTAGTAAGGCTTCATACTCTGCCTCATTATTTGTCGCTGTGAATTCGAAACGCAGTGCATAAGTGAATTCCATTCCTTCTGGGTTTGTGAGGATGAGGCCTACTCCTGACCCATCCACGCATGAGGAGCCATCTGTGAACAAGATCCATG
>OU343218.1:11740571-11755121 GCA_910596185.1 Chrysanthemum makinoi
AACATTGGTATCAAGAGCCAGGTCGGTTTGTTATTTATGGTTGATTTTGGTGATGCTTTCTTATCAAAACCTTCCTTGTATTAAAATCTGTTTTTTAAACAAAGTCTTAACCTTTCAATACACTTTTGTTGTTATCATATTTTTTTACAAGTTTATGTATCTTGTTGGTCAACACAAAAAGTCCATATCTTGTATTATGTCCTGCCTTGGTCTTTAACCGTCCAAACATGCTACTTTTATGCCTTTTTGTACCAATATATCTCTGCGGAAATATATGTGGTCAACCGCCATCTTCGTATCAAATCAAAAACAGATGCAATTTTATGCTTTTTTGGGTATTTTATGAAGATGGTCGGATTTTTCACGGAAACTCCGCTTCAAAAGTGGTCAGCGGTCAAAACCCTAAACTTACGCAGATGCGGAATCTATTAAAAGGTGTTACGCCGTAGTCATGAAGTTACTGGTAAGAAAAGTTACGCGCAGGTTACGCCTGTCCTGCTTACGCGATAAGCGTATTCTACGCTAATATGCTTTACGATGCTATAAGCATGCTCACGCTGCAGTGGTTCAATAATGCTACGCCAGAAGTTGTCAAATGAAGTTACGCCAAAAAATAGACCAAAGACCA
Source organism: Chrysanthemum makinoi (assembly GCA_910596185.1). Lineage (NCBI taxonomy): Eukaryota > Viridiplantae > Streptophyta > Magnoliopsida > Asterales > Asteraceae > Chrysanthemum > Chrysanthemum makinoi. Next base: position 11,741,200 of record OU343218.1, read on the forward strand.
CAAACGAAAACCAAATACCAAACTGTGACTTCAGTTTATTATCACCATCACTAGTCATGATTCAAAATAAAACATCCCTAATCCAATATCAACCTCGACCAAACCCTATAACCATCTCCGACACAATCAAAATCCCATCCTCCACATATTATACTCTTATCTCCATCAAGACTCGAACAGTAAATGTAAAAACTTAACTGGATCTCAGATTACACCTCTTTGGTATATTAATGTTTTGAACAAAATCAAAAACCAAAAGGTGTTTATCATCATCGATGCTTATTAATCTTTTATCCGAATGTAAAAGAAAGTTTTATAACAATTATGTTACAAACTTTTCTTTAATTCGTTCAAACCAAAACAAAACAACATAAATGGCGACCCTACCTGAGACCCCATCCAAAGGATCTTGAAGTCGTGACTTTCTTGATTCGTATTGTGCTAAAAACGTAGATGGGATTAAGGAGTATGGTTCTTGTCGGTACTATAGCAAAAAGATGCGGTATCATCTTTTATGCTCGATTTGTGCTGATTGATTTTCATAGATGGAGATAGATCTTGGTGGGTGACTGAATATTATGAGAGCGTGGGAGGCAGATGAGTTGATGATGGCGTCTGTTTTGATTAGGGTTAAGGAGTGTATAATGGGGATTAGGGTTAAAAGTATCTTATCACATCCCTTTTATACCCGTAAATCTTTTAGGGTTGTGTTTGGATCAATTGAATGGATCGATGCTTATTTATTTCTGCTGGGCCCAACTGAACTCAGTGGACTGGATTGGGCTTGAAACATATATCACTTTGATTCATTTTGGCTGAGTATGTGGAACAATAGATTTGGACTAATGTTCGGTTTGGTGTACATGGATATTATATCCGTGAACTTCTTTTGTCTAAATTCATTTGTGCTAAAATTTGATTAAGAAAAGTTTTGGATTATGGTTGGATTTCGACATAGTTTTTTCACGAGGATACATTTTTGACAAGATCGGGAAACCATTATCAAGTTCATTAAAACCTTTAACAAAGGCTAGTTTTGGGCATGTAACCGCAATATGTGACTACGGAGTTTATTCTTTATTATTTATTTGAGGTTGAAGTGGGATATCATGGATGCGTGTACTTAGTATCTGAAGATATCGGGGTTGGTTGGATGCATGATTCTTCGAGATCCTTGTTCGAGTTTAAACCGTTACGAATGACAAAGACTTGAGTTATCTAGTTGAACCTGATGTAAGGAGTTACGTTGTTGTGCTCACAGACATATAACTATCACTTTAAGGATTACGTTGTTGTGCTCAAGTGTCACACTACGGTGTGGATAATTTGAGAAACTTTAAGTTTACCTTTTTTCGATGGTGTTAAGAAAAAGGGTTCTTCGTCTGACAATAGTGCAAGTTTAAGTCACAAGTTCGGGTTATACTACTTCATTCTCAAGTTCGTCATATTGGGTTTTCTCCATCGTGGTACTTACAAGCGGTCGAATGATAATGGGGTCGGTAAAGAGTTAGGCGAGAAGAGTATACACGTAGAAGTCTTATCGACAATTGATTCTCACGAGTTATTTATGGTACTTCACACTTGTTCGATTAATTGAACATACATGGTTTCGATGTCTCCAATTACATCATCAACATACGTGGTGTATGATTCTGATTCATTGAAAACATCGGAGGAGAAGATAGGTGGTGTCTGCTTCCTTTGTTGTTTTGTATTTTTGCGAAAACCCTCCCCTCATGAATTTCTTCAATCGGGGAAGAAATGAGGCGATCGTGGTCTAAGCGTCTCACTTTGGTGTCATCATCTCACTTTCACAGAGTTATCGTGCGTGAAGTTACCTAAATATGATGTTGTGATGCCTCACACACACGGTCATTTTATCGGTAATTGCAGATTCACTTTGGTAACTATTAGATAGACCGCAACATTCAGGGGGAAGTCGTTTCATTTAGTCTTTCGTGGTTTGTTTGGTGTGAAGCATCTATATATGTGAGAAGATCTTGTTGATTTCTTGCATGTTACCCCGAGCGGATTTTCATAATAAGTCGGTTACCTTGTGTGGTTTCTTGCTCATCTACAAATTCCGTTCGTCTTGGCGTCAAAAGTTAGAGGAAATGTTCACTACATCAAAGTTTGAATGTAAAAGGCGGTTGTCGGTTTGGGGGATTGAAACTTCGCCAAGGGTGTGCGAAGAAATTTGCTAAAGACATGCGGAATTGGGGAAGTTAATCAATTTATGCATATTACTTCATTTTCCTACAAGTGAAAGCGGTTCTCAAGTCAAGGTACGAGGAAGACAAAAGCGTAACCTTTCATCATCCTCGAAGCTTGAAGAGCTTATGAGGACCTTTCTTTATTTGTTTTCTATATTTGTAGTAAATGTTGTAAGTAATCCCTTATGTCGTCCCATTGGGGAAGATTGTTGGAATCGCTCTAACTCGTAAATGGAGCGAAATTGGCCGGGATTACTATTTCTATCTTTGTTACCTCAAACACATGGGCTTGTTATGTCAATTACCTATAGATGTATGTGTTTGGGTATATAAACCCCTCCATACTTCCATGGAGGGGTGAGATCTCTTTGTGTAAACTTCACCTTTCTTATCAATAAACACATAGTATTTCCCTTCTCTCTCTAGTTTCTCTCTCTAACATGATGAAGATGTTCTTTCATCTTCCCCGACCTCCCGAATCACCAAATCACCCATAAACACGATCCTAACAGTCAGAGTGAGCGTACTATACAAACCTTAGAAGACATGCTTAGGGCGTGTGCCATCGATTTCGGCGGGAATTGGGATACTCATCTTCCATTGGTCGAGTTCTCTTATAACAACAGTTACCATTCTAGCATAGAGATGGCACCCTTCAAATCACTTTACGGACGAAAGTGTCGGTTCACCCAAATAGAGTGAAAGTCAAATGATTGGACTGAGATAGTACTAGAAACCACGAAAAGATAATCCAAATCAAGGATAGACTCAGGTCGCATGGCCAGTCAAAGAGCTATCTACAACCAAACGAAGACCCTAGAGTTTTCGTTGGTGATCATGTGTTACTTAAAGTGTCACCATGGAAAGTGTCGTTTTGGTAAGAAAGGGAAATTAGCGCTAGATATGTGGGACCATTTGAGATCACCAGAGAATCGGTCCATAAGCTTACCGACTAAGACTACCTCAAGAGCTAAGTGGTGTTCATGACCGCGTTTCGTTGTCGAATCTCAAGATGTCTTGGCGATCAGACCTTACATACCATTGGAAGAAATTAAGATAGATCCTAAGTTGCACTTTGTAGAAGAACCAGTTAAATCATGGAGCGTGAGATCAAAAGTTGAAGCGTAGAAAGATTCCTATCGTCAAGGTTCGATGGAATTCTAGCGAGGACCTGAGTTTACGGGAGCGAGAGGATCGAGATGAGACTTAAGTACCCGAACCTTTTTGAAGAAAGACCTCCCATGAGTAGTACTAGCTGAATTTCGTGGAAGAAATTCTCTTAAAAGGGGGTAGACTATAACAACCCGCAATTTTACAGGTCTTTACTCAACCTCAAACTCGAAACTAATTACTTTTGATATTTAAATTTTCACTTTTATGTATACCCGTTAAGTCAAACGCGTAACCGAAAATTTTTTTTTTTAAACCGCATCAAACAAAATTTAGCATACGTAAGATATGTATTATAAGGCTTTTACAAACATGTTTTAAGTGTCTATGCATTTTATTTTTTCATTCTTACGTTAAAGCTTACATTTCGCATTTTCGGCCATGCATGCATGCATAAACACTTGCCAACTTTCATAGTTCATGTGGAATACATAATAACACATATAATTATCATCTAATATCAAATTTTAAATCACTTATTCCTTTTCTTGGTTTTGCAGCCCTTGCTATACATGGTATATGCAACATTTTTGATCCTATACACATCCATATTGGTGTATAACAATATTCTATGTTCCTTTGGCATCCCAATGAAAGTTTGATTCTTGCCTTGGTTAAGCAAATACACGACAACCACAATAAAATGAAAACAACAACACTCCATTTGATCTAGCAAAAGTAGGAATCATGCAAAGCTTCTTTTAACCTTTCCTAAAATACAACCTTGTATACTACAAGTTAGCTAGCTTCTTTTCACAACCACTCCTTCCAATCACACAACACCACGACAAAAACAATTTGAAGACACAATCTCTTTCTTGAGCCTCACACCCCACGCCTAACATCACATGAGTGCATAGAATTTGCTAGTTTTCCTCTTATGTCTCTACACAAACATGTGATGCATGTTTTACCATTCAACCTATCTATTTTGATCCCATATATGCCAAATAAACTAACCACTATCAAACACACAATATCACTCACACTCTCACCCACATTCACGCAGCAAGAGGAGGAGCAGGGCAAAGAGATTTTGGGTTTTCACTTCAATTTGGTGTAACATAAATTGGTATTTTTAGTCAGGCTTAGTAGGGTGTCCTTTGGATTCTTGGTAATCTTTGTGTTCTTCATTCATCCTCATCAACTAAGTAAGCTATCTAAATCTACTTTCATATATTTCATACTCATTACACATCATACATGTTCCAATTTCGTTCTTTTATACACTTGCTATGTTGAGAACTTGCTTAAAAAAAAAACTTGAAAACAAAGCTATACCTTGCTGACCAAATTATACGACTCACACATGAACCTAAATAAAATAGCTACACAATTTTTCTTGAAAAACTGGAATAAACATACTTATATATATGTGGAAGGATGTACCATGATTAGTTTCGGAATTTTATAAAATGTTTTGCTATGTAAAATAATTTCAACAAGTGAAGTTACACTCAATGACTTTTTCTGGTTCGAATTTTAAGCGAGAAAACACCCACTTGAGACATTTTGGCTAAAAATAATAAACTAAAAAGTGTTAGGGAACATCTTAGATTAGATTTAGTGAGTTTAATGGAGCCGTGACGATAAATAATGAAGGAAATATGGCTAAAACACGACACGACAAATTTCATTTTTACGGCAGCAGTGACCTCGTGCCTAAATCGATTAAAGCTGTACTAATTGGCACATGGGAAAAATAGCGGAGACCAGATTTGGAAACTAGATTCAATGTAGATAATTTTAGGTTTTTGAAATGCATAATTTCATTAAGAAGCAGTGAGCTACAGTCTTTTAACTCGACAAAAGCTGTTTGGAAAACCCTATAAAAGGGTTGAATATTTTCAGTTGAAATATTTGTTTAAAAACGAGTTATCATGGATTAAGGTTTGTAGAAATCAAAAGTATACATATAGACTTGAGTTTAGCAATTTGAAACACTAGAAACGGACCCTTTTTGAAAAAGATCTGAACCCGTAAAGTTGGGAGAAAATCACTTTTATATACTTTTTACGAAATAACCATTTAACGTCAAAAATTTCATTTATCATATTTTGAGTCATAAAACCTCATTGCAAGTGTATACAAACCACTTTGCATTTAAAACTCATATGCATATAGTACATATCATATTTTCTCAAACGACTTAAATTATTAGGTCGTGGTTAAGACTTTCGGGTTACATTTCAAGTATTCGCATTTGTTTCCGTCATCATTGCTTGCTAAGGTGAGTTCTCGTAGCCCACTTTACATGTTTTCCTTGGGGAAAATGGTACTCAAATGATGTTTTAACTATTTTTATCTTTGTGCTAAATGTTTACATGTTTTTGGACAATATGCGTTTGATTGAATTATGTGACTTCCTTGTGATGACATTGTGTTTCATGTATGCTGCAACTGTTTAACCCGTTTGGAGCGAAACAAGTTGATAGTACTATCGGGGTAGCTCCCACCATTGGTAACATGTGTGTAACATTATTGGTAGGTTAGGTTATGCGCTAGCACGTGTTTCATATTCATATATCTTGCTCACTATTGTCCTACACTACTATGCACAACTTTGTTGTTTAACTCTTAAACCTCTGAGCTCACCATCTTTATGTTGACGTTTTAGTATCCATTTTCAGGTGTTAGAACGAAGTTGCATAGAAGGTTAGTATTGGCACGACCTAGGCGACATAAGACAAGACTCTACAGTGTGTTCGAGGAGTTGTGCATTTGGAAATGCCCCCTTTAGACTTGATTATTGTGAACTTATGTAGTAAGACTTGTATCCACCGTATTATGGATCATTGTAACTTTGACTTGGTTGTGATGAATGCATTTAGTATTTCTCTATCGACACCTTGTGTTCTTGGTTATGAAGTTATACCAGTAAATGTCATTCCGCTGCGCCATTTTGGGGTGTGTGAGATTGGCATCGAGCCTTGGTTATAGAGAATTAGGTGGTTTAACGTAGACTATAACCTAGGAACCTTCATATAGTTTGCATTATAGGACCTACATGTGCGGTTATGTGTTAGTGCCCAATATTTGCTTTAGGAACCCTTCTTGAATTAAGTCAATTTATTTTCAAACCCCTTAAGTTTCTTAAACAACTTGCACCTTAATTTCAAGACTGTTCTTGTTTGATTGGGTTCTTGAAATTTATATGGGTGCAAGTTGTTAATTAACTTGATGGATTTGAGGAATTGACTTAAGGATGGAATATAGGTTAGATGGAGTGAAGTGATGATGATAAGAAAATGTAGCATGATGTTATTCTAAAAGCGCCGGCCAGCGTTTTTATAATAATATGATGCGACATGGACTTATCAAATTCATGGATTGTCAAATAGGAAGTTGGACATAAGGCTGCGACCGTATACCGATCTACCATACCTCCCTCCTAACTAACGTTTATCGATATCCTCCACGATAGAAATCATGCCTCTAAGAAGATCAACTTCGAGTTAACCGTGGTGGTGCAACCAAAGGGTGGAAGGACTGGTGGTCGAGGATAGGAAGGTGGTAGCCTTTGGAACGGCGGACGTCAATGGGAATCGACTTTTCCGCCATGATCTCCGAGCAACTAGGGGTTTGCTACCCACTTCGTCACCCAAGTTGGCGATCACATGGTAACAAGGGAACAACGGGCGGGAATGACCATGCGGAACAATGGCGGAAGTGACCAAAACAATGACGGCAACAACAACAATGATGGCAACAACAATAATGGTGGCAAAGGATGCTCGTCAAGGAATTTTCGACATGCAAACCGGTGGACTTTGATGGCAACGGACGTGCGTTAGATTATACTCGATGGGTTGAAAAGATGGGTGATTGACATAAGTGGTATGCGACCCACAAAAGGTGAAGTATGCCACATGTTCATTGGTTGGGAAAGCATTGACTTGGTGGAACACGCAAATTCAAGCCAGAGGCAGGGAAGTTGCCATAGGCATGACTTGGGATGACTTTAAGGCTTTCTTTGAAGGAGAATCTGCCCAAACAGCGAAATGCAAAAGTTAGAGAATGAGTTCGGAACCACGCTATGGTGGGAGCTGGTCATGCGTTTACGGATCGGTTCCATGAACTAGAAGTTGGTTCCTCATCTAGTCACTCGAGTCCAAGAAGAGAGGTACATCTATGGTTTGGTCCACGAGATTGGCGGGATGGTGAAAGCGAATGAGCTGCTACTATTAGTGCGATCACTGAAATCGCAACCTTAACGGATGAAATGGTCGGGAATGGGAAGTTGTCCAAGAGTGGTGATAAGAGGAAGGCGTGGCGAGCCAAGTAAACAAGAAGGTGCAAGGTGACAATAAGAAAGCGAAATGGGAAAGCGATTCGTAGCAACAACCACGGACAAGAAAGGTTATGTGGGTTCTTATCCTAAGTGTGCTAAATGCAACTACCATCACCCGGAGACTACGCCATGTCAAGTGTGTTTCAATTGCAAAAAGGGTGGTCACGTGGCAAAAGATTGTCGGGCACCCACTAAACTGGTGGCACCAATAAACACCGTTAAGGGCATGTTATGAATGTAGAAACCGAATCATCTTGAATGCATGTCCTAGGTTGAATGGGACGAGGACAAGTTGAACAACGAATCAGGCTTTAGCAATTGGTGGAAACAATGCAAACCGTGGTAACAATGGTAACCCGGCTAATTGCGGGCATTTGTAATGGCGAAGAAGGGCGTCGGGACCGAACATCGTGGCAGTGCGTTCTCTTTAAGCGACCACTATACTCTGTGCTATTTGATTACGTTGCGATTATAGCTTTGTCTCCACTAAATTCATGCCTTTGTTAAATATGGAACCCGATAGACTAGACTTTAGTTACGAAATTGAAATAGCAAGTGGTCAAAGGGTAGAAACAAATGAGATCGTTCGCGGGTGCACACTAGAATTAGAAGACCGTACCTTTAGGATCGACTTAATACCATTCGGATATGAAAGCTTCGACGTGATTGTGGGAATGGACTGGTTGTCCAAGCATAAGGTTGAAATAGTGTGTCATGAGAAGATGGTCCGAATACCACTACCAAATGGTGAGTTTCTTAAGGTCTATGGAGAGACACTTGAAGAAAAAGTGAGACACCTCATGAGCATGAAAGTAGGCGTCGAGAAACTAGAAGATATCCCAATTATGCGTAATTTCCCGAAGTATTTCCCGCGACCTACCCGGATTACCCCTTTCACGAAGTTCAATTTGGATAGACCTAATTCTGGAGCAATGCCGTTGCAAAGTATCCTATAAACGCTTGGCGAAATGGAGGAGTTGTTTAATCAACTCAAGGAACTCCAAGACAAAGGTTTCATTCGACCTAGTTCTTCGCCATAGGGGAGCACGGTATTATTTGTCAAGAAGAAGGATGGTTCGTTTTAGAATGTGCATTGACTACCGGGAATTGAACAAACTAACTATTAAGAACCGTTACCCTCTCCCGAGAATCGATGACTTGTTTGATCAACTACAAGGATCACGATACTTGTCCAAGATAGATCTTTGTTCGGCTACAATCGGTTATGAGTACACGAAGGCGACATCCCAAAACAGCGTTTAGAACTCGATATGGTCATTTCGAGTTTCTGATTATGCCTTTGGTGACAAATGCGCTGCGGTCTTCATGGACTTGATGAACCGAAAGTGTGCGAGCCATACTGACAAAATTTGTTATATTCATCGATGACATTTTGATCTATTCAAGACAAAGAGGAACATGAAATGCATCGAGTTAATCCTAGAGTTACTCAAGAGAAGCATGCAGCGAAATTCTCAAAGTGTGAATTCGGCTACAAGTCAATTCCTTGGACATGTGGTTAACAAAGATGGCATTCATGTGGATCCCAAGATCGATCGTGAAGAATTGGGAAGCCCCTAAGTCCCCAGCGGAAGTCGCTCATTCTAGGCTTAGGCGGGTTACTATCGACGATTCATCGCGAACTACTCCAAGATTGCCAAACCTCTTACTTTGTTGACTCAAAAGAATAAGAAGTGCAATGGGGCGAAGAACAATAAGAAGCCTTTCAAACCTTGAAGAACAATCTGTGTAATGCTCCAATCCTAGCCCTCCCCAGATGGACCGAAGATTTTGTAGTATCTTGTGACGCATCATGTCAAGGTCTTGGGTGCGTATTAATGCAAAGAGGCAAAGTGATTGCCTATGCATCCCGGCAGTAAGATTCACGAGAAAACTATACCACCCATGATGCGGAGCTAGGTCGTAGTATTAAGCTCTCAAGATATGGAGGCATTACTTGTATGGGGCGAAAAGTATTATCTATCTGATCACAAGAGTCTCCAACATATCTTCGATCGAAAGAGAGTTGAATATGCGCCAAAGGAGATGGATAGAACTCTTGGCGATTATGACTGCGGTCGCTACCACCCGGTAAGGCGAACGTAATAGCGATGCTTTGAGTAGGAAGGAAAGACTCAGAGAAAAGTAAAAGCCATGAGTATAACCATACGGTCGGGTATCAAGGATAGGATCTTGGCGGCTCGGAGGAGGAAGCATCTAAGGATATGGATGCACCACGAGAAACTCTGAGGTCTAGGTAGTCAATTGGAGAAAAAGGGTGTGATTGGGTGTACTTTGTAGACCGAATTTGGGTACCGTTAAGTGGTGACGTGAGAACCCTAGTCATGGACGAAGCACATAAATCGAGATACTCCGTCCACGGGAGGCGGATAAGATGTATCGACCTTAGAGATTTATGCTTGTGGGATGAAGAAAGACATAGCCGTCACGTTAGCAAATGCCCGACTTGCTCAAAGGTGAAGGTGAACATCGAAACCATCGGTATGTTGCGGCAACGGATATTCAGTGGAAGTGGGAAAAAGATAACCATGGACTTCATCACGAAGTTGCCAAGAACGATGGCGGGCATGATTCAATCGGGTTATTGTAGGCAGTTGACTAAGTGCTAACATCCTACCTATTCGAGAGGATTATAAGATGGATAAATTGGCAGGCTGTACATCAATGAAATAGTGGCAAGACATGGCGTGCCGATATCGATAATATCGGATCGTGATAGTAAACTGCGTCAAACTTTGCAAGCATTGCGAAGTCAATGGAACACGGACATGATGCGGCCTACCATCCATGGGACCGATGGTCGAGAGTGGCGTACTATACAAACCTTAGAAGACATGCTTAGAGTGTGCCATCGATTCGGCGGGAATTGGGATACTCATCTTCCATTGGTCGAGTTCTCTTATAACAACAGTTACCATTCTAGCATAGAGATGGCACCCTTCAAATCACTTTACGGACGAAAGTGTCGTTCACCCATTGCATGGAAGAAGCGGTGAAAGTCAAATGATTGGACACGAGATAGTACTAGAAACCACTGAAAAGATAATCCAAATCAAGGATAGACTCAAGGTGCGCGTGACCGTCAAAAGAGCTATCGGACAACCCGGCGAACCCTAGAGTTTTCGTTGGTGATTATGTGTTACTTAAAGTGTCACCATGGAAAGTAATCGCGTTTTGGTAAGAAAGGGAAGTATATGTGGGACCATTTGAGATCACTGAGAGAATCGGTCCGATAGCTTACCGACTAAGACTACCTCAAGAGCTAAGTGGCGTTCATGACACGTTTCACGTGTCGAATCTCAAGAAGTGTCTTCTTGTCGGACCTTACCGCGTTACCATTGGAAGAAATTAAGATAGATCCTAAGTTGCACTTTGTAGAAGAACGGTAGAAATCATGGAGCGAGATCAAAAGTTGAAGCGTAGAAAGATTCCTATCGTCAAGGTTCGATGGAATTCTAGCGAGGACCGAGTTTACACGGAGCGAGAGGATCGATGAGACAAGTACGAAGAAGAAAGACCCATGAGTAGTACTAGCTGAATTTAGTGGAAGAAAATCTCTTAACGGTGAACTATAACAACCCGCAATTTTACAGGTCTTTACTCAACCTCAAACTCGAAACTAATTACTTTTGATATTTAAAATTTCACTTTTATGTATACCGTTAAGTCAAAGCAGCGTAACAGAAACAAATTTTTCGTAAACGGCATCAAACAAAATTTAGCATCGTAAGATATGTATTATAAGGCTTTTAAACATGTTTTAAGTGTCTATGCATTTTATTTTTCATTCTTACGTAAAGCGCTTACATTTCGCATTTAGGCCATGCATGCATGCATAAACACTTGCCAACTTTCATAGTTCATGTGGAATACATAATAACACATATAATTATCATCTAATATCAAATTTTAAATCACTTATTCCTTTTTCTTGGTTTTGCTTGCTATACACATGGTATATGCAACATTTTTGATCCTATACACATCCATATTGGTGTATAACAATATTCTATGTTCCTTTGGCATCCCAATGAAAGTTTGATTCTTGCCTTGGTTAAGCAAATACACGACAACCACAATAAAATGAAAACAACAACACTCCATTTGATCTAGCAAAAGTAGGAATCATGCAAAGCTTCTTTTAACCTTTCCTAAAATACAACCTTGTATGCTACAAGTTAGCTAGCTTCTTTTCACAACCACTCCTTCCAATCACACAACACCACGACAAAAACAATTTGAAGACACAATCTCTTTCTTGAGCCTCACACCCCACGCCTAACATCACATGAGTGCATAGAATTTGCTAGTTTTCCTCTTATGTCTCTACACAAACATGTGATGCATGTTTTACCATTCAACCTATCTATTTTGATCCCATATATGCCAAATAAACTAACCACTATCAAACACACAATATCACTCACACTCTCACCCACATTCACGCAAGAGAGAGGAGGCGAGGGCAAAGAGATTTTGGGTTTTCACTTCAATTTGGTGTAACATAAATTGGTATTTTTAGTCAGGCTTAGTAGGGTGTCCTTTGGATTCTTGGTAATCTTTGTGTTCTTCATTCATCCTCATCAACTAAGTAAGCTATCTAAATCTACTTTCATATATTTCATACTCATTACACATCATACATGTTCCAATTTCGTTCTTTTATACACTTGCTATGTTGAGAACTTGCTTAAAAAAAAACTTGAAAACAAAGCTATACCTTGCTGACCAAATTATGCGACTCACACATGAACCTAAATAAAATAGCTACACATTTTTTCTTGAAAAACTGGAATAAACATACATATATATATGTGGAAGGATGTACCATGATTAGTTTCGGAATTTTATAAAATGTTTTGCTATGTAAAATAATTTCAACAAATGAAGTTACACCGCTAATGACGACTTTCTGAATTTTTAAGCGAGAAAAGCACCACTTGAGACATTTTGGCTAAAAATAATAAACTAGAAAGTGTTAGGGAACATCTTAAATTAGATTTAGGGAGTTTAATGGAGCCGTGACGATAAATAATGAAGGAAATATGGCTAAACGACACGACAAATTTACATTTTTACGTACAGCGGTGATACCTAAATCGATTAAAGCTAATTGGCACATGGGAAAAATAGCGGAGACCAGATTTGGAAACTAGATTCAATGTAGATAATTTTAGGCTTTTGAAATGCATAATTTCATTGAGAAACGAGTGAGCTACGAGTCTTTTAACTCGACAAAAGCTGTTTGGAAAACCCTATAAAGGGTTGAATATTTTGATTGAAATATTTGTTTAAAAACGAGTTATCATGGATTAAGGTCTGTAGAAATCAAAAGTATACATATAGACTTGAGTTTAGCAATTTGAAACACTAGAGCGGACCCTTTTGAAAAGATACGAACGTAAAGTTTGGACGAAAATCACTTTTATATACTTTTTACGAAATAACCATTTAACGTCAAAAATTTCATTTATCATATTTTGAGTCATAAAACCTCATTGCAAGTGTATACAAACCACTTTGCATTTAAAACTCATATGCATATAGTACATATCATATTTTCTCAAACGACTTAAATTATTAGGTCGCGGTTAAGACTTTCGGGTTACATTTCAAGTATTCGCATTTGTTTCCGTCATCATTGCTTGCTAAGGTGAGTTCTCGTAGCCCCACTTTTTACATGTTTTCCTTGGGGGAAAATGGTACTCAAATTATGTTTTAACTATTTTTATGTTGTGCTAGACTGTTTACATGTTTTTGGACAATATGTGCGTTTGATTGAATTATGTTACTTCCTTGTGATGATACATTGTGTTTCATGTATGCTTAGCCTTTAACTCCGTTTGGAGCGAAACAAGTTGATAGTACTATCCGGGTAGCTCTCCCATTGGTAACATGTGTAACATTATTGGTAGGTTCATTGTCGCAGCATGTGTTTCATATTCATATATCTTGCTCACTATTGTCCTACACTACTATGCACAACTTTGTGGTTTAACTCTTAAACCTACGAGCTCACCAACTTTATGTTGGCGTTTTCAGTATCCATTTTCGGTGTTAGAACGAAGTTGCATAGAAGGTTAGTATTGGCGACCTAGGCGACATAAGACAAGACTCTACCGGGCTGTGTTCCCGAGGAGTTGTGCATTTGGAAATGCCCCCTTTAGACTTGATTTTTGTGAACTTATGTAGTAAGACTTGTATCCACCGTATTATGGATCATTGTA
>OU343218.1:11755221-11918856 GCA_910596185.1 Chrysanthemum makinoi
AAATGTCTTCAAATAAAATAAATTTTAAAAATGCTTACATGGCAACAATGTGATGACATGGCTAATAATGAATTATTGGGCAATGAGGTGGCGTTTGCATTGGCATTATCTACGTTTAGCGCTCGTTATATAATATATATATATATATATATATATATATATATATATATATATATATATATATATATATATATATATATATATATATATATATATATATATATATATATATATATATATGGTAAAGTTAAAATAAAAACGAAATATCCGTAAAAAGAATAAAAAGAATTTTTTTTTTAAAAAATCCAAAAAAATTCCACAAGATCGGGTATATTGGTGCATAAAACTTTTGTGAATTTTTTTTTTCTAATTTTGAGTTTTATCGTTTTTAATGCACAAAAAGCAATTTTGATCATAAAAAATTTTGATACACAAAATTTTCAACTTGTTTTAGTTTGATGCGCAATGTTATTTTGATGAAAAAGTCAAAAGAAGTTGGGTGCAAAAACGAATTTTTGATGCACAAAAAAGCGATTTAATGCACAAACGTATTTTTTCATAAAATTTTTTCGGAAAAAGTATTCACTTTTAGAAAAACTTCCTTCACAACTTTTGCATGCACCAACATACCCGATCTTGTGGAAATTTTATGGAATTTTTAGAACTTTTTTGAAAAAAAATTTCTTTTTATTCTTTTTACGGATATTTGTCTTTTTATTTGATCTTTACCTATATATATATATATATATATATATATATATATATATATATATATATATATATATATATATATATATATATATATATATATATATATATATATATATATATATATGATAAAGATCAAATAAAAACTCTTATTAAACTCTTATTTATACTTATTAAATTATTTTTTTTAACAATTACAAAATTTCCTTAAACCATTTTTTAAGAAAAGAAAGGGCAACCATGTTCGGCTACTCAACCGTGTTTGTTATCGACGAATCTTAAATAAGAATATCAACTGCACCATCCATCATTCCATCTAACCGTAAACTCCTATATATATATATATATATATAGATCAAATGACATAATAAAATTCAAACCAATAAAAAGATATTTTTTAATTGTAAAACAAATAAAATAAAAATAATCGTTATTTTATATATGAATTATAATTTTTAGACATTTTTTTCTATTAAATGTACTTAAAATAATCATTTGGATATATATGACAATTTTAAGGTTTTGGAAGGATATATATGCGATTGTGAGTTTTGGTTGGATATATATGACAATTTTAAAGCTTTGAAAGGATATATATGCAATTATGAGTTTTGGTTGGATATATATGCAATTATGAGTCTTTGCAGCGATATATATGCAATTCCCCCTAAAAATTTATATCATGATTTTTATACTAGGAATGTAATTGTGGCGTCGGGGTACCAAAAGGCGCCAAATCATCCTGGTAAATGATAACCACGAGGTTTTTAGTCTACGCTTCGCAGCGGGGTGTTTGCATACAGAAGTATTATTTAACGTTCGAGCTAAGCGTGTTTTTATTATATATGTTAAGTATTTTAAGCGTGAACAATATAATTAAGTGGTTGCGAATTTACAAAAAAGTATGTTATCAAGCCTTCGCTGAGTCGCGTTTTATATAAAGCTTTTTAATTAAAAATGATAGAATATCGTTATGTAACAACCGTTAAGTAGCGGCCGTTAGTAGGACTATTTGTGTAACGAACATGTAACATGAAGGACTAATTATGTAAATTTTTTTACATCGTTAGTCCCTAGAGGACCTATTTTGCAACGCAAGTTAAACCTCAGGGACTGTTGTCGCACTTTTTTAAGTATTTAAAATAAAAAATTTAACGACCGTTAGTAGATAACGGACGTTGACTAACGACCGTTAGTACTATTCATTAAGTCCATAGCAAAAACAGGATTGCCCTTAGCATTCTCGTTGGCATATTTTATGCGTAAAGTACTATAGCTAATGCTTGTTGGGTGTGAACCTAGCAAAAAAGAGTGGCTTTAGCCACCCTGCTAAATGTACTATAGAGTAATAATATGTCTATTGTATATGTCGTTCATATATGTTAGGATTTGGAAAATCCAGTAGTTAAAGTATCGGTCACCTCAAGTATATGTAATCGTTTGAAAGCTCGTAGTCGTAGTTATTTAATGTTTAGTAGTATTTAGTTAAGTAACACCGTGGAGGACGGACGGGTCTTTACCCACTGTAAGCCTGATCCACAGCCCGTCAGGTGGCGTTTTATTTAAGTACTATAAATACTCTCTACCTCCCAAGGTAGAGAGTTGGAGCTCATAATAAGATTTTTCTTTCTCTCACTAAAGTTCCCAAACCTCTAACTCTCTCTCTCTAAAACTCATTGTATACGCCTACTTTTCTTATGGTTTGATGTGTATGTGAAATCCAATATGTTACAAATGGTATCAAGAGCCATGGTTAGATCATCTCTTACATATCTTTAGATTTCTAGTGGTTTTTAGGTGGTTTTTGAGTTTGAGAAAGTTTAGTGTTTTTTGCATCATTTGGTTGATTTCTAGTGTTAAAGTTTGGATTTTGATTGTACTTTTGTGTTTAGGATCATCATAAGTGTTTAGGTTTTGATTTGGAAGGCTTAAATCATCGTGGTTGGGTTGTTTTTGGAATGAAAAGTGGTGTTTTTGAATTTTTTCATGCTAGCTACTTGAGTCACGGTGTTCTTTTCTTGGTAGCGACTTACTTTGTAAGTCTGTAGCGAGTTGTAGTGTATTGTGGTAGCGACTTGGTGCTTAGCGACTTGCCTTTAGAGACAAGCCGACAAAAAGTACTGTTAGTGGATTCTCCACTACGGGTAGCGACTTGGTAAGGTAGCGACTTGCTTTCAATTTTGATAGCGACTTGTTCTTAAGTTTCTTAGCGACTTGGTGTTAGCGATTTGGACCAGTAGCGAGTTGCTATTTAGCGACTTGATCTCTTAGCGACTTGGTGCATAGCGACTTGCTGTCAAAATTCATAGCGATTTGGAACTTAGCGACTTGTCTTAGCAACTTGATTTTTAGCGACTTGATTCAAGATATCTTAGCGACTTGGTTAACTTTTGTTTGTAATACGGTTTTCTCTTGATTTAGTAAAATCCCGTGAAAGAATCTATTTCCCGGTTTAATCATAGAGTTATAAAATCCTGTGTAATCTTTAAACATGTCTACCAATGGACCTACAATCATCTCCACATTTGCGAGGATGTTCAAGCAGCTGGTTCGAATACAGATCACGTCCACCCATGCTTGAGAGAAGCCGACTACGACTCTTGGGCTCAAAGAATCAGATTGTATTGTCTTGGAAAGGAAAATGGGGTCAACATTCTCAAATCGATTGATGAAGGACCTTATCAGATTGAGACTACAAGAGACTTAATTGATACAGCTGCAGATGGAACAATGATCTATGGAATAGGCAGACCAAAGACATATGATGAGCTCAATGATAAGGAGAAAAAGAGATTCGATGCTGATATAAGGGATTCTAACATCGTACTTCAAGATCTTCCAAAAGATATCTACAAGCTTATCAATCACAACACCGAAGCCAAGGCAGTGTGGGATGATGTCAAGATGCTTCTTTCTTTTTCTGAATTAACTATGGAAGACAAAGAATCACAACTCTATGATGAATTTGAGCACTTCAAGATGAAACCAGATGAGAGTGTCTATGAGTATTACTTGAGATTCCACAAGCTTGTTAATGACATGAGGAACATCAGAATGACTATGCCAAACATTCAGCTGAACTCAAAGTTTGTGAACAACATGAATCCCGAATGGCATAAGTTTGTCACCTCTGTGAAGCTAACCTAAGGATTGAAGAATACAAACTATGAGCAACTTTATGCCTTCCTTCTTCAGAATGAGAGACATGCTATGTTTGAAAAAAGGATTCTTGATTAGTTCATAACTAACCAGGGAGAGACAAGCTCATCAAATGATTCAACCGCCTTCTACTCAAACATTGGAATTACCACCAAAGCATCTCAAGTTATACCCATGGGTAATGGAAATCACAAACTCATACCCGATCCTATGTTCAAACAAGCCGTCGATGCTGATGCACCGTGGGAAACTTCATTAATCAACTGGCTCTCCTGATTAGTCAAAACATGAACTCTCTTCTACATACCAACAACAATCTCGAGCTGCGCATCCAATCTACAATCAAGCCCTGTCGGAGATGGAAGGTTATGGTGCAGCCAGTTCAAGAAAGGCAGTACGAACAAGGAAGAGGTGGAGCTGATAGAGGTTATGCTGCAAATCAAAATAGGGAAGGAATGGAAACCAGGGTCAAGCAAAGCCAATCAAATGTTACAACTGTGGAGGTGAGGGACACATTGCAAGGAATTGCACATCGCCAAAAGCCCTCGGAATGCAGATTACCAGGGGATAAGATGTTGCTTGTTCAAGCTCAGGATAATGGTGCAGCTTTGGATGAAGAAGAGTTGTTGTTTCTTGAGGGAAATGCCAAGACGTATGATGCAGATGTGGATAAGCAGCCAATTCATGAGATAGGCAATAATCATCAGGAATGCCTTTCAAGTCGCTGATTGTGATGCATATGACTCTGACGTTGATGATGAACCTACTGCATAAACCATTTTCATGGCTAGCATTTCTCCAATGGTCTCTCCTAAAGTCTCTTCATCACCACAAGCTGGTCCATCCAAAGACAAAATCATTTCTGAGGTATTGAAACTATATGATGATCTGATGTGCAAAAGATGCATGACAAAGTACAATCAACTGAAACTATTGAGTCAAATATTGAAAATATGGGTAATATCAATGTTGTCCCATATGATCAATATGTGAAGCAAAGTGAAAGTGGTCGATACCAAGTGATGCATCTTGCAGATCAACGTTAACTATGTTTTTGATGAATACAGTGCATGTGCCGCGATGATTACGTTATCTCTGAACTTAATGCCTATAAGAACGAGTTGCCATTTATGAACAACGTGCTAAGTTTGAGCTAACTACTGGTGAGCAGGAGTTGGATAACCAAATGCGTACAATTATTAGAAAAAGTAATTTTAGAGAAGAAGTGTTAAAACAAGAGTTAAACTCCTTATAAGAAAAGCTTTCTAAAACTGCTAAGCAAAAACAAGAACTTTAAGAAAATGTTAAAGTGCTCAAGCAGGAATTTCATGCTAAGGAATCAAAACTTTTGAATGATTTTTCCAATCTAAAAACTTTGAAGAACAAGCTTGAAAATAAGTTGTACGTACAAGAGAATACCATTCAAACTGCTCATATGGTCACTAAGCATAGAGTTTTAAGCGATAAGCATAGTGTTCCCATTATTGATAAACCCAACCCTGAGTATGGTAAGATTGCAAAGGCTGCTCAAAAGGTAATCTATGATGGCAATGAGATCCTTAAACCTAGAAAGACACCTAGTTGCATTGAGTCCACTGAGGAAGATAGAAAATTAGATGATGCTTCTAGGGAGAAAATGGATAAGAAGCTTGGCGATCCGAGTGCAAAAGCAAAACATAATAGTCAAACCCCATGATTACAAAAAGGAAAATTGGATTTCCTTAAACAAGTTCAAGCCTCAAACTTTGTTAACACCTGAACAAGTGTTCTGGAAAAGGGACTTAGATAAGCAAAAAGCTGAAAATCTTGTTGTAACAAACCCTCTGATATGTGCTTAAACACATATCTTTTGTTTATCAAAACTGACCCAAAATAACCAAGAAAGAGCCGTTTTATTGCTAATATTTGTGGTTTTCTTGAGTTTGTGCTTGTGCAGGTACGGATATGTAAAAACACACAAAAAGGAACCAAATCAGACATAAATCCGAGCACGAGAGATTAAAGAGAGCTTAAGCAAGCGTAGGAAGATCAAAATTGTGCATTTATGAAGATTTTATTCTTCGAGGATGATTTTTGGAAGAAATAACCAAGTTTGAAGAAATGTCAAAACTGGCCCCTCAAGTTTCAGCATTTGGCAAAAGTGGCCCTTGAAGATTCAAAAATTGCAAATTGGCCCTTGGTTTATTTGAAGATTGGCAAAGATGGTCCTTGATATAACTTTCAGAATTACACCTTTGGTCCCTTGGAAATCCGAATATACAACTTTGGTCCCTATAGTTCACTTGGATCATTTATCTAGTCCATGATATATCTTAAATCCATTACACAAAAGCCACGGCCCAAGAACAGCTCCCACTTACCCGGCCCAAACAAACAACCCGGCCACCCTTATAATATATCCCAACCCGTTATCCACTATCCACCCATTTACCGTTATTTTGCACAGTCAACAACCCATCTACCCGTTCAACCTAATTTGATTAATAATAAACAATCCAAACAGCCCTTTCTTCCTGTCTTCCCCAATCCCAAACGCACCATTTACCCATTCACATTTACCACCAATTACCCACCCCAACCTCGTACTAAGCATCTCCAAGGCTTCTAGAAAGTACGACTTTTAGATAAGGATGCCCACGTGGCCCTTTCAAGCTCTCCTATTGGACAAAACACCTCACCATGGTGAATTGGAGCTCTATCATTGGATGAAGTGACATGGATAGGCTGTGGATAAGGATAAGGTTCTAGGTTCTTCCAATCAAGGATCCAAGGCTGATGGAGGCTATAAAAAGACCCTCTTGGCTCACATTGAATTAGTGCAATTCCTTAGTTTTCATTTAGCTTATTGTATCTTATATTTCCGGTTTATAAATGTTTTCTAAAGCTTTTGTATTCTCGGTCCATTGTAATCCTTTTTAGGTTTAATCAAATTTCCAGTTTTAAATTTAATCTTGCATTTCTTATTTTAAGTAATCAATAAGCTATTTTGAATAATGGAATAAGCTCATTTCAACTTGATATAGCTTTAGTGAGCTTATATTGTGCCTTCACTGTCTCATTACAATCAATACTCAACAAAAACTCATTGGTCAACAAAAGTCAACTGTGGTGCTATTCTTGGTTCAGAAATGGATATGGGTTGATTATTATGATTGATTTGGGTTGATTTGATGTTAAATGGGTTAGGATTAGTGGTACTTTAGCTGATTTGCAAGCCATAGTGGCTGGACTTCTTGTAAGTGTGCTTTTAATCTCATTTCTAGCTTATATTAAGTAGCAGTTACTGTTTCATTTAGATCTGTCATTAGTGGTGATTATTCTTTTTACTAGATTGATTTAGATACATTGGATCTGTTTTGATAAGCTTGTCTTTGTTATTTGGTTAGAATTCTTGCAAAAACATCCCTAAAGGAGTGTTTGGATTAGTACTATAAAGCGTGCTTGAGGCTTAAACGTTAGATGGTTAGGTTGTTTTAGGTTTGCTATGTTGTGTTACATTCATATCAGTCCTTGTTTTGCATCCATTTTCCATCTAAGTCAAAATTTCAACTGTTCTTGAGCTTAAATCATTTGAAACCATTACTGAAATCATTACATATAGGTTTAGAATTTGATAAACCAGCTTGTTATAGTTGTATTTAATCAGTATTCATCAACATCAGTCCTACATTTGATCTTAAATCTCATTTTAGTCAAACATTCAAACTATTTTCAAAAGTCAACAACATGTCAAAACCATTTTTTGCGAGATCTTGCAGACTTGCCATGTTTATTTCAAGTAGTTAGGGTCTTATACTTGGCACATTTGCTCTTTGCTTGGTGGTCTTGAAGACCACATATCTGTTTTTCACTTAAGCTCTTCTGATAAGTCAGTGAATAAGCTCAAACTTAGGACCTAATTCAGCTGTTGAATAAAAATCAGTTAGCATCAAATCTGAGTAAACTGCTTATTTGAGGTTAGGAGTAGCTATAATTAGTTACTTTAGAGTAGTTATAATATAATTTAGTTGCTGAAACAGTTTGGTGGCTAGTTGTGCTTATTTGCTTATATTAAAGTGCTTATTTGGTGACAGTTAACACTGCAGCCCTCATATCTCACACATAAGCTTATGATTTCTTATTTTTCATAGAATTAGATTACTATTTTAGAATTTTCCTGAGTTTTTCATAATTTTTTATCACTGTTTGCTATTTTTCTCTATTTAAAATAGTTTTTAGTCACTTTTAAATAGCTTTTATTGCAAATAATTAAGAAAAAATTCCAAAAAAAAATAAATTTTCAATTTTCCCAGTTTAAGAAAATTATAAAAAGCAAAAAAATAAATTTTCCAGATTTTTTCTAGTTTAAATTGTAATTTTTAGCATTTAAATTAGTTTTTAATAGATTTTAATTCATAGAAAATAGAAAAATAATCAGAAAAAAAAAATAGTTTTGAAAAGTCTCTTATGGTATTTTAGATTTTATAAAAATAGTTTCACATTTTTCTCCTTAATTTTCATAATTTTTAGTATTTTAATTTAGTTTTAAAAGTTAAAAATTAGTTTTTAATTTTAATAAAATCCAGAAAAATCCTAAAAAATAGTTTTAAATATAAATTAGTTTTCAACTTGCAGTTCTAGAGTAAAAGTAATTTTAGGCATTTTTAGGATATAATTTAGACGTAGTTGCATTTTAATTACGTTTTATTAATTACGTTTTAGTAATTTTGCACTTAGGATTTCCCGTAAAATAGATTCCATAATTACTTTCCCTATTCCGTAGTTTAATAAAATCAATCAAAAAATCAAAACATCGAGCATTAAATTCCAAACCAATACGGCGTTGGCAATTCCGCCCGTTGGGAAGCGATTGGTTGACTAATCCGTATCAACGATCACCACGGGATTTGGTTAATATTCTTTTCCTAAAGGAATTTTGAATCTATCTTCGTGATTATTTTTGATATCGATATTGAGGTTTTATCCGTACACACATACACTTAAGCCTTCATTATGGCGAATCGGTTATACGACTGTTTTAAGTTTCTTATGGTTAGTCATTCACAAGTGGCTAGCTTGTGTGAGATAACTTGACGGTGTGTCTGCATTAGAATCAAATTTTGGCGCCGCTGCTGGGGAGGTTGTGTCGCGACAATATCGTTAAAGGTTTGACGATTAGTGACTCGAGATCCTTCCTTTGTGAAGTTATTTTTTAAAAAAATCAAAAAATATATTTTCCTTTTCTTTTTGTATATATATATATCATATTAAAAATACAAAAAGATTTTCTCTTTTGTTTTTGAGCTAAAATAGAATACATCAATTATATAACATTCTCAACGGAGGTGTTATCATTAATAAGTTCCCGAACTAAAGATCAAAAACTTGCCTTTGTGTCGCTTGTGAGTCGATTTATGTCTATTTGATAAACAACTTTGTGGTGGGTATAAGGACGGCTGACATTAAATTGCGGCTACGTAAAGAAGCGGGTTTTAATAAGCTGCGACGCGACCTAAAAAGCTTCTCCGCTCGCTTTTGCGTTTGTCTTATAGAGGTGATTTATTCACTTGGGATTATTGGTTAAGTTCATTGTGTTTTCGAATACCGTATCATTTTAATTGCCTTGATTTTTAAGTGCATGCGCACTCGATCTCGATCTAGGCGACTTGAAGCGAATCGAGCGTACCGAGTTACGTAATATTGCTCCCAACGGACCACCAAACCCGGTCCTAATCCTCCTCCCGATAATCAAAATGTAGCTCCAGATCTCCTCGATGGAGGGAGTTATGTCAACCACAATATGCGGGAGGGAGGACCCATTGCACCGACAATTTCAAGCTACCGATTTAGCTTGAAACACCATATGATAGAACAAGTAAAAAACGGTTGTCAATTTCATGGTTTACCCGATGACGATGCAAACAAACATCTGGATAAATTTTTGACCGTCACTCGAGGTGAAGCAGAATGGGGTCTCCGATGGCGCCCGCCCGATCTTTTCCACCCTCTTTGACTCATCATGCCACTTCTTGGTTTGATCGACTCCTAAAGAATTCGATTCATACCTTTGAGGAAGTTTCGAATTTTACGGCAAAGTACTTTCCACCGTCGATGGAGACGAAATTGAGGAACGATATCAGTAATTTCCGGCAATATCAGCGAATCTTTGTTTGAAGCTTGGGAGCGATATAAGCTTGCGATTGATCGATGTCCGAATCATAACATGTTGCTTGTCACTCAATTGATCACGTTTTATAATGGTTTGACGTTGAGACACCGTGAAACAATCAATGCTGCTATCTTGGTGGAACTTTCATGAAAGGCGTCGAGGAATGTTACGATCTTATTGAGAACATGACCCCTCATTACAATTATTGGGATTCTACCGCCGAAAGGGGTGCATCATCTCGATCAAATACGTCTTCTTCTCTCTAAATAGCCGCCATGAACAAAAGATCGGCGATATCTTACGGATTACTCAGGATAAATAATCGAGAATCAGAATCAACAAGTGAAAGCGGTACACCGATTTGTGAGACTTGTGGAGGTCCACATTCTTATTCCGAGTGCCCAGCCGTCGGTGGCTACTCACATGAGAATGTTTATCTTTACTGAAACTACAATCAACCGCGAGGGAGTCGAAATCTTCTTAGCTACCGTTCAAACAATTATCTCGGACCTTCGGTTTCAACCAACCTCAACAGAATCAAAACCGTTTCAATGGTAACCATCATGTTAATCAGAACCGAGGAGCTAATTTTAATCAACACTACCAAGCTCCTCCACCTCAAATTTACCAACAACCACCTCCTCCTCAACAATCTTATCAAGCACCTCCTCAAGTCGCCCCGAACAATGATTTTCTAACTTACAAGAACTCACATTACACCATAAAAGTTTGCAAAATCAAATTAAGGCGGGGCGGGACTTCAAAAAGGAGATGGAAGCTACAAGCAACAAACAGATGGCGAAATAAGGAATATGATGGCTAGTTTCTTTCAAGCCAATCAGCCGTCTACATCTTATTCTCAACCCTCGGGTTCGGTTCTTTCAAGTAACACAATTCCAAACCCGAAGGGAGAAATGAAATCCGTTACCATTCAAGATGATGGGCCCTCGATGACTACTTCCTCTCCGGTGAAGAGTGTAGCACGAGAGACCGAGGTGACAAAGGACACGGTAATTCCTCTTGATAATGGAAAAGCCAAATACGTCCAACCTCTGGTTGCCCAAGTTCCTTCTATCTCTGTCATAATGCCGAGTTCTAACCTTACATCGTGCAAATCTGTTCAATCACGATTCGACAAAATGAAATTTGTTTCCGGAACCAAGTTCAAACTTGATATGATCAAAGCTGCAGACATGATTTATGAAGAAAAATTGGAACAAATTTCAAAGATTTCACTTAAGCCTACACCGTCTAATTCTTCCTCGAACCAAGCTCCCGAGAAGCTTGGTGATCCCGGTAAATTTCTCCTTCCTTGCTCCTTAAATGATATTAAGGAATGTAATGCCCTAACCGATTCAGATGCAAGCATAAGTCTCATGCCTCTTGCGATATATCATGAGCTTGGATTGAAAACTCTTATACCAACTCGTATGACTATCGAATTAGCTAATCGAACAATTGCTCACACGGTTGGTGTAGTCAAGCGATGTTATGGTGCGAGTGGATAAATCCCATTTTCCGTGGATTTCGCCGTAGTTGATATAGAGGTCGGCGAGAGTTCCTCTCACTTTAGGAAGACCATTCTTGAGAACCGCGAAAGTCATTGTGGATGATTACCAAGGAACGTTGATCGAGAAAAGGAAATGAAAAAATAGTGTTCTATGCCGAAAAACGTCAAAACCTCCACCCGATGATCATTCGATTCATAGCATCGGTGTGATTGATTTTTCTCAAGAAAGTGGTTATCCCATTTTACCATCGATCGAATGATGTGAAGAAAGTTGAACCTAAAAAGTCTCGAATTGATCTTTCAAGGTTTACGATCAAGAGTATGTCAACAATACTAGCTGAACGGAAAAAGCAAAGGAGTCTACAACGGATGGTGGAACGCTAGCTCTAAGAGCACACCACTTGTCCCACTTCCGATTTCTAAGAAAATCGACCTTCCTTTGAGTGGCAATCCACTCCTTTTTCGAAATCTTGGAACCTTCTTTTGAGACATCTTTAGATCGAATCTTTCAAAACGACATTCACGAATCCCTTGTTCGTGGAATTACTGAATATACTCAAAATTTTGAAAATCAACTCTTTGACGAAGAAAGTGAGAAGTTCACCGATGAACTTGCTCCTACCGACTCGATTTTTTCTGAGGATGAAGAAGAATACGATGATCCGTTTTTTCCAAAGAAAGATAAGGAAGTGAAGTTGGCGAAAGATGAACTTGTTGATCCTGAGGTCCAATATTATTTAGCCGAGTGATTCCTCTCTAGGTGGATTTTCATGAAGATGATATATTGATCTCCTTCCTCTCGAAGACAAGATTTTAACCCCGGGATATGCGTTGATGAGTTTTATGCTAAAAATGTCATTCGAGATAAGGATCCTCTCTTGGATGCTTTCGTTGATGAGCCTTTAGGTAACACGCTACATACCATGAGCTCCCGACTTCTTTGGAGTATTCTCTTATCGATCTTTCATCCTTCGTCCCCGCAAAACCGCCGGATGATGGATCGATCTTTCATATACCTTATGTGAGTTTGGGAGGAGTTATTCTTTATGTGCTTGAGCCCGACATTTTCTTCTCCACCCAATCCACCCGGTCATTTCGCCGGGGAATGAGGACACCGACCCACGACCACTGGACCCCATCTCTGCCATTTTTTCTTCCCCAAGGACAAATGAATTGAGGACCGAGTGGGCTAGCGACTGATTTAAAAACGATGGCGCTTAGAGTGGGGAGGCACCCCATGCTTATCCTTCTATCTTCTTTCTATTTTCTAATAAGTGGCGTGAAGGGGTTAGCCTCTTCGATTTCTCGTGTTTGGTTGTTTGTGATGTTGTGTAGGATTTTCCCGATATAAAGACTCTCGTGCTCGAAGTTTGTCTTTTCTCTACTCGAGTTTCATGATGCGATCTTGAAATCCGATATCGAAATCTTATCGACTAACGTTTATCTTCTAGCATACTTAATAAACGGCTTTAGATTTTCGTTGATACCCTTGCTTTTAAACATTGAGGACAATGTTTCGTTCTAGTCTGGGGTAGGGTAATCTTCGATTTGATTTGACCGCACTTGCTTTATTTTTGTCGTGTACTCTCGCAACCCCGTTTTCCTTAGAAAATGAAAAATTGTGCAAAAATGAGCAAAATTTAAAATTTTTGAAGCTTTTGTTAAGTCTTTTTGATTGAAAAGTTGGCTAGTCTCTTAGACAAGAAGCTATAAAATGCGAATTCTAGCTCACAAGGCCAAGATTTTGCAAGTTTCCCTGAGTGACTTTAAATATGCATGACTTAATTTCATTAGACGAAGCATTTGCTAAGTTAATATATGTTTTGAAACCTTGTTGACTTTCCTTGGTGAGAGTAGGAATAGAATTCTGACTTGACCGGGCGTGTTGAGCCCTAGCTTTTTCTCTTAACCATAGATAAATTTTCGGCTAAGCATCCGCGGATCTCATTATTTGGGATTTTAAATTTGCCGAGATCGAGAAATGATAGAGTTACTTATGAGTTTAGATGCTAAGCGTGGAGTAGTTGGTTCTCTTTAGAGCCCATCGAAGGTACTTATGGCTTTTTGTTCCCACAAAATTGTTTCACCCCATATTTGTTAAAAATAATTAGAGATGTTGAGTTTTTGGCGATAGTTAGTTTTTTATCTTCTTTAGAGAATCTTTGCCCATGAGAGTTGGGTACACATCGAGGTACTGTCAGTGTTACGGTGTAATAGACAACTGATTCTTGATAGTTTGATGCTATTGTTTCTATTGTTATAAAAGCCGTAGGGTTTGGAGTTTGGCACAAAAATTAACATGAAATAAAGCCCAAAATGTTTTAAAGTTGAAAAATCCAAAGCTATAAAAGTTGTCTTAGACTTCTATAAGCAGAGAAAATTCAAAGTCATAATAGACTTAGATAAGCGGTAATCCCGTTGAGTTAGTAGTTTAAAAGACCAAGGGCACGAATTGCAAAAATAATGTCTGAAATAAGTGTTAAGCCAACTTTGAATCCGGGAATGTCTAAAATAAAGCTTCGTCTCTGGACTGCGTAGATGAGTTGTCTCGTCGCAATAAAAGGATATTCTCCCTAAATCTTGTGAAATTAGGACCTTGATGTGGACCTCATTCTTGTGTGCAATGGTTTTCGGAGGAAGGTGGATAACTAATTAGCGACTTAGCTTTATATCTTTATCAGAATAAATCTTATCGAAATGAGAAAATTGAAGAAATTCATTTCTCACAAAAATAAAAAAATCTAGAGGAAATAGGAAAATGGGAGCAAAAGGTAAATTACACAAGTAACTTCCATGGGTAGTGTTAGCATCTAGAATCAT
The DNA here is from genome assembly GCA_910596185.1 of Chrysanthemum makinoi. Lineage (NCBI taxonomy): Eukaryota > Viridiplantae > Streptophyta > Magnoliopsida > Asterales > Asteraceae > Chrysanthemum > Chrysanthemum makinoi. The sequence continues at coordinate 11,769,567 of OU343218.1, forward strand.
ATTTAACAATGATTTCGATTTTATGCTTAGTTTGGGGACTTGTGAAAAATCAGGGACAATGTATTCTATTCGTATGGTCACTTCACGCTGTGTTGTGTTTCTTACTCCGTGATCCTAAAGTGTTGATTGAAAAATGTTGGAGTTATTGATCGACATTAAAGTTCAACAAACCGTCAACATAATTAGAATGTTCTTAATCGTAATATCTATATATGAATATAAAGGTAAACGGGGCGTTTTTAGAATTAAGGCTTTCTTAATCTCTTTTGAGGAATCTTTGCTACTTCTTCATAGGTTTAGTAGAAAGAGATTGAAATCCTTGGTTTTAAAGCGTGAGTTGATTACATTGTGTGGGGGACAATGATGATCTCGTCTGGGGTATTTTGATATGTGCTAAACACATATCTTTGTTTATCAAACACAAAATAACCAAGAAGAAAGAGCGTTTTATTGCTAATATTTGTGGTTTTCTTGAGTTTGTGCTTGTGCGAGTGCGGATATGTAAAACACACAAAGAGGAACCAAATCAGACATAAATCCGAGCACGAGAGAGATTAAAGAGCTTAAGCCGAGCCGGAAGATCAAAATTGTGCATTTATGAAGATTTTATTCTTCGAGGATGATTTTTGGAAGAAATAACCAAGTTTGAAGAAATGTCAAAACGGCCCTCAAGGTTCACATTTGGCAAAAGTGGCCCGAAGATTCAAAATTGCAAATTGGCCCTTGGTTTATTTAAAGATTGGCAAAGATGGTCCTTGATATAACTTTCAGAATTACACCTTTGGTCCCTTGGAAATCCGAATATACAACTTTGGTCCCTATAGTTCACTTGGATCATTTATCTAGTCCATGATATATCTTAAATCCATTACACAAAAGCGGCCCAAGCGATCCATTTACCCGAACAAACAACGGCCACCCTTATAATATATCCCAACCCGTTATCCACTATCCACCCATTTACGGTTATTTTACAGGTCAACAACCCATCTACCCGTTCAACTAATTTGATTAATAATAAACAATCCAGCGCCTTTTTCCTGTCTTCCCCAATCCCAAACGCACCATTTACCCATTCACATTTACCACCAATTACCCACCCCAACCTCGTACTAAGCATCTCCAAGGCTTCTAGAAGCTGACTTTTCAGATAAGGATGCCCAGCCCCTTCAAGCTCTCCTATTGGCGAAACACCTCACCATGGTGAATTGGAGCTCTATCATTGGATGAAGTGACATGGATAGGACGTGGATAAGGATAAGGTTCTAGGTTCTTCAATCAAGGATCCAGGGCGATGGAGGCTATAAAAAGACCCTCTTGGCTCACATTGAATTCGTGCAATTCCTTAGTTTTCATTTAGCTTATTGTATCTTATATTTCAGTAGTTTATAAATGTTTTCTAAAAGCTTTTATTGTATTCTCAGTCCATTGTAATCCTTTTTCAGTTTTAATCAAATTTCCAAGTTTTAAAATTTAATCTTGCATTTCTTATTTTAAGTAATCAATAAGCTATTTTGAATAATGGAATAAGCTCATTTCAGCTTGATATAGCTTTAGTGAGCTTATATTGTGCCTTCGCTGTCTCATTACAATCAATACTCAACAAAAACTCATTGGTCAACAAAAGTCAACTGTGGTGCTATTCTTGGTTCAGAAATGGATATGGGTTGATTATTATGATTGATCTGGGTTGATTTGATGTTAAATGGGTTAGGATTAGTGGTACTTTAGCTGATTTGCAAGCCATAGTGGCTGGACTTCTTGTAAGTGTGCTTTTAATCTCATTTCTAGCTTATATTAAGTAGCAGTTACTGTTTCATTTAGATCTGTCATTAGTGGTGATTATTACTGTTAACTAGATTGATTTAGATACATTGGATCTGTTTTGATAAGCTTGTCTTTGTTATTTGGTTAGAATTCTTGCAAAACAGTCCCTAAAGGAGTGTTTGGATTAGTACTATAAACTGTGCTAGAGGCTTAAAAAGTGGAGTAGTTAAGTTGTTTTAGGTTTGCTATGTTGTGTTACATTCATATCAGTCCTTGTTTTGCATCCATTTTCCATCTAAGTCAAAATTTCATTTCAACTGTTCTTGAGCTTAAATCTGTTGAAACCAGTTACTGAAATCATTACATATAGGTTTAGAATTTGATAAACCAACTTGTTATAGTTGTATTTAATCAGTATTCATCAACATCAGTCCTACATTTGATCTTAAATCTCATTTTAGTCAAACATTCAAACTGTTTTCAAAATTCACAACATGTCAAAACACACTGCGGATCTTTTGAGACTTGCACACTTGATGTTTATTTCAAGTAGTTAGGGTCTTATACTTGGCAAATTTGCTCTTTGCTTGGTGGTCTTGAAGACCACATATCTGTTTTTCACTTAAGCTCTTCTGATAAGTCAGTGAATAAGCTCAAACTTAGGACCTAATTCAGCTGTTGGATAAACAATCAGTTAGCATCATATCTTGGTAAACTACTTATTTGAGGTTAGGAGTAGCTATAATTAGTTGCTTTAGAGTAGTTATAATATAATTTAGTTGCTGAAACAGTTTGGTGGCTAGTTGTGCTTATTTGCTTATATTAAAGTGCTTATTTGGTGACAGTTAACACTGCAGCCCTCATATCTCACACATAAGCTTATGATTTCTTATTTTTCATAGAATTAGATTAATATTTTAGAATTTTCCTGAGTTTTTCATAATTTTTGGTCACTGTTTGCTATTTTTCTCTATTTAAAATAGTTTTTAGTCACTTTTAAATAGCTTTTATTGCAAATAATAAAGAAAAAGTTCCAAAAAAAATAATTTTTCAATTTTCCCAGTTTAAGAAAATTATAAAAAGCAAAAAAATAAATTTTCCACATTTTTTCTAGTTTAAATTGTAATTTTTAGCATTTAAATTAGTTTTTAATAGATTTTAATTCATAGAAAATAAAAAAATAATCAGAAAAAAAAAATAGTTTTGAAAAGTCTCTTATGGTATTTTAGATTTTATAAAAATAGTTTCACATTTTTCTCCTTAATTTTCATAATTTTTAGTATTTTAATTTAGTTTAAAAGGTTAAAAATTAGTTTTTAATTTAATAAAATCGGAAAAATCCTAAAAAATAGTTTTAAATATAAATTAGTTTTCAACTTGCAGTTCTAGAGTAAAAGTAATTTTAGGCATTTTTAGGATATAATTTAGACGTAGTTTCATTTTAATTACGTTTTATTAATTACGTTTTAGTAATTTTGCACTTAGGATTTCCCGTAAAATAGATTCCCTTAATTACTTTCCCTATTTCCGTAGTTTAATAAAATCAATCAAACAAATCAAAACATCGAGCATTAAATTCCAAACCAATAACAACGTTGGCAATTCACGCTCGTTGAAACGATTCGGTTGACTAATCCGTTATCAACGATCACACCACGGGATTTGGTTTAATATTCTTTCCTAAAGAATTTTGAATCTATCTTATTGATTATTTTGATATTGATATTGAGGTTTTATCAAGTACACATACCCTTAAGCCTTCATTATCGGCGAATCGATGTACGAACTGTTTTAAGTTTCTTACGGTTAGTCATTCACAAGTGGCTAGCTTGTGTGAGATAACAGTGGTGTGTGCATTAGAATCACCTCCCCTTAGGAAAATGCAAATGGCGTATCCTCCAAATACACCAATGCATTTAGTTCCTAGAACTATTGCCACTAAAAGCAAGACCTTAATCAGTCAATATATTATTTTTCAACTATTTGTCGATTTTGAGAAAACTTGTAAGAAAAGGATCAAACCCACTGGGATAACGAAGGGGAAAGAGGGTTTGAACAAAACAAAGAATGTTATTTAGCTGAGGTCATGCCTTTCTTTAAACAACTAAAAGATCATTTTGAGAGTCTTAAAAAGGGGTTTGATTCAGATATTAAGGAATGGAAAAGGAATTTGATGCAATTATTGTAGAGGTTAGTGACTATGAGCGAGCATTAAAATATAAAGAAATTGAGAGGAAGAACTTGTATACCTTAAATGAGAATCTGATTTCTGATTGTATTTCTCAAGATGTGTTCTATCTGCCACTAAGCGTTCTATTACTGCTTCTCAATTTCATGAATTATCTGTTGCTTTGAAAGTCTCCCATGATCGTGTAATTGAGCTTGAAAAACAGCTAAACTAAGTGAGAAAACAGGGATGATCATGATAATCTGGTAAAACATTTTTCTAAACTAGAAGTTGAACATGTTGATTTACAACTTAAATATCAACATCTCAAAGAAAATGTTAAAACCTCAAACATCAAGATATCCTCAGATGTTCCAGAGTTTGATGTAGTTTTTGAAATTAGCAAACGTGATGAATAGATTCGAGCTCATTGTAACACGATCAGAAAGTTGAAAGCCCAAATTTCTCAATTAAAGGGTGAAATGAACAATGTGACTGGCTCCTAAATGCCTCCTCCTTTTAGATCTCGATTCTCAAAATTTTCATCTTCAAAATTTGGTTAATACTTTACAAAAGGAAAATGAGAGTTTTCTAGAAGAAAATGAAAAGGTTAAACGTCATTTCAATTAGTTATTTGAGTCAATAAAAGTCACTCGTAAAAATAATAATGAAAAAATAACTTCATTGCAAAAAGAAATTGAGAATCTGAAGAGTGTCGGTAAAAGGGAAAATGCCAATGACCAATGGAGAATGGTGCTTCAAGGTGCATATCGTAATAAATATTCTTTGTCTGTGAAATATGTTCCTCTTCATCTTAGGAATAACAAACTTGCCATTCAAACATATTTCTCTTAAGGAAGACCTAGAATGTCTTAGTGAGATTGTAGAGAGGATAAATTAGAGAAACCACATGATAATGCAATTGGCCATGCATGCTTATATGCCAAACGATCTCAAGAACTTCTAGAATGCCTAATTACAATATGCCCTAAAACCTTAGGTGAACAAGTCAATCCCTTGATACCTTGTTCCATGCCTAGTGCCAAGTATGCAACTCATTCAAACCACAATGTTATGAATGTGAACCTTAGTATGCCTTCAAGTAGTTCAGATCCCAGCACCTCTAGTGTAAAGAAAGTGAACTTCTGCAGCTTTCAAATAGTTGCGTCCAGCACTTCAAACAAGAAAGGCGAAAAGTAGCAAAACCAACTAATGTTCCCATTCCTGCAGTGTCGGTGACATTAAGCGGCGGTCAAAGTCTCAAGACAATACAAGAATGATAGGATCTCAAGGCTAAGAATGTGCATTGGAAGAGAGTAGAAGATCACCGTAGGAGAATTTGAATAAAGCGAATCGTGTTGATTCTAGTGTTAGCTTTAAGCGTCGTAATTATACGAATTCTACTACTTTTGGAAAAACATGTAATGATGATTGCGTGGTTTCTATTACTAATCTTGAATGTGGTGTGAATGCTTTGTCTAATCTTTGTAAAATGCCCTGTTAAAATTGTTAATGCTAAAAATCATGCTAAGAAGGCTAAAGGCAAAATGAAAGAAAGTTAGAAAATAGTGGAAACCCACAGGAAGAACATTTAGAAGGATAGGTTAACAATGGATACCTTTTGGCGAGAAGAATAATGAGTTTTGCCCTAATCTAAGATATGCCCACTAGAAAATGGATGCCTATTGGTAGAACTATTCCCTAAGAAGTGAACATACTTTGAATAGGTCAAATCTGGACACCATCCTTGCATCCGATCATCTATGATTCCATTGCTTCTCTTCGATATGGATGTTTCTATTTCGTGTGGGTGTTCCAATCACTGTTACTAACTAAATGGAACACATTCTTGTATGGGGATCCCAATTATCGATTATCCATTCTTATGCGTGTTCTGCGAATCATTCAAATCGTTGTGGTACTTGGACTGGTGTTAGCATATGACTGGAGACGGTCCGGCTCATGAACTTCGTGAGCAAATTCATCGGGTTGTTGGATTCGAGGAACGATCATTTCGGTGCTATTATGGGTTATGGAGATTATGTTGTCGGTGATAGTGTTATCTCCAGGTATATTACGTAGAAGGTCTTGGTCATAACTTATTCTCGTGGTCAATTCATGATTACGATCTAGAAGTGGCATTCAGAAAACATACTTGTTTTGTTAGAGAACTTGATGGTAAGGAACTTTTAAGAGGAACGCGTGGTTCAAATCTATACACCATCTCTATCGAAGATATGATGAAGTCTTCTCCAATTTATTTGTTGTCAAAGGCTTCAAAAACCAAGTCATGGTTATGGCGCCGATCACTGAATCGGCGACTTTGCACCAAAAAAGGACTTAGTTGTAGGGTTACCTAGACTAAAGTATGAAAAGGATCATCTTTGTTCAGCATGCCAATTGGGAAAAGCAAGAAGTATGCCCACAAACCTAAACCTACAAACTCTGTTACAAAAGTTCTTCATACAATTCACATGGACTTATGTGGACCCATGAGAGTGCAGAATATCTTTGGGAAGAAATACGTGTTAGTTGTGGTTGATGATTACTCTCGATTCAACTGGGTTAAGTTCTTAAGGACAAAGGATGAAACTCCAGATATCATCATCAAACTTATCAAAATCGAGGTTCGACTTAACAATGAAGTCAGCATCCGAACGGAACAATGGGCGAGTTTGTTAATAAACAACTTAGTGAGTTTTATGAAAGTGTTGGAATCAGTCATCAAATAAGTGTTCCACGAACTCCCAACAGAGCGGTGTAGTTGAAGAGAGAATCGAACTCTTGTGGAAGCCGCAAGAACAATGATGATTTATCAAAGGTTCCAATGTTTCTGGTGAAGCCATTGCCCTTTGCATGCTACACTCAAAATCGTCCCTAATTCACTGCTCATGGAAAACTCCATATGAACTTGTCCACAATAGAAAACCTAATCTCTCATTCCTTCGTGTGTTTGGTGCATTATGTTATCCTACTAATGATGGTCAAGACTTAGGTAAAACTAAGAGCAAGGCAAATATTGGAGTTTTGTTGGTTATGCACCAAACAAGAAGGTTACCGAATCTACAACAAGAGAACCCGAAATATCATGGAAACAATTCACGTTACGTTCGATGAGCTGACGGTCAAATGGCTCTGGACAATCCATTCTGGACCCGCTTCAAAAAGTAGTCCATTGGTTCATCCTTGCAAACTCATTTCCACAACTCCATATGTACCTCCATCGAAGATGATTTAAAAATTGTTTGATCCAATGTTTGATGAACACTATGAACCGAATGCTGATGAAATGTCAGTTCCATCAACATAGGTCGCTCCTATCCCCTGTGAATGAAGTGAACCCTTCATCTCTATCATTAAGTCAAGAAGCGGCTGCTGCTGATCACTCTGTCTCATCAACAAATCATCAATCATCAAATGTACATCATGGAATTGTTTATGGCATCAATGATGAAGTTAATCCCTTTGCTACTTCTGAAGATGCTCCATTGAAAATATATTTGCTCCTGAATCATCATATAAACCATCTTCATCAGGAGACATCGACTCTGCTACTTCAGTTCCACAACAACAACCATTTGAACACCTTAGAAAATGGACACATGATCACCCTTTAGACAACATCATTGGAAACCCCTCTCGTCCAGTATCCACAAGGAAACAACTTGCAACTGATGCCTTATGGTGCTTCTTCAACTCCGTACTCTCCAAGGTCGAACCAAAAGACATTAAAACCGCCATGAATGAAGACTGCTGGTTCAATGCCATGCAAAAAGAAATTCATGAGTTTGATCGACTTGATGTATGGGAAATGGTACCGCTCAGTTGTGCTATGATCATTGCTCTGAAATGGATCTTCAAGGTGAAACTTGATGAGCATGGTGATGTCTTAAAGAACAAGGCTCGATTGGTTGCCAAAGGATACCGTCAAGAAGAGGGTATTGACTTTGAAGAATCATTTGCTCCTGTTGCTCGTATCGAAGCTACCAGAATCTTCTTGGCTAATGGGCTAGTAAGAACATGGTAGTTATATCGGATGGATGTGAAAACGGCCTTTCTTAATGGTGACTTGAAAGAGGTGGTTTCGTCAGCCAACCCGAGGGTTTTGTGAATCAGAGCATCCTACTCATGTCTATCGCTTGAAAAAGGCCCTTTACGGTTTAAAGCAAGCTAATAGAGCATGGTATGATACATTATCTAAGTTTCTTCTCTTCGGATTGACAAAGGAGCAGTTGATCCGACATTGTTCACCATGAAGTCATCAAACATTTAATTCACGTTCAAATTTATGTTGATGATATCATCTTTGCCTCGATTGACCCCAATGAATGTGATCGTTTTCAAATGAAATGGGTTCCAAATTTCAAATGTCAATGATGGGACAAATGTCATTTTTCTTGGGATTACAAATTTCACAAAGTCCCGGAGGCATTTTTATAAATCAATCTAAATATGCAAATGAGATTTTAAAGAAATTTGGATTTGTATCATGTGACACCGTTGACACTCCCATGATTGAATGTTAGGTCATGATGTTTACCACACAAGCTTATAAGAAAGAGATAAGGCGATTGAACAAGTAAAACTACACACAACACGATATACTATAAAACGGTTTAAGCAAAGAGTGAGATAAGGAAATAACGAACAACCAACCTTCAAATGAAGGTTTACATAAGGTATTTATAGGCAAGGAGCTAGGGCAACACTCCTACTCCTTCCCTTTCTCCTATGGGCTTGGGCCTAAGCTCATGGGCCTTCTACATAAGCTTAAGGCTAATAACAAACATAAAGGCCATAATAAGCTAACTATTACATATGAGTAACTAACACTTGAATAAGGTTTAGGATTGATTCCAACAATCTCCCCCTCAAGTGTTATTACATATGAGTAACAAACACTCAAGTGTTGGTGATGAAAACGGTGAAAGCGTTGATGTAATAGTAGCTTTGGCGTCTTCGACATTTTCTTTCTTAGAAGAATTGCCTTGATTTGAACAATCTCCCGGTGTAGAGATAGTTTACTTTGAACGGTTATGCTTTGGCGTCATCTTTAACTTTGTTCTTTGATCATTGTTCTTTGTGGTGAGAGTGATATTATGTTGTTGTCTGCACGTCAAGTTCGCCTCGAATGCCTATTTTCTGTGTCTCCACGTCGTTCTTCAACATGCTCACAGCTCTTTGACGTTTGGAATACGATCTTGATGGAGTTCTTTAAGTCTTTAACTTTGTAGATTCTCTGTATGACGAAGAATCATTAATTTGTTGTGTTGCTTTTGGATAGAACTTCCATTAGTGATGATATTGGCTTGAGCATGAGAAGAATCTCCCGATCATTCGCTCGAGCTTCCATAAGAAGAAAACATTTAAGCGGTTAGTAATAAGCGATTCGGCACTTACAAGTTTGAACTTCGCGAGTGTTAACAGCATAGTGTGAAAACACAACTCTAATTCTTACAAAGGCGTTCCGGATCGGTCCACAAGTGAGATAACACGATGTACAAGTACACCTACGATTCGGATGAGTGTTGAGGTACACCGAAGCATCACCTCACGGCTGTAGACCGTTTGAGACCACTAAGCGCAATCCGAGGGGTTGCGAAGCGACCTGCTTGTCGGGCGTTTGATGTTGACCTGGCGGGAGTTTCCATTCATTCACGAGGATCACAAATGTGAACCTCTCATAAATGTTCTCGGCAGATTGCTAAGATCTGTGAAGGACTCGATATGAACCACTGATAACCTTATTTGTTGATCATCAAGTGATTAAATGTCAAGTGTACCTAAGAGATCTTTTGATGAATCTCGTGGCTCTAGACTCAATAGTGCATTTTGGTTTTCTGAGCGGAGACTAGGGAGAAGGTCTCCTTCTTCAATACCAACAATCTCTAAGAGAAAGCCGATAGTTTACGTAGGGTTCCCAGTGAGAATGAAACAAGCTTATGTTAAGAGAAACTTGAGTGGATAAGAAGGTTTAGTGCATGCGTCATTGGGTCCATGACGACTTTTAATCTTCAATACCGGCGTCACAAAGTGACAACTAGTAGCATATGAATTGAACCGGTATGCGCCTAAGTTGAATAATCTGGAGGGCTATTTCTTTTCACCCTTTTCTTTGCATTTCTTTTAATTCTTCAACTCCTTCTTTCTCCGATTCTCATTTTCTCCTTTTTACAATCATACCTAAGGACTTATAAATACTAACTATTTGTGGTGTCCTTGGGTAGATCCCTCCAGCTCTGGCGGATCATACGATTATTCTAACCTTAGTCACCTTATAACTCCATGACTAACCTATGTTGCCATAAAACACTTGATGAAAAATCTCTCACGGTGTTTATGAATGAAAAACATTTTAGTACCCTTTGTTGAGATAAGATTTTGCATAAATACTCCCTCTCCACATGTGCTTAAGTGTTTTAACGGTTAAAATGCACATGAGGAAAAGAGCGCGCACTTTTGAATTGATTAACTCAAGACATTCCCCATGAGACGATTCGTGGCATAGTTAAAGAGTTGCATTGTCAGCTTTTAGGTGACAACTGGCTCTAATAACTACCTTGAAGGTGTAGACAATCCTCGAAAGGTCGTCAAACCCGTCCGAGTTCATGTTTATCAAGAGTTTCTCGAATGGTACATTCTACTCAGACAAGTCCTGCGAACACGTTTACATCACTAGCGAACTAGCTTGAAATTATTACCCGTCCAGGACAAGTCTTTTCGAGTTACTAACAGTTTAAGCATCGTCAATTAGGTTGGTTAAGTTGAAGCATACAGATTCATTTGCATTTTACACAACATATTTCTTATCACACATTTTCTCCCCCTCAAAAATGGCATATGTGATGTTATTTTTGAAAAGTTGAGAATAAATATGACCATTTCGAGTGTTGCGGGAAGAATGACCACTGTGAACAATTTGTGAACAAAGTTTCAAATACTCCCCCTCAACAAGTGATATAAACGGTTGAGGTTTTGAAAAACATAAGGGGAAGTACTTGTTCTTTTGAGCAAAACCTTGAAAAATGAAAGGTTTGATAGGGTCCTTTATTTACAAGTACGGGTTGTACACTGTAATGTGTGCACAAGCCATTGACATATCAATCAAACATCCAAATTGGAAAACAATTCAAGGGTACCGAGGAAGTGCGGTGATGTTCCCAAGAGTGTGTACGAGGCGTTGAAAGCGGTTATGTTAATCACTTGGAGCTACCGACATAACTCTCAAATCGTCTGAGCGATCCCTTGAAACAACCGTTCATCAATCATTGTGATCCATCTCACATCCCTCCTTTCACGAGAATTCCATGCTTAGGAGACCCATTTTTGGCGTATATCCTTCAACCGTATGCCAATCCATCCCTAACCGGCTTCAAGTATGATCCCGAACTTGTGGAGTTCAGCTACATGATTAGCAGTTTCTTTGAAGTTCACTCGGTAAACAACGCGCCGAAAGGTTTCGCTGATGAGTGTATATTGAGATAGCTGGTTGATATCGGGAAGATCAAGCTTTGGCGGTGTGAAGTTGACAGCGTCGATAAGATTCAACGGCCAGTGGAGATCTTCTACACGTTCTTGATGACAATCGTCTTATGAAGATGAGGAGTGACTTGATAAATTCACGTTGTACTGCAGTTGAGAATTGTCTCATGCAACCCTGTACTTTGGCAAGGTACATGTCTTCGATGTCATTGAGAGACAATTCTCAAAGTCGACTTCGAGAAAGCATAGTCCCGTTCATCTTGTCGTTTGACTACGATCTTCTTTAGGAATGTGTAGTCCCACTTAGATGAAAGGTCAACGTGTATGATGGCAATGATATCTTTAGAACTATGCACAGCATGTTGAGACTTCTGAACCTGACAGCTTTTGTAGTAGATTCGTCGGCGTTACTGGCCAGTGATGAATCCCATACAATGCATCCGGTGGTATGCTTCCACGTGTTGGAGAACAAGTGATTGGCACGTTCCTCAATGGCTATGCAGTTTGAGTAGGCAATTGCTTTGGGAATGGAAGTGTCACGATGTAGCGTATTTTCTTGAATCATCGCCACCGTGTAGAAGAAAATCCAAGTCTTTGTTGAAGAAATATCTGAAAGGAATCCTTGGTTCAGTTGGTTGGCCAAGTGTTGGTAGAGGTTTGGTCCAATCAGTGTAGTATGGAGGGTTGTCCCTTTGTGTGAAGTCAATGTTTGCTTTCGGGTTGAGCCAATCCATGTTGTTAGACATAGCTCGAGCAATGTTTTCAAGGTGATATTCGACCTCGAGGCACTTTTAGAGCTGTCTTTTAGAAGTTGAAACGCTTCATTCTTGATTCGCTTCAACTCAGATTTCGTCATTTTCTTCACATGGAACTTTTCTTGCAATATTTTAGCATGCTCCAATGTAGAACCGTCTACCAAGTTCGACCTTCTTCAGGTGAGTGTTGTTAACAAGTAGCAAACCATTCAAATTCCTTTATTTTATCGTCATCTAGCCATGATACGACGTGGAGTCTGGCGTCTTCTTCTTCTTCTTTTTTGAAGGCCTAGATGATGATTACGGTTCTGAACTTGTTTGGGAGAGGTGGGTTGTTGTAGGGGCTCAAGGACCTCTTCATCGTCACCACCCGTATACTCAAAGTGATCATCGGTTTTATGATTCGGGGGTGGTAACTTCGGAATCGTCACGAGGTTTTTCAGTAGAAAGAGCGAGGAGATTTTTGTTGACAGGAGGCGTTGTGGAGGAGGTTGCATCAAAGAAGATTCACCAGGCTGCTTCTGGCGTTTAGGTGCGAGTCTTTATCCTTATCCTTGTCTTCATCATCTCTAGGGCGTTTAGACTTTTGAGCCGAATCTACAAGCTTCTTGAAGTTGGTAGTCAGCAATGCTTGAAACAATTTTCCTTCAGAATTGAAATCGTCGGATCATACGACATTTGTGTTACAAGCTTGGCCACCAATTCATTATCGAGAAAACTAGGATCGGTTGGATTGATTGTGACGGTTAAAGGCGTTGATCGAATAGTTTGCTTGGCGATCTGCATAAGATTTGGATAAAGTTGTTTGGTGAACAACTCCTTTGTGACTTTAGGACCGTACTCAGAAGGTACTTTAGGTGTAGCCTTCGATCATTTCGTTCGAGTTCCTCTTGTGATTTTTCATGAATTCCTGAACAAACTTCCTTTCTCCTTTCATCTTGTCATGCTCGTCATATATATCTTTGTATGTGATCGGCAAAGAAATTCACTTTTGTTGAGCACGTCGTTTTCTTTCGACTTGTTTGACAGCTTTGGTAATCCGTTCATGAGCTTGAGAAATCCAAGATTTAGATGGTTTCTTCACGGATTTGGATGATGATTTGGTTGACTTCTTTGATGGTGGTGGCGAGGAGTGAGAAGACGAATCTGATGATGAAGAGATATGTGGAGACTCTGGATCCCGGAGGTTCGAGGTTTCTTCCTTTGATCGCGCAGGACTATCTAGAAGAAACTTATCATAATCAACATCTTGATCTTTTTCGGACTTCTCGGTTTCGGTTCCTCAAACTCATATTCGATAGTATCCTCCACAAGCTTTTGTTGTTGCACAAGAGTGGTGGCACCAGCTCCCTTATCGGGTTGATTAACCGCATCAGGAGATGGTTCAGAGTGGGCGGCACCACTTGATCCTCCGGGACCACCCATTTGGTCTTTAGCAAATTCTTCAGCTTTTTGAAAGTGTCTAACGATATTAAACTTCTTCCTGTATGATATATCCAGTTGCTCTTCTTCTTCATCCGAGCTTTCATCATACGGTACAAGTACAGGAATTTTTCCTTTTCCTTTGTCGGTGGTGGACTTGGAGGTTTAGGCTGCTGAAGGAGGTGTACGATTGCAGATTGAGTAGGTAATCTCTTCATCGTGTCAGTACCTTCGAGCTTTCGTCCACAAGCTTTCTTTGCGGTTCAGGTGTGGGAATAGGTTAAGCTTCCTTTACGGGAACAATCCTTTTACGAGGAGGATTCCTTTGGGAAGCTTCCTATAAATATCTGTACTTGTAACACTTCCGCACTTCCTCTTACGGTCCTCCGGTAGGTGTACCGGAAGATTTTTCATCAAGATGACCAACTTTGCCTTCTTTTACGGCTAACCGATACCTTTATATGTTTCAAGCTGTTTGATTTCGGTGGTTAGAAGGTGATCGGGTAAAACCGAACCTGTTTCTTTGTTGACGATTCTTGATTGACGAGATAGTATGGGTTCAGTCAATATGTCGTGATTATCTGGGTCATTGAGCCTCATGGGATGTCAGGATGAAGTCCAAGTGCTCTCTGGATCAACAGTTTGGTGTATCCGACATAGGGAATCTTGGAGCCAAGCTTCTTGTGAAATAGCATCATGTCCTCCCATATCGGTGCTTCGATTTCAATGTCCTTCTTGTTGATCAATGACCAGAAAATTTGTAGTTCCATGAGCTTGGGATGCTCATAGCCACTGTCACGACCAGAGACCGATTTGGTGATGATCATGTAGAGTGTTCTCAATGGTTGAGGAATATCTTAACTCCACGTGAGAGTGCTTAGTAATGATTTCTGAAGCTTCATCATAACCAATATCTATCAAGAATTTCGACTGTCTCTTGTAGGGGTAGCAAAGAAGTCGGTTGGGCGATGTCGGGAATGATGAGAACGACGGCCCGTAAGTCGGCGAGGTGATAGTGACTTGTTTGTGATTAAGTGTCACATTCCTGCACTTTGACCTTTGATCCTCTGCATAGAATCCCGAGAATTGTTGAATGTAGACCTCGGAAGCGTGGCGAGTGTGAGCATGTTACGGTAGGGATGATTCGAGAATATCCACATGCAATCAGAGCAAGGAGATTACGAGCAAGTGAGGGGTATCAAAGTCAACCCTAAGGTTGTTCTTTCCATCTTTCTCGGATAACCTTTGGGAAGATATCAGCAATGGTGAAGAACTCAGGTGCATCACATTCATTTGTTCGACCATGTCGTGATCGAAATAACATTAGCCAAAAGAACCAACATATCGAAAGACATAGTGTTAGTCAACCGAAGGTCTTATTGTCTAGTTATTGAATGTACAGTGTCAATGATTGTTACGAGTCCTAAGTCACTTGTTTGTTCAATAGTCCAATGACGTCGTGAAATGTTTTAGTGAGTTAGTTAACTTTAAGTTTTAAAGTTTATGTTATCACTTATTGTTCACAACATATCAAGCGATTAAGTTTATTAGTGACATTATTGGATTCGTGACGTTATGATTAATTTATTTACAAGTTTGTACACGTAACAATTCATTATGAAGGTCAATCCAGGCTTAAGCGTAGTTTTGGCAAAGATAAGCGTAAACAGAGATGATATACGCGTAGACGAAAGCTTACGCGTAGGATCCTAACTACGCGTGAAATGTTCAGCGTGGGAAAAGGGACCTTATGCGTGGAGCTTACGGCGTGAGGCGTATAATACCTTACGCGTAAGGCTTACTCGTAGAGTAGACCTTATGCGTAGAGGTCACTGTTTACGCATATCCTTCACTGAGGATACGGCGTAGTCCCATTGTAGAACCTTACGCGTAATAGTTATGCGTAGTATTATTCTTACGCATAACTTGACTATGCGTAGGGTAATCCTTATCGCGTAGAGTTCAAATGACCTTGATTCGAATATTAAGCGTAGCAAAGCACGAAATAAGTTCATCAAATCATCAAAGTTAACACAAAACATCATTTTATCAACAAAAAATGGCATGAATCATTCGTTAATAGTTACGCGAGAAAGTCATATACCGTAAAACCCTAAGGGTTAGATTTAAGCGTAATTTCTAGCCATGGGATTTTGCAAACAAATTACGGTAGGTCTATGATGTTGAGAGAGTCTATGAAATAAGTTATAACATCTAATTCGTTGAGAATCAAGATTACCCAAACTTATGAACTTTAAACCCTAATTCCAAATTGTTAAACATTTAGAGTTTTAGGTGGTTAACAAGCTTGAAATCATCAATTCATCATATAGGTGAAAATAACACAACAATCTTTTTGACCAAAACACTTCACATTTGAAAAATACCCAATTCGACTCATAAACCTAATTATCAAAATCATTAATTAGTGTTTTACGGGTGGATTTTGATGATAGAAAAGATATCATTGATGTTGTAAAAGCATTTTGACACAATCTTTTTACCACAAACACATAACACATGATCATGTGTTCATCAGCGTATCACGAAGAACACAAAATCCACCCTTATAATAGATTTAACCGTTGGATTAGTTTGAAAATCAAAACCAATGTTTAAAACGTGTTACAAAGCATTAACACTTACAAGATTGATGATCAAAACTTGGTTCTTGAGTGAATTCTATGCGTAGGATTAGTAGGTTAAGAGTAATAAATGTGAAGTGATAAATTAGGTGGAATAGTTTTATTGAAAATGACTTTCATCTTTTGGCAGTTTTGGTCCCTCCACCTTTTCCTTTTTCATACAAAGCCTTTTAACTTCCATTTTGGTTACCAAACAAAGATTTTAAGAAAGAAACTTGACGACACACCCCCTCGACTTAAGAAATAATGAAAGGTTATAAATTTAGTCCGAGGAGTGTCATTTAACGAGAAAATTTACCACCATTGATAAAAGAAACAACCGAGATAAGATAACATGCAAGTACACAGATGTTTTGAAACAGTTAAGTGATATTTTCTCCCCCTCAACACTTGATCGAAAAAATCTTGAATTTTGAAAGATTATAGTGTTGGGGAAAAAGTACTTGCAATGTTGAAAGAAAATAGATAGAAGAATATTTTTGTTGTTTTATCAGGTTTTATATTTTTGTATTTTGTTTTTGAAAAATTATTTACAACAGAGATTTTGGTGTTTGTGAGGTTTTAAGACTGTTTAGGAGGTCATCAATTCCTCTTGAGTCAAACACCTCATACCAATCCGGTGGACCAACTCATTAAACCTAGCGGGAGGCAAGGCTTTGGTGAGAAGATCTACCAATTGGTATTCCGTACCCACAAAATATAATTCAACAGTACCTGTTCCACGTGATCCTTGATGAAATGATATCGAAGATCGATGTGCTTTGATTTCGAGTCTTTGGCCGAGTTGCGCGAGATCGCAATGGCACTCCGATTGTCATGACATCGGGATTCGTCAAATACGTAACCATAGTCTTTGAGTTGTGTTCTCATCCAGATGACTTGAGCACAACACGTAGACATGGCTACATATTACTGCTTGGTTGAGGCAAACAGCGATGTACAATCCTGCTTCTTCTATTGCCAAGATACCAGTTTATCACCAAGAAATTGTAAAGCTCACGAAGTACTTTCGTGAGTCTAAGCATCTGCGTGGTCGTACGTCTGAAAAGCGATTAGTTCAAAACCAGAATCCTTCGGATACCGGATCCCCAAGTTAATGGTTCCCTTTATGTATCGGAGGATTCTTTTAGCCTCAGAGATGTGGGTTTCAGTTGGTCGCGGCTGATAGCGAGCAAAGATATCGGCAAAGACAATATCAGGTCTGCTAGTCTGGTTGTTAGATACATGAGAGACCCAATAATACTACGATATTTTGTAGGGTCCACCAATTTCCCATGTAAATCGGCGTCTAGCTTCTTGGTATGAGCCATTGGTGTGGCATAGGTGTCACAGGTTTTCATTCCAAATTTGTTTAACAAATCAAGGGCATATTTGGGTGACTCGAAAATACCACGGGGTGATTGATGAACTTGCGGTCCAAGAAAGAGCGTGAGTTCACCCATCATGGACATTTCAAAATTTTTCTTCATTAGTTTTGCAAAGCGATTGAAAACTTTTTATGTGTAGACCCAAAATGATGTCATCCACGTAAATTTGAACAATTAAGATATGTGCCCCGTGATATTGTATAAAAGAGTTGGGTCAACCGAACCTTTGGTGAAATTATTAGCAATGAGGAAGGATGATAGCTTATCGTACCATGCCGAGGAGCTTGTTTGAGACCATCTGAGCTTTGTTAGTTTGTAGGCGTGATTGAAACTTCGGGATCAACGAATCCATCGGTTGGTGACATAAACCGTTTCTTTAAGTTGTCCATTGAGAAGCAGTTTTGACATCCATCGATGACCGTCATATTCATATGAGCCGCGACGCTAGAAATATCGAGCGACCTCAAGGCGAGCAACCGAGCAAAAGATTCTTCAAAGTCAATACCCTCTTCCGGCGATAACCCTTAGCCACCGGGCGTGACTTATTTGGATAACATTTCCTTGACATCAATTTGTTTTCCAAATCCATTTTAGACCAATGAGCGTAGACTCTGTTGGTCTTTCAACCAGTTCCCATACTTCAAGGCGTTTGAATTGGTTGAGTTCTTCTTGCATGGATTCAATCGGTTGTCTTTTGTCATTCGTCTTTGATGTTTTAGGTTGATTGGCAGAGGCGGTGAGTGCATAAATGCAATGTTCACGTCGTGTGAAGGCGTTGTCTTGTAACGGCCCGGTTGATTCGGGTTGCCAATAATGTTTTCGAGGATGGTCTTTAGTCCATCTATGTGTGGAGGTTGATGTTGGTATACATTGTGCGGTCGAGGATTCAAATGGTTTGTTGAAGATTCGCGACATCAGTGCGGCGGATCTCATTAGCAAAGCGGGTTGAAGAAGCATTTGGATCAAAATCTGCAGGTGGGGTACTTCATTGAGAATATCATCGGCGACTTCATCATTGTTGGAAGCGGTTTGTTCAACTGTTGTGGTAGAGGCAACTGGTGTAGGTGCATCTTCAACTTGTAGTTGTTGTAGCAGTGTATCGGGTATAAGAGTATTATCCGGGTTGGCAGCGGAGCAATGGATACACACGAGCACGTTCATCAATATCGTCGCTGAACAGCGGAGCAAATAACCTTTCCATTTGTTGACGAGTAAGCCGGGGCTTTGTTCGGTGATGATGGGGTTTGGGGAAGTTTAAGCGGTTGTGAGGGTTCTAATTGTGTTATAACTCGGAAGCCATTTCCGTAAGTTCATCAAAATGAGCATGAATCGTTTCCATCACCTGTTTTGTACGGCGATTCAGTTCGGAAACCTTTGGAATTATCACGTATCAATAAAGACTCCAATGTCAGCTTTGGCTTTGAGCTTTCCCAAGTCATCACGATCATTATTCGGATAGCAAAGAGATCCAAATACATGAAAGTGTTTTAGATTCGGTTTTCTGTTATGGACAAGCTCGAAAGGTGTTTTGTTGTGGCGTTTTGTAATCATAGAACGATTTTGAGTATAGCATCGCGGTAGATACTTACGCCCATAAGTAACTGGAAGTTTAGCATTGATTAACATTGTTCTTGCGGCTTCCACTAACGTTCGGTTTCGTCTTTCGACAACTCCGTTTTGTTCTGGTGTATGCGTGCAATAGATGATGCGATCTTGAATTCCCACTTTCTCATAGAATTCACGAAGAGTTTGATTAACAAATTCATTGCCTTTATCGTTTACGATTAGTCGAGCGGTGTTTCGTAGCTGAACTTGTATTTTTCGTGAAAGGTGATGATCATTTGTGGAGCTTGATCTTTGCTTCCAAGAAAGTAGACCCAAGTCCAGCGTGAATAGTCATCAACAATTACTAAGATGTAGCGTTTGCCATTGATCGTTTCGCAGCGCATCGGGCCACACAAATCCATGTGAAGAAGATGAAGCACATCTTTGAGACGTGTTCCACCTTTGAAGGAAAATGAGCACGAGTGCTTTTGCCTTGTTCACAAGGTGAGCAAAGATGATCTTTAGAATACCTAACCGTGGGGAGTCCTTCAACTAGTTTGTGTCGAGCAAGGTTGGTGATGGTTTGAAAGTTTAGATGTGAGAGACGGCGGTGCCATAGCCAGGATTTTGTTGATGTTGCCTTTGAAAGTAAGCAAATGGGAGATGAAGCAACCATGTCTTTCATAGAGATAGTGTAGAGACTAGAATTACGCGTTCGGGGACATAAGGTCATTTCCTTGTAGATCACGAATGAAACAAGTTTTCTCCGGAAAGCAACCTCCAAATCTCCATCACAAAACTGACCTCTTGAAAGCAGATTATGACCGAGGCCTTCCACATAGTAAACCTGCTAATTTCGATGTTCCCATTGACATAGTCTCCGTAGCCCATGATAGTTGTGAAGTGATCATTCCCGAACTGCGAGTGCCAATGAACTTTGCAATAAAGTTTGATAACAGTTTAAGATTGCATGTCATGTGTCGGGAACAACCGCTATCAACAATCGAAGAATGATCGTATCACCGTGCATTACACAGGCGACACAGATGGAATAGAAGTAGATGTGGAACCCGAAATGTTAGAGGGTTCCGTAGCATGTATAGTAGATATACAACATCAATAGCTTTAGGTATCCACTTAAATCCTAGTGTGTTATATATCCATTTTACGCCATCTCCAACTAGTATTTGCTTTAGTCTTAGTGAATGCACTAGGTGGTACTACTTTCCTAGGAGGTGACAACTGGAGCTACGAGGGACATGATCGTTTGTTAGAATCTAAAGAGGGCGGTCTACCAAGCACAGACTTAGAAAGATTAGTGGGCCTAGAGGTATTCTGGTTCTTAGGATTCCTTAAGCGAGAGATGATAGCTTTAGCAACACATTTATCATGCAATCGAGAATTCATACTTTTACCACAAATAACACAAGGTGCATCGGTGAATATCAAAAGTACTTAACGGTTTAGCATTTGTTACATCACTATTTCTATTACATTTGCCGGGCCTTAATATATAGTGGAGGCAACGTGAGTCTTATTCATAGTCCTAGGGTGTTCTTCTACTTTAGCATTCTTGATTGTTCTTTTCTTAGGTCGCCTTCCTATTCTTGATTTAGTGCTCCTAGGCGTGAAGTGCGGACATTTGGAAAAGAGCAACTATTCTGTTTCAGTAGAAGG
The DNA here is from genome assembly GCA_910596185.1 of Chrysanthemum makinoi. Lineage (NCBI taxonomy): Eukaryota > Viridiplantae > Streptophyta > Magnoliopsida > Asterales > Asteraceae > Chrysanthemum > Chrysanthemum makinoi. Next base: position 11,790,394 of record OU343218.1, read on the forward strand.
GCGCGTTAGCATCTTGTGATTTGGCAGTAGGGATTCTAGGTTCATGAGTACTAAGTGTTACGGGGGCTAATCTCTTAATGATGGTTGGTGGAAGTTGTTCATACTTTCCTAACATTTCTCTTAACTTGAGGATAGTGTGAATCAGATCTTGATTTTCGGACCGAACATTTCCAGCAAAATGCATAACTTCTTTAGTGTGTGCAAGATAATGATCAAGTTCATTTGATGCTTCATCACGAGTCTTTTTGAGTAAATCAAATATGACACCATATTCCTTTTTAACTTTTAAAAGTTCTTGTTCATATTTTGAGATTTGACACTTAAAAGACACGTTTTGATCATCCAGTCGCTCAATTTTAGGATCGAGAAGATTTTTATGCAACGGGGGCGATTTTGTGTTGAAAAGCAATTTGTTGATCGTGAATATCTTTTGACACCAATTAAGGCGGCGTATTGCATTTGAAAGTTAGTTTGACAATCGTTTGTTTTCAACTGTTAAGGACTCGATCTGAAGCACATTATCGGTGTTCTCAACATTTATCACAGAATCAACGATTATCGGCGGAGGTATGGCAATCAAATGCATATGACAAAGAATTCAATAACACAGCATTATGGACATAAGCACAGATGACATCTTCCAAGAGTCGATCAACATCTTTTCTCAACATTTTCTTTTTACGTTTAGTGTTAGAAATAGATGTTTTTGTTTTCTCGAAGCGACCTTCATCACTCAAGTTCCTTATGAAAATCCTTTTCCCAGACAATTTGTGCACAATTTTCAAATTTTTAACGTTAGGTAAAAGATTTTTCTGAAAAATGTCTCTTTGTTCTCGCGCTAGAAGCGATTGAAAATGATCAATTTTGATTTCAGAGCGATATTCTATCTCATGTTGTAAAATTTTGAGGTCAGCCATGAAAATGTCAAAATATCTAAGAATTTTTCGATTTTTAGGTTTTGAGTTTACTTCACTGATGGAAGGTAAAGGACCATAAATTTGTGCATAATCGGTTTGGGATTAACATTAGAAGACTCAGTGTTTTATGATAACCCTTGGTGTGTTAGAAGAATCCGTTGGTGTGATGAAAGTGACCGCTTTTGAATAGTTAAAAGGTTTGTTGTAAACAACTTTTTCTAATTTTGATCGACTCTCGTCTTCTGCATCTAATTCCTCTTGACGATGATATTCAACAACATTCAAAATAGAATTATCAACTTTATATTCGCACTGGAAACTTGAGTTTGGTTTGAATGCTTTTGTTGAAAGCTTAGGTTTATGTCAAGATTCGGTCCATATCCATTTGGATTTGGTTTTAAAGTAAACTTTTCAATGGTTGTGACCCACTCGCCATGTTTGTAAACAACAGTTTTAAACTCTTTAAGTTTGTTTTGCAAGCCGATGATTTCTTCAAGATGATCATCTATTCGTTTCATTTAATGCTTTTTGTATGCGAGAGAAGCTTTTTGACAAGTTAACAACTCAACCTTAGCTTTTTGATTTTCCAAGGTGAGAGCGTTAATTTGCTGTTTATGTTCATGTTTAGTTTGTTATTTGGACAACAAAGCATTCTTGGCGGCTAGATCGCATCTGTCTTTCTAAATATTTTTCGTTTTGATAAGATTTGGCAAAGGCTACTTCAAAACCGTTTTCACGTTTTCTTGAGTTTTGAAAAAGTTGAGTTGCTTTTGTAAACATTCAAAATCCTTGGTTAACAGTGCATTTTTGCATTTCAAGTCCCGATTAATGGCATGACATTTTTCCACTATGGTTTGTTGGTCTTGTATTAAGCGAGCAAAATGCGGATGAGGCAAAAGTTCGGTGTTCAACGTGAGTCTCAACATGATCATTCTTGAGATCCTCAAGTATAACCACGGAGTCAATTTGATTATCAAGGGAAACCGTTGGTCATCTTGATCGTCAAATATAACTCGAGGTCTAGTTGAAAATCGTCGAAGAATGAGATGTGGATGACTCATTTTGAACATCGAGCCTGGGATCAGGATGTTGGCGGAGATATGAGATCGAGAGATAAATATGGTTTGTTGGTGCACGAGACAAGCCATCGATGTCATACACTGGGCTGTGTCACTCATGTGTAACTCATGCATATTAGCCATCAACATACTTGTTGCATTGGCACGCAAGTCCTCCATATCATCATCTGAATGCATTTGCCATAAAGCTCTATTCTTTGTGTGAGAGATCCACCTTCATCCTTAAGAGCCAAAGAAGAGCCTCTTTGAAATAAGCCACCCCTAGTCCTTGGCTTTGGGCATGCATTAGCAGTCCCTTCTCATTGGTTGTAGCATCGAAGACCATTCAACCCATTCTGAGCATTTCCCTGTTCCACCACCGGAGCTCGATTGTTATTCCTACCCACAGCATTAAACCCTTGACCACCGCCCAATTTACGACCATAACCACGATTCTGAACTTCAACTCGTCCATTGTTCACAAACTTGATTCCTTGTATTAGATGAGGAGCGAATACGGTTGTTGGATTTGTTGGTATAACGGCTAAAGGCATTAGCAATCATAGCAAATCCTTGTTGCAATGCTTCGAACGGATCGGATTCCTCATTATGAAGTGCTTGAGCATTGTTGTTGTGGAACCAATTGATTTTGTTGAGATTGTTGTGATTGATCATTGGTGTGTTTGAAGCAGTTGGTTGAGTTCTTTGGTTGAGGAGAATAATTTTGTTGAGCATATAAGGCAAGTTGTTGATTTTTCGGATGTGTCGGTGGAGCAATTTGAGCACGGAGAATCCTTTCCTATCAACTTCCTTTTCATGAGGCTTCAAGTAATCGTACAACAATCCGTAGGTCGACTGATGCATGTTTTTAACGGCGGAGAAAAATGACATACTTCTCCCATTGGACCAAGACTACTCGGGAACTTAGTATTCACGCAATTCTTGGCATGTGATGTTGTGTTTATCCAAATCATTGATGATGTCTGAAAATCGGTGATGATAGGACTCAGTGTCTCTCGGTTCAATCATGAAGTGTTCATAAGCCAAGTAAATTTTGGATTCCAAATCTTCTGATTGATCTGAGATCCTTCCATAAGAAGACGAATATGATCCCACATTTTCTTTGCAGTGTTTTGAGCATCAACACTACGAAGAATTAGGTTTGGTAATCCTAGGAGGATATATTCCATTGCAAGCTCATCTGCTTCATAGTGTAGAAGATCTTGAGGATTCAAGTGCTACTTGATAGCAATGTTTGTTTGTTCATCTCTTGGTGGAATGGCATTTGGATCTCCGGGTACAATGACAGTAGGCATCTCAAATGGACCTTTCAAGATAACCTTCTTTAAGAACTTTCCATGTGGCTTCTTTAGATCACAAAACTAAAGAACCTTATCACCCATTGATCGTAGTTTTCTGGAGTGAGCATTGGAGGTCTATCAAGTGATCCGGCCTCATGAATTGATTGTTGGCTTCTTAAAGTTTCAAACATCTTTGCAAACCAAGTGGGTTCCCTCATAGTGATCCTTGATGGATGTTGATTAAAGTCATTTGTGTACGGTTGAACTTGAAGACTTGGTGGTGGTTGAACCATTTGAGGTTGTGGATTTGCAACAAGTTGTGGAGTATGTTGTTGGTTAAATTGTTGTTGATAAATTGCTTGTTGTTGATTCCATTGTTGATGTTGTGGAGTTAGTTGTTGTTGACGTAGAGGATGAGGATAAGGGGAAATAGTTAGAGTATGGTGGTTGTGACATGTTGATAAACTTGTGTTGGTAAAATGGATCTTTGTAGTCGAATGAACCTTTGTTGATGAAGTATCCTTAGGCGTAGGAAAGACAAGAACCAAGTAGCACTTATGCGTAAAAACACCAAAGTTACGCATAACAATGAGGAGTTACGCGTAGGATTTAGCTTCGGCGTAAGTAGGAAAAACACACTAAAGTTGGCGTAGACAAAAGTTATTCGTAGAAAGTTAGGCGTAGGATTTTCTTATGCGTAAGACTAGGCTTAGGTAAGGAAATCTTAGGCGTAGGATTTCTCTGGCGTAAGCTTATCTTATGCGTAATTTTAGGTTTTTGCCAAATGATCTTTTACACTATCACGATGCAAAAGATATCAAAAGTCGGCGTATTTTCGGACTTATCCAAGTGAAAACGGAATAAACCGGAAAATGAAGATCAAACCAAGGAGGCACTTACGCGTAGTTTTAGGGTTTTACTATGCGTAGGTTTACTCGTAACTTTGATTTTGCCCAAATATGTTTCTAAACCAGTTTTTGTTATGGAATAGCTTCAATATCACCAAAATAACACAAAAGTGTGACACTTGATGAACCAAAGCTCTAAGCAGGTTATGGTAGAACTTCACCTGAACAAAAACAAGTTCAAAACACGTTATCCACGCGTAAAGTTTGAAACTTTTGCCAAAAACAAGTATTTTAACACCTTAAAACGTTGAAAGTACAAGAATCTTGGATTATAAAGTGTAAAAACAAGTTTTAAGCGAACCAAAGAACACGTTATCTTCTGGCGTAAGACCAAAACCAAAAAATTTCAAAAACAAAAGTGTACACCCAACTATTTGGCGATTGATACCACTGTTAGGTCACAAGGTTTACCATACAAGCTTATAAGAAAGAATGGCGATTGAACAAGTAAAACACCACACACACGATATACTATAAACGGTTTAAGCAAAGAGAGTGAATGAGAGAATAGCTTGAACAACCAACCTTCAAATGAAGGTTTACATAAGGTATTTATAGGCAAGGAGCTGGGCAACACCCTACTCCTTCCTTTCTCCTATGGGCTTGGGCCTAAGCTCATGGGCCTTCTACATAAGCTCAAGGCTAATAACAAACATAAAGGCCATAATAAGCTAACTATTACATATGAGTAACTAACACTTGAATAAGGTGTATGAGTGATTCCAACATTGAGCGTACTAATTTGGATAGGGACCACTCGGGGATCATGGTAGATCAAGCGAAATATGTCGTAGCATATTGGATCCACAGTGTTTCTTTGACTAGCGGAGACCGAACATCTTGTTGTTGTGTATGTGTGCTAGATATCGAATAAGCCTACTAAAAAAGCACCTTAAGCGGTTAAGCGGGTCTTTGGTATCTCCAAGAACCATCAATATGGGACTATGGTACCCGAAGGACAACGTATATCCTTAACGGCTTTATCACGAATCTTGATCATGGGGATGTCAAGATACCACGTCGGAAATGCGATGAGGAGGTGCTTCGATTTTTGGGTGATAAGCATGGGGCGGTCATCAAAGCAAATGAGCACTTCTATTTCTCGGTGAATACATAGCCATGTCATCTTGTTGTGCTCAAATCCTTTGGATGAGATCGATTATCGACTATGGCTTTTAATTCAACAAAATTCCCGCCTTTGCGTGTAATAAAGTGCTATTGCTCTCTCATGCAACAACGTTCAACACTCAAAAGAGCAAGCACATCAACATTCGACATCATTTCATCAGGGAGCAAGTGGAAAACGGTGTGGTGGAACTCTATTTTGTGAAGTGAGAATACGGTTAGCGGAACATCTTCAAGCTCTTCAAAGGCGTTTTGAGTTTATTCTTCCTCGACTTGGCGAAAAGTCTTCAGCGAAAACACTCAAGCGTCTTGAGGAGGAAGAAGAGGAGTAAAGGTCTTTCCTTCATCTATATTTGTATATATTTATTCAAAAAGCAAAATACAAAATTATAAAACCAACTAAAAGCAAATAGAAAAATATAAAACTTTCAAAAAAAATAATAATAAAAAATAAAAAAATAAAGAAAAATCTTTGGGAGAAAGTAAAACAATGGTTTATTGTCATTTCAGGCAGTAACCCGCTAATATGTTGAGGGGGAGCATCTATTTTAAACCTCAAATTATTAAAAGCGTGGTGAATTGTCTCTAGTAGGTTTCCTCTATGTGCAAAAACTCTTTCAAAATTAGAGCACATATTGAGGGCAAACTTGTAAAAACATCATCCTTCCTCAAAATGTTTTATCTACTCAAATTGATTGGGAAGTGATGATGATCATTTTAGAAAATTTTAATCAAAAGATTGGACCTTTCATTAATCTACGATTTCAAAGATCTCTTGCCTCCATGTGCTAAGTAAAATTCTAAATTTTATGCATATGTTGAGGGGAGCATTTCAAAATATCAAAACAATTAAGATACAAAATGCTTTGATTTTATATCACAAGTATCTTGATTGATTTTCAAATGGTTTTCAATTGGTTCCAATGGCGGATGAACAATACCAAATAGACCGACCAACTTTACTTTATGTATGGTGATATAAGGATGATAAAGTTAGGTTGAGGTCCCACGATCCGCCCAGAACGGAGGATCTACCGAGGGACTATCCATAGATAGTGTAGAGTCCTTAGGTATATTGAAAAAAGAAAAATGAGAAATGGGAAGAGTCTTGGTAAAGGCAATGAGCTAGTCTTTGGAATAAACCAACAAGGTTTTAGTTATGAAGTCTCATTAAGCTTGAAGGGTTGAAGAATGAAAAATGAATGAGAAGGGTGAAAGAAATAGCCCTCAACAAAAGATTCAACCTTAGAGGCGAGAAACGGGTTCATTCATATTACTCTTGGTGGTTACTAAGGTAACAAGCGGTATTGAAGACAAGCGTCATGGACCGTGATGCGTTGCTTACTTAACCTTCCCAAACTCAGTTCCTCTTAAAAGGGCTTGTTTCATTCTCACGGGGAACCGACATTATCTATCGACTTTCTCTTAGATTTTTTTGATATTGAAGAAGAGACCTACTCACTAGTCTCGACATAGGAACCAAATATACACAGTGAGTCTAGAGCACGAGATCATCATATAAATCTCATTAGGACACTTTCAATGAAGACTCTCTATTTCACACAATGTGGAAAGTGAGATTATATCTTATAGTCTATGCATTATCCTTGTGGTATTGCGAACATCTAAGTGATATCACGAACATATTCACGATGAAGATGGAAAAGCATAAGATAACATCAAACAAACTCTGGTAGGTGGCATGTGAGATCTATCCATATATCAACCATGTGACAAGCGGAAGAAACAATGGAGAGATTAATCTTTTGAATCAATCCTAGTTAGGGTTATGGATCGAGGATACCTTTGAAAACACGTCGATTTGTGCTTAAAAACTCTTTTCTTTAGCACATATTTTGTAATGCTATTTCTCAAAATAAAGGTGTTTATGATTGATAATTGATTTTCATTAAAACCTTGGTTGTATTGCAAAAACAATTTCTATTGAGCGATACACGATTGTTTTTTAAATCTCTTTTCATCAATGAGTGAATCTCATTTATTTGGTTAAGCTGCTTTCGTGTTGTCTTCTTTGAGGCGTTCACGTTTGAGGACATTTAAACATTCGCGAAACCAAGTCAGGAAATTCTTGAGGAATTATACGATCACATGCGGTTACTTGTCTTGCGATCAGCGAGGAACCGTGGGCGTGTACCTGATTCATGAAAGTGATCAAAGACACTTTAGTGCACTATTGCTAATTGTCTTATGCGGGTACACCCAGAGCGTTTCAGTTGTCAGAATGAAGCGGTCAATCAATAGCATGCTCACACAACACATTCAATTCCAAAGAAATCATGATTAGTGCATCAATGACTCGATATGTATCACTCCATGCTATATTTGAGCTGGCATGATATCATGAATCGCGAAAGCTTACGCTACTCGATAAGAATGATCATGATCGAGAATGTGAGCATGTCGGTCCAAAAAAAAATCACAACATCACGTTATACCAACACCACAAAGGATGATGGAAGATTTTTAATGTTTGTTGATGATCTCAAGTGACTCAAAACTTCGGTATCATGTGGATCGATTTAAGACCTCCACTCAGTTATCCAAACATGCAAAAATGAAGAATCAAAGACTTCGTGCTCTGAGCAAGAACATGAACAAATTCAAGAACAATCTCGATTAATATCACATTTGTTTTCTATGTAATGTAATGTGTATTTGAGGTGACCTCCATAGGGGAGATTGTTAGGATTTAGAAAATCCATTGAGTTAAAGTGTCGGTCACCTCAAGTATATGTCGTTTGAAAATTCGTAGTAAGTAGTTATTTTGTTTAGTAGTATTTAGTTAAGTAACACCGTGGAGGACGGACGGGTCTTTACCCATATGCTTGAGTTCTGACGTCGGTGGCGTTTTATGTAAGTACTATAAATACTCTCTACCTCCCAAGGTGAGAGTTGGAGCTCATAATAAGATTTTTCTTTCTCTCATAAAGTTCTCAAACCTGCTTTCTCTCTCTAAAACTCATTGTGTACGCCTACTTTGCTTATGGTTTGATGTGTATGTGAAATCCAATATGTTACATTATAAGAACAAGAAGTATGGATTTATACTAAGATTTTAAAGAGTGTCACTAGTTGCATGTAACTATTAGTGTTTTTTTTCCTATAGTTTCGACTCGACATTGTGAGCCGACTAAAATACAGGGCGACTACCCTTAATTGAACTTAGTGGCATAGAATTAATTACGATGTTAAGAATTGCTTTCGTTTAACATACATATCATTATTTAAGTAGACCCTTGAGAAGTATTAAGTAGGGATAATGCTAAAAAATGCATCGAAGTTGACATCTTTTGCTATTGTGTATACTCAATTATTTTTTTTCATTGTAACACAAAATTGATAATACATTACATTGTATGTATGATTTCCAAGCGTGTCCATGCACTGCGTGTTAATAAGATATTTACTGCGTACTGCTGCCCGTGATGTCAAGATCTTGTTTTTATTGGGATAATCTTTAAAAAAATGCATGAAGTTGATAGCCACTTTTAAGATTGTGTGTAGCCAACTACTTTTTATTTTTAGGTAGTATAAGTTCCTCCATCAATACACCAGCATTATCTTTTTGAATGAATGCATTGATATCATATTTATAGGTTCTTATATTTGGTAGCAAAAATTTTGCTTTTCTATACGTTTTACGATGCATGTCTGTTAACATTTTGAAACAAACCTTTGCTCATATTGACTTTCTAACTGCAGCAGAAATATAAAATTTTAGTTTCCCATTATTCTATTTCAATGTATGCTTACTTCTCTCTTTAATCTTTCAAAGTTTTATTTATCTTTCTTATGTAGTCAGCAACTCCATTTTAAACCACCATCTGGCAACCATAACCTTAAGCCTCTGCGTTAACCCTACAACCATACATACTTTCTGGTCAAACCCGCTGCGTCTACATCTTCACCTGCTTCATAGTCTCATAACACCATTACAATACCAGCCTTCAAACTTCAAATACCACTTTCGTGTAACCATACAGCACTTTCTGAGCCACCATTGTCACTTTGAAACCAGTACCTCCAACCACTTTCAGGTATGCATGCAACCAGGACCGCGCATCCGTGTCACCACCACGACACCACTTGCGCGGCGCCAGCACTACCGCAGCAATAGGCTCACCAGACACCGCCTTAAGCCACCATCTTTATCGATACACATTTTCACTTTTTAGAGAAAGAAACTCATTTGCAATTGGAGTAAATTACAGTTTGTCCTTGTGGTATCGTTGACAGAAAAGTTTAGTATTTGACCAAGAGTTTACCTTCAGTCCTTAAATGTCAAGCATTATCTACCGTTGGTCCTTTGCTTTAAGGACACACTAACGATCGTTAAGTAAAAAATGTAAGAATTATTTTGTCCTTTACCATTTCTCTCTTCACTTCATCTTCCCCACTTATCTTCAACAACAATACATCCATCTCATAACCATCTCATCTTCATATCATCATTCTCATCTATATTTTCATCTTCATCTCCCATTTAATATACTTACATTAGACATTTGAGATCCTTTAGAACATTTGACCGGATAATTTTAGCAATCTTTATAATATCTTCTGTATTATTTTCCTGTTAGCAAACAAATACAGCCGCTGGCCAATTTTCATACACTTTTGAGTTGAAATTAACACATTTAATAGTTTTATGACCATAGAAGAAAGTAAGAAACAATCTACACAAAATGTACCAAATTGACTAGCATCAACACAAAATTTCATAAAAGATTACCAAACTTGTTTCTAATCATTTTCGTTCATAACAGTTCAAGTCAAGGCAACACCAAGTTATCAAAATACATACCAATCTTCATTCTTCACCACCATAAGGTGTTCACTGCGCCATATACATCTACCACCAACTTAATCTGCCGATTTCTTTTTCTTTTTTCTTGACCTTCGCTAACTTGCAGAGAGCGTCTTCCATTTCCACATCTTTACTCTTTTTCTTCTTCTTTTTCTTCTTTTATGTGCCCTCATCTTCACCTGCATCATCTTCAACATTGTGAATGGGTTGTTCCTCCTCTTGCTGCATCATCTTCAATATGAGTTAGCTACTAAAACTTACCACTTGATCCATAAACCTTGAGATCTGAAGCTCGATTCAAAACCCACACGAGGGGTACTAAAATACCACTTGTTTGGCCGAACCTAGGGGTGTTGTTGGCTCTCGGTTCAAAACCATACGAGGGTTTTGCTCGTTGTTATACTTCGGTTCACCACCACCACACCATAGCAACCGACCTCTTCACTGCTTCACCTCACGCCACCACCCTGACACCACATCATCATCCACCACAAAAATGTCATCTTCCAACCCACCAACCTCCTTAACAACCTCCTTAGCCATTTGGGCTCAAAAAACCAACGCGACATCAAAGGCTCACATGACACTATTCTCCACTACAAAGAAAGATTCGATAACCACCGAACCATCTTCACCTAAAGTCACTTGCATTGGTCAAGTCAAGATCAAGTAAAAAAAAAGCTAGAAAAAACAAAAGGGTATTCGTTAAAAGCTCAAGCTTTTCATCTAGTACTAATGAAAACCATAAATGGGTTCATCTTCCTTTGACTATGTGTGAAGGTTTAAGGTCATTCGGTTATGAGTTTAGTTGGTGGTGGATTAAAACGAGTTCATCATAACTCGGGTGACTTGGGTTTGCTTTGGACCGAGCATCAAGAAAGGACTGATGGATTTGAGTGGCGGCGGATCTGGGTGGTGGATTTGATGAATCAGTTTTTTATGGTTTAAAGAAGAAGATGGTGATATATTAAAGAAGAAAAGTGGAAAAAGGGCCGAAATACCCTCCACGTGGGTATCACATGTAGCAAGATAACGAAGGTTAGTGTCATGATTAAAGTGAAGAATTGGCGGCGATGCATAACGTTTCGCATTTAAGGATGGACGGTAAACCTTTTTTGGTCAAAGGACGAAACTTGTCGGTCAACGTATACCACAAGGACGAACGGTGTAATTTACTCTTTTAATTGAGATAAAGAAGTTGAGAGGGAGAGAAATATTAGTTTTAGAGAGAAGAAGTTCAGATATTAGTTTTAGAAAGAGAAAGTATCTTGAATATGTAAATAATTATTACAGTATTTTAAAATCTGACACACAAAGCCTGACACTAAGTGATGGTGTTTTGATCCTAAATACATGGTGTGTAAACACACAAACCCTTTATTTTTCGTTGTAACACAAAACTTTTGAATTTGTGTTATTGTATGTACCATTCAGGCTAAGCGTTACATCGCTAGCCCTTTATATTAACGGTCGTTAGTAAATAACTAAAATTTCGTTTTCTTACGTTTTTATTAGTTTTCATCCGTATTTATACGTTTTCGTTCGTTTTCTTACGCTTGCATCCGTTTTTATATGCTTTCGTCTGTTTTTTTGATTTCGTTTGTTTTTTCGTCCGTTATTAAATATTTTCGTCCGTTTTCTTACTTTTTTGTCTGTTTTTATACGTTTTCATTAGTTTTTATATGTTTTGTCTGTTTTCTTACGTTTTGTATGTTTTCGTCAGTTTTTTACATTTACGTCTATTTTCTTACGTTTTCATCCGTTGTTATACGTTTCCGTCCGTTTTTTGCGTTTTCGTCCGTTTTTTTGTGTTTTCGTCCTTTTTCTAACGTTTTCATCCGGTTTTATACGTTTCTGTCCGTTTTATTACGTTTTTACTTGTTTTTATGCGTTTTTGTTTCTCTTTATACGTTTACGTTTGTTTTACCGTTTTGTTCGTATAAAACGGCAAAGCGGAAATAAAACGAATAGAGACTTGTAAAATGGAACGAAAATGTGACGTAACGTAAAAAATTGAATGAAAACGTATAAAAACGAGCAAAAATGTTTTAAAACGTGTAAAAACGAGCATAAATGTATAAAAATGGATTAAAGCATAAAAAAGCATAAGAAAACGGTCTAAAAGGCAAAAAAACAGAAGAAAGCGTATAAAAACAGACAAAAAAAACGAATGAAAACGTTTAAAAACAGACAAAAACGTATAAAAACGGACAAAAACATATAAAATGGACGTGAAACGTAAAACGGGCGAAAACTTGCCATAAAAGCTCGATATAAGAATGGATGAAAGCGTGTAAACGAAAAAAAACGTAAGAAAAAGGAATTTGAAGTTATTTACTAACGACCATTAATATAAAAGGCAAGTGATGTAACGCTTAGCCTGACTGGATACATGCAATAACACAAATTTAAGAGTTTTGTGTTACAATGAAAAATTAAAAATAGTTGGCTACACACAATCCTAAAAGTGGTCAACTTCAATGCATTTTTTTTAGCATTATCCCAATAAAAAGAATTAGTTCTTGACACGTTGGCGGTCTACGTGTAACACTCAGACAAGCTAGCATGTGACACGTTGGAAACATACATACAATAACAAAAATTACCAAGTTTTGTGTTACAATGAAAAAAAATAGTTGGGTATACACTAGTAAAAGGTGTCAACTTCGACGCATTTTTTTAGCATTATCCCTATTAGGGTAGTGACAATGGGCACGGTATGGGCACGGTTTGCCCTCGTACCGAGCGGCAACACTGTTGCCTCTTGTGCGGTATGGTGCGGTTTGGAAGGTGAGCGGCAAAGATTGCCGAATCGGCATGCTAAGGGGAAGCAAGAAAGAGCCGCTGGCAACGACTAGCCGTTATGTGTTTTAAAAAAAATAATAATAAAAAAATAAAATTGTTTAAGTATTATGTATATTTTTTAAGTATTATGTAATTTTTTTATTATTATTAATGAAATATTATGTTTTTATTAAATTGTTTAATATAATTATGAATATAAAAAATAAAAAAAATAAAATTAAGTGAGGTATGGAATTATGGTTTTCACTAGAAAAGTATGGTGAGGTATGTGTGAGGTGTGAGATAAGGTAGAATAATATTATTGGTGAGTGATGATATATGGTTGAGGTATGAGATCATGATTGTCAGTACTCTTAACTATAGTCATAAATTGGGTCACATGCTACTTACATGCAAAGGGAAATTTTGTAGTTGCATGAAACTGCACGCCAAAAGTGTGAGACATCCTTCATGTTACGTAGTAATTTATAGTAGGATGTCTTATCAATATGTTGGAACTAGAGTGATAATGCACCCATTTATATACGAAACATCGGTACCAAAAACACCATGTGAAGCTATTAGTGTTCCTCCCATTAAAGGATCATAATCCCATGCTATTGCGAACTACGACAACGGATTCTTCATATGGGAACTCGAGATTATTGTCATTGACACTCTATGTTAGGTAGAAAGTTTCAGTCTTTTAGGTATAATTTTTCATTCCAATCTTATAGTATATGGCTATATATATATATATAGAGAGTTAGGATCAAATGAGAAGAAAAAATAAAATAAGAAGGATAAGAAGAAACCTGTGCTCATTTCAGGATGCATCTACAAAAATGGATGCATACTTAAAAGCTAAATCTCTTGCTATTTGAAATGTGTGGTTAAATCCTTCTTATTAACACTTCTCATTTTATTATTTTATATATATATATATATATATATATATATATATATATATATATATATATATATATATATATATATATATATATATGACCCTTTAGTATGTATCAAACTTGTGATGCTAATGTGGTGCACCTATATATGATAGTATTCGGGACAAGAATAACAATAACATGAGAAATATGACTGATACTATCTTCGTCCTATAATAATTGTCCACTTTAACTTTTCAAAGTCTTTTTTATTAAACTTTGACTATAAATATTTTTATTTGTATAATATATAATACTTGATGAAAAATATATGAATAGATTGGGTTTTAAATGTATTTTCATTTGGTATAATTTTTATCAAATATTATATAACACAAATAAAAATATTAGTGGTCAAAGTTGAATAAGAAAGACTCAAAAAGGTAAAACTGGACAATTATTATAGGACGGAAGGAGTACTATTTTTATGATGATATCAATGTATATCATATGGTCCATCAATTAAAGTTCAACCACCTCACCATACCATTTGAGCTAATGGTTTAAAATGTACTTGAAATGAGTCGATGACCAATCCCAAGTACTTGGCATTTAATGCCAATATAATACTATACCATTAATTGAACCTCATCAATCAATGTAGTGATGTACACTTTGTATGTAACGTTTTCTAGCTTTATGCATCTATACATGAAGTAATTGGACAAACTTAATGCTATATTGATGGTGTAGTTTGATTACATGAAATGGAACAACATTTTTCCATGCTGTTAGCTTCAAAATAATTTTGCTTTCTTTTCATAATAATCGTATGTTACAATCAAGGCTGTTCCCGGGTTTTCATAATCGTATGTTTTATACAATGAGAACTATTTACGTAAAAAGTCCTATCCTCTAAACTTTATTGAATGAAAACTGTTTGTTCATTTAACTTTTTCTGCGATAAATTTTGAATTTGAGGCACCATAACGAATGTTAAATAAAAAGTGTCTGAAAGTTTGTTCGGATTTTAATAAAATTTTTAACATGGTTTATAATTTATCCATCAAACATAAATTATAGGGCATGAATAACTTGGCGGTAGGCTATCGCCCACTTCGACCATGTCAAAGACGGCCCTGGTTGTAATACCTTGCTCCGGTTATAAAAGGTTCGTTTTTTACGATTGTCATGTGCAATGCTTTTAAAGTTTTAGCTAGCATATATCAAGACAGCTAAAGTATCTAGCATATGATCTGTCAACTTACCCCGCACGAAGTTTACATATATTTTCATGTTTCTTACTGGAAAAAACATAAGTACAAATTTGCATATTTTTTCCGTTTTCGCATCTTTGTAGGGTCAGTTAGCTTGCAGCGAATGTGACCGATGATCCGGCTTTGTTGTAGACATCAGTGTGAACTAACTCCATGTATAAATGGTTGTACATGACGTGAAAAAACCATGTTATAATAATTTAACCAAGACTGTTATAGCTGATCTATGTTGCTAGACTTAAAGATCCACTTTTGAGCATTCACTTTCATTGTGTTAAACAGCCTTCAAAATTTGGTGCCTGTATGTGGTCCATAGCCCAATGTGTAGCCATAGTTATTGTAGTGGTTATTAGCTTTGATTAAGATGATTAAACCTCAGCCATAGCATGACATTATTGGCATGAGGGTAGTAGTTGTGATAATTGACGTATTATGATAACAGGGGCTAAAGGTAGCGATTTCGACCTGCTAACTTATAAATGGGCAGGTTGGGATTGTGTTTTACCTGAAACAGGTTAAATTTAAAAGCTTTTATACATGGGCCTAACTAAAGAGCTTAAAAGAGACTAATAAATAAATGAATTTGTATCCATAATGTACAGTCTTATTCTTGTATTTCATTTATGCATTAGGTCTCCGTACTGTACAATTCATTTATGCATTAAGTCTCCTTTTAGGCCTCTTTAGTTAGGTCCATTTATCATTTTCCTTAATTTAAACATAGCTGAAAGGGGAAAGGATCAAACGGTTCAAAAGTTATATACCAGAAATATCTATACTACTATATAAAACATTTAAGTTGTGGGCTCCACAAAACATTAAGATAAGGATCCATTATTGAGTGACATGTGTCACTTCTCTAACTAAAAAATAACAAAAAATGAGGAGCTCTAACAAACTAAAATAAAGAGCTCCAATAATAAGGTGACACGTGTCACTTCTTAACTAATTAATCACATTTATTTTAAATTTAAGAGTAAATTACATGGATGGTCCCTGTG
Source organism: Chrysanthemum makinoi (assembly GCA_910596185.1). Taxonomy (NCBI): domain Eukaryota; kingdom Viridiplantae; phylum Streptophyta; class Magnoliopsida; order Asterales; family Asteraceae; genus Chrysanthemum; species Chrysanthemum makinoi. The sequence goes on from OU343218.1 coordinate 11,806,480, forward strand.
GTTTGTCCAAAGTAACAACTTTCGTCCCTGAAAGTTTAAAGTTGCACTGGTAGTCCCTAAGTTGGTAAACAAATAACACCACTGATCCTTTAGTTTAACGGGCGTTAAGTAAGTTAGTTATAATTTACACGTTAGCCCCTTTGGTTTAAGATCGTTGCATCGTATATCCTTAAATTTATTTACATAATTCGTCCTTGTGGCCGGTCAACGGAAGTCAGCGCCACGTGTCACCACATGAGTGGTGCCCGCGTGTCATCGGGTCGGGTCGGGATAAGTGAACGGGTCGGTCGGGTTGCCACGTGGACCATGAGTGGTGCCACGTGGCATTTGTAAAATATACCACAAATTTTGCCACCCCCCAGGATTCGAACCTGGGATGTTTGTGTTGGAAGCAAGGCTTTGCCCAACTGGGCTAAGCATAGCTTCATGAATATTACTCAAAATCTAATACATAGCAGCCTTACTAGTTATTTAGCCCATTCAATAATAGAAAAGGTTCATTTAGTTTTGGCCTATCAATTTAAGGGGTTATATGGACTGTAAAAAAATAAATAAATATACCGTCGGACTCGTTTTTTCGTGCTCTTTCCAATGGTATGCTCGGGGAATTATTTCGACTTCGTTAAAACCTCAAAAAATGCGAAAACGTCGTCGAAAAATGCGAAAACATCCTTTTCCGAGGTTCAAAGGAAGTCGAAAAAATTTCCCGAGCATACCATTGGAAAGAGCACGAAAAAACGAGTCCGAAGGTATGCTCGGGGAATTTTTTCGACTTCCTTTGAACCTCTGAAAAGGACGTTTTCTTATTTTTTGAGGTTCTAACGAAGTCGAAAAAATTCCCCGAGCATACCGTCGGACTCGTTTTTTCGTGCTCTTTCCAATGGTATGCTCGGGGAATTTTTTCGACTTCCTTTGAACCTCGGAAAAGGACGTTTTCGCATTTTTCGACGACGTTTTCGCATTTTTTGAGGTTTTAACGAAGTCGAAATAATTCCCCGAGCATACCATTGGAAAAAGGCGAAAAAACGAGTCAAGCCGACGGTATATTTATTTATTTTTTTACAGTCCATATAACCTCTTAAATTGATAGGCCAAAAACTAAATTGAACATTTTCTTATTATTGAATTGGGCTAAATAACTAGTAAGGGTTATGTATTAGATTTTGAGAAATATTCATGAAGCTATGCTTAGCCCAGTTGGGCAAAGCCTTGCTTCCAACACAAACATCCCAGGTTCGAATCCTGGGGGTGGCAAAATTTGTGGTATATTTTACAAATGCCACGTGGCACCACCTCATTGGTCCACGTGGCAACCCGACCCGACCCGTTCACTTATCCGACCCGACCCGATGCCACGTGGCACCACTCATGTGGTGACACGTGGCGTTGACTTCCGTTGACCGGCCTAACCACAAGGACGAATTATGTAAATAAATTTAAGGATATACAATGCAACGATCTTTAACCAAAGGGGCTAACGTGTAAATTATAACTAACTTACTTAACGCCCGTTAAACTAAAGGATCAGTGGTGTTATTTGTTTACCAACTTAGGGACTACCAGTGCAACTTTAAACTTTCAGGGACGAAAGTTGTTACTTTGGACAAACCACAGGGACCATCCATGTAATTTACTCTAAATTTAAATATCTTTTAATTCGTTTAATTTTTTTATGATCTAATTTCACTATATTTTTTAAAATTTCGTGCTCTTTAATTCAACATTCATTTTGATATATTTTTATGAGTTTTTAGTTTTTACATTTTTAGTAGGTTTATTTTATTTTAATTCAAATTTTTATAACTTTAACCTTTATTTCAATCAATACAAACTTTATTTATCAAAATCATTTACTTTTGGGAAAATGTTTGACGGGAAAGAGATTGTGAAGGTCTTTTTATATGCGGGAATAATGATGTCACGGGAAAGATACGGAAAACCCAAAGGCTGGTCCCAATCGTGACCGGAGATGACCCAGGTCACTAGGTGCCACATCAGCTTTCTCTCTCCGACGACTAGACACGACCAAGTTGCCACAGTCGATGACCAAATAAAAAAAAAGAAAGAAAACAAGAAAGAAAGAAACAAAAAGTCGGTCGAAATCTCACCCGATATTCGGTTTTATGGCTTGACGACCGATGTTATGACCGGGTGCCACAACCAAGTTGACCGATGTCAACATCGGTCGAGGCTTGTAAATTGTGGTGACCAACCGATTTGGAATTCTCGATTGGGAGCAGCTAAACAAACACATACAACTAACACATATATATTTGGAGTGTTATGAAATGAATTCACTAAGTGGATAGGGAATTGCGAAGAGAGTTGGGTTAACAATTCATTTACTATTTTTTATTCTATAACTATATTTATCGCCGCTGCTGTGCGCGGGTATCCAACTAGTATTATTTAGTGCATACACCCTCTTAAAAATTCTTACATAAAAATTTAGACCAATAATGAATCATGTTGTAAAAAATGTATTAGAATATGCTCACAAATGTGTTTGACTGTTTGCTGGTTAATCCACCCCAATTCGAGTGTACTAAAATTTGACCCATTTGAACCCGAAAACCGTTACCCAACCCACCTATCTTGCAACCTCTAGTGGTGTTTCTATTAGACGTATTAAGTTGGCACAAACCGGGTCATCCGAGTAGACCCCATAGTTTGCCATGCGCCGCTGGATGTGGATTCTGAAGGAAAAAAAATTATACAGTATTTGTTTTTAGATCTACACTAATGTTACTTTTGGTATCCTTTAAACGTTATGATTAGATACAAAAAAAAATTCATCTTTGCTTTTGTTGTTGCTTTGTTTTGCCTTTGATGTTGTTTAAAGATTTGTCTTCACTTGTTGGTAAGATGTTATAAGTTTATAACTTTAATGTTTTAAGTAGTCTATTAGCTTTCGTGTTTTCACCGCACGGTTGACATGTTAATAAGCCCACATCTGGTTTGTGGGCTTGGGTCCATTAGTGTTTTAGGTTATTTTGCATTACATATATTCCATTAATAAAACATAAATGAGGTTTTCATTAACAGTTTATGCATTATATTAGGGTATTAAAAGTGTTAGTAAATGTTTGAGAAAGAAAAGCCGCTTAGGTAGTTGGCCAACTGTAATCTGCTTCATTTATGGCGGGAAATTGATATTAGCTGTGCATGTTGTAAGTAAAGGAACCAACTTTTATTCTTCATTTACTACTACACTCTCTTTTTGCAAACAGCTTCACAATGAGAGAAGATGAGACTTTGTCTAACCAAGATTCAACTGAAATCTCAACTCCAAAAGTGGACTCAAAATCAGATTCAAGTGTAGCAGAAAAATCTGGTTCATTTTCGGGCTTATTTTACGCAGCAGATAAATGGGACTACTTTCTAATGTTATTTGGTAGCATTGGATGTTGTGTTCATGGTGCTGCACTTCCGATTTTCTTTGTTTTGTTTGGTCGTATGATTGATTCTTTAGGTCATTTGGCTAAACATCCTCATAGATTATCTTCGCAAGTTTCTAAGGTAAATTTCATGCATTTCCTACTTTGTTTATTGTTACAATTTTTTAACTTATTGTCGTAAACTTTACACTGCATTTTCTTGCGCAGAATTCGCTGTACTTAGTTTATCTTGGACTGATTGTTTTTGTATCATCATGGATTGGTATTCTGTTTTTCTCTTTGATTTGACTTTTTTAGTCAAAATCTGTTTTGTTTTCTTGATAGTCAATATGGTAATTTATAGGTGTTGCGTGCTGGATGCAGACTGGAGAAAGGCAAACAGCACGTCTGCGTTTCAAATATCTCCAAGCTGTGTTGAGAAAGGATATTAAGTTTTTTGACACTGTAGCTAAGGATAAAAATATACTTTTCCACATATCCAGTGATGCAATACTCGTGCAAGACGCGATAGGCGATAAGGTACAATAAAATGAGCCCAGGTTGAAACAGGTCAAATGGCTGTATGTGCTGGATTAGTTGTCCCAAAAAGAGTTTTATGTCCACTTTTACATTTTACAATAATTGATAATTGTGATCTTTATGGATACAAAAACAGTATTACGACAATAATGATCTAAACGGGTTGAGATATAGAACACATATACACAACCCAAATCAACCATTCATTAGCAAACGGGTTGACATTTCCATATCAAGATATCTCTTTAAGAAGTTACTTTATGTAGGACGGATTAGATGAACTTATTTGGTAAGTTTTTTATTGGATAAAATGCAGATAGGGCATGGTTTACGATATCTTTCCCAGTTCATTGTGGGGTTTGTCGTGGGATTTACTTCAGTTTGGCAGCTCACACTTCTCACTTTGGCCATTGTCCCGCTCATTGCTTTTGCCGGTGGAGCTTATACTATGATCATGTCTACCTTATCCGAGAAAAGTGAGGCCGCTTATGCTGAATCCGGGAAAGTTGCAGAGGAGGTATAACAAAACAACTTGCAAAACATAATTCAATTAAACTCAAAATAAAAATGGTTTACAATGTCTTACATAAAAGGAGACTATGTGCGCGTCCCGACTAGTTTGACTTGTACAATCCATTGTCGCTTTAAACCCATTTAACCCATTATCCTTTTAGCTTTTTCTAATAAATATTTGTCCCATTTGACATGTCTAAGGTGAATACAAACCAAATTGACCCATTCATAAGTAGCTATGTCGAAATTTGCCACACGTACAGTCGTACAGGGAATTGTTGTGCATACTTTGACTTTTATGAAGGTCCGACCATACTTGAAACTTGTAGCTAACGAATTTTGTTTTGTGTATCTGTAATTTTCAGAATATATCACAGGTTCGTACTGTATATTCATTTGTGGGAGAGAACAAAGCGATTGATTTGTACTCTAGATCACTGCAAAATGCACTGAAACTTGGGAAAAAGAGCGGGCTTGCAAAAGGAATCGGTATTGGCTTCACATATGCACTCTTGTTTTGTGCGTGGGCCCTACTTCTTTGGTATGCTGGCGTACTCGTCCAACACCGTCACACAAATGGTGGCAAAACATTCACAACAATCATCAACGTCATCTTTAGTGGATTGTAAGTTTCAAGTTCTATTTTATATGTCAAAAAAGATTCTTAGTGAAATATGATATGAATAAGATAATGATACCTGGTTTGCATTTTTTAGTGCTCTCGGTCAGGCTGCACCAAACCTTGCAGCCGTTGCTAAAGGTAAGGCTGCTGCAGCAAACATTGTAAGCATGCTTAAGGAAGATGTTGACAGTTCAAGTAAGTCAAAAGCTGGGATGGCCTTCTCAAAAGTAGATGGAAGTATTGAATTTCGCGAGGTTTGTTTTGCTTATCCATCTCGACCAAATATGGTATTTGAGGATCTGAGCTTTTCTGTTGCTGCTGGGAAAAGAATTGCAGTTGTTGGTCCCAGTGGTTCGGGAAAAAGCACCATCATTTCTATGATTCAGCGCTTTTATGATCCCACTTCAGGTATCAAATAAAATACGATTGTTCGTTGTCATTCTGTCAAAAGTTAACATGTTTATCTACAAATTTGCACCCATGAATGTCTTTATGATTTGTTCAACCTGTTCCACATCACATTGACTTGCCTCTTTAACAGTATCTGATTCCAATCTTGTTACAAAATTGTAGGACAAGTGTTGTTGGATGGCCATGATATCAAGAATCTCCAGTTGAGCTGGTTAAGAGGACTTATGGGATTGGTTAGTCAGGAACCAGCATTGTTTGCCACAACCATAGCCGAAAACATTCTATATGGGAAACCCAATGCTGATATGGACCATATAATTGAAGTTTCCAAAGCTGCAAATGCTCATTCGTTCATTGAAGGGTTACCCGATGGCTATAACACTCAAGTAGGCGAAGGAGGAACCCAGCTGTCCGGAGGTCAAAAACAAAGAATAGCTATAGCACGAGCCACACTAAGAAACCCGAAGATATTACTACTAGACGAGGCCACAAGTGCACTTGATTCAGAATCAGAACTCATTGTCCAACAGTCGTTAAACACAGTCATGTCAAACCGGACAACAATTATTGTGGCACACAGATTGTCCACAATAAGAGACGTTGACACCATCATCGTTTTGAAAAATGGTCAAGTGGTCGAAAAGGGTAGCCATTTAGATTTAATTTCTAAAGGTGGGGAGTATTCAGCTCTAGTAACTGTCCAAGCATCAGAGCCCACAAGCAAAATAAGTACAAAAGATCCAACCGGTTTTAGGCAAGATTCCGATCGTCAAGAAGTTGACTCGTCAGAAACAAAAACAGTGCAACCGAATGATGAAAAACAAGCATCATCAAGATCTTCGAAGAACACGCCATCAATTTGGGACCTTGTTAAACTAAATAGACCTGAGTGGCCTTATGCATTGGCGGGATCTGTGGGTGCAATTCTAGCGGGCATGCAAGCTCCTTTATTTGCTCTTGGGATCACATACATCTTGACTGCTTTTTATTCGCGGAATAATTCCAAAATCCGAGAGGATGTGCAACATGCATCCTTCATTTTTGTTGCAGCTGGGATTGTAACTATACCTATATATATGTTGCAGCATTATTTCTATACATTAATGGGAGAACGCCTCACTGCTAGGGTCCGTTTATCCATGTTCTCAGGTTTGTTTTTGTTTATTCATGATCAATATCATTTACAAATTGATTATAACTTTTAGGCAGTGTTTGGATTTGTGATTTGGAACTGCTTTTTGATTTTGCGTTTGGGATTTGCTTTTATTTATTTTTTTTTTTGTCTTAAAGGCTAGCTAGCTTTTTATGTTTTTGTTCAGCTATACTTAGGAATGAAGTTGGTTGGTTTGACAAGGATGAAAATTCTACTGGGTCACTTATGTCAAAATTGGCTGCTGATGCAACATTAGTAAGAAGTGCATTGGCTGATCGACTATCAACAATTATACAAAATATAGCACTCACTGTGACCGCATTTGTGATCTCTTTTGTTTTGAGCTGGAGAATAGCATTAGTCATTGTTTCTACCTTTCCCCTTTTAATTGGAGCTTCCATAACTGAGGTTAGACCTCATGTTTCCTCAACAGTCACATTGTTATATAGTTTGACTTTTTAGGTCAAATATACTACAATCAACATCTGAATTTGACATGGAATTTTATTTCTTATGTCATCAGAGCTTTTCTTTCTCTTAATAGCATTTGTTGCGAACACAACAAATCGATGAACTTTCTTCTCATGTTTTTAGCAAATTGATATCAAATTTAAAGTCAAAAAGTATTCCGTTTGACCTTAAAGTTCATCCAAAGCTAATTTTATCTGTTTATGTCTGCAGCAACTTTTTCTAAAGGGATTTGGTGGAGATTACACAGCCTCATATTCTCGAGCTACTTCAATGGCTCGTGAAGCCATAGCTAACATCCGAACAGTTGCTGCATTTGGTGCTGAAGATAGAGTATCAAATCAATTCTCAGCTGAACTCAACCGGCCCGGAAAACTAGCTCGTCTTCGTGGCCATATATCAGGTTTCGGTTATGGTTTTTTCCAGCTCCTCGCTTTCTGCTCCTACGCGCTTGGTCTTTGGTACGCATCCGTATTGATCAAACACAAGAGTTCCAACTTTGGTGACATTATTAAAGCTTTCATGGTTTTAATAATCACCGCTTTATCAATAGCTGAAACACTAGCGCTTGCACCTGATATAGTAAAGGGAACACAAGCGCTTGGGTCAGTTTTTGAGATCCTGAATCGCAAATCAGCCATAAATCCTGACCAACCAGATTCGACGTCCATAGATCATATCAAAGGTGGCATAGAATTTAAAAACGTAATTTTTTCGTACCCCACAAGACCAGATATATTAATTCTGAATGATCTAAATTTGAAAATAATGTCGGGGAAGAGTATCGCCATAGTTGGACCAAGTGGGTCAGGAAAAAGTACAATTATTGGTCTAGTATCAAGATTCTATGACCCTATTTCTGGGTCTGTTTGCATCGATGATTTAGATATCAAAAAGTTGAATCTAAAATCGTTAAGACGAAGAATCGGGTTAGTGCAACAGGAACCTTCTTTATTCTCAACAAGTATATATGAAAACATAAAGTATGGGAACGAAGAGGCATCAGAGATCGAGATAACAAATGCTGCAAAACTGGCAAATGCTCATGAATTCATTTCTCGAATGCCTGATGGTTACAAAACGGAAGTTGGTAACAAAGGGGTTCAGTTATCAGGTGGACAAAAGCAAAGGGTCGCGATAGCTAGAGCCGTTTTAAAAGACCCTTCGATTCTTCTTTTGGATGAAGCAACAAGTGCTCTTGACACAGCCTCGGAAAGGTTGGTTCAAGAAGCGCTTGATAAGTTAATGGAAGGAAGAACCACGGTTTTGGTGGCCCACCGGCTGTCGACAATACGTAATGCCAACAGTATCGCGGTGTTGCAAAATGGAAAGGTGGTCGAGCGTGGACCCACGACGTGCTCGTTGGCAAGCAGGATAGTGTGTATGCACATTTGGTTAGTCTTCAGCAAGAGAAAAACAGACAAGTTGAGATTGAATAATTATTTTTATTATATATTGGTATATATAGATTTTTGGGTAAATACATTGTTATCATCAAATATACCATTAAACTTAATTGGTATATACCGTCATAGATCGACATGATACTGCATTTTACTTGGTTAACTTTTCACTTTACATTGGTCAACTTATAAAATCCCAAAACCCCTTAAACAAACAAGCCCTCAAATTTAAGCAATGTAAGTAAATTTAGTAATTGATCAAAAGTGATGACCAAGATTAGAAAAAATTTAAAAGAGCAGTATTAACATTCCGACAAATATAAATGGCATCACGTCAAAAATTATCCAAACTGGCCTTTCTTATAGTCTTTAAGTGTACATTAAGTAGTGTAAACATTTAGTAGCCAATTTATTGATTGGCAATACACTTTTTGTGTGTCCATTAAGTAGTGTGGACTCAACTGATTCAGTTTATTCGCAGTTATAAAAAACTTACACCGAGACTCGACTAGCTAGTCAACTGAGTTCAGGAACATAAAAGGCGGGGATTAAATGTAAGTGAACCTTTTTCGCAACTAGCATTCCATCAACCTCCGTCATATCAATATCTTCAGAATTTAATCCGTTAGGGAGTTTCCAGTCGAAATAGTATAGCATTTTAGCAAGAAAAAACTCGACTGTCACCATACCAAAAGTTATGCCTGGGCACATCCTCCTCCCAGATCCAAATGGGATGAAGTGATAATCGGATCCCATGAAATCGACAGAAGTGTTCTCAAATCTCTCTGGCTTGAAACTCTCGGCATCATTCCAGTATTTGGGATCAGTTGAGCATGCCCATGCATTGATGAACACTTTCGTTTTGACAGGTATATTGTAACCATCAATTTGGCATTGTTCCCTGCATACATGTGGGACTAACATAGGAATTTGGGGGGTGGAGTCTTAGAGTTTCCTTTATTATCGATTGAAAATAGCTCAAATTTTGTATATCTGACTCCATTATTTTATTCTTCCCCTTGAAAGCTTCTCTCACTTTTGCTTGAGCCTTATCCATAATGCTCGGGTTTCTCATCAGTTCTGTCATAGCCCATTCGATTGTTACTGAAGACGTGTCGGTGCCTCCTGCAAAGACGTCCTAGATCAAGGTAAAAAGGAAGTTATGTTGCGATGAAGTCATGATTAATAAGCACATGCTTATCACACGTTTATTCTACATACTCATAGGCACGTATAGCACGAGAGAACATAATAGTATCGAAAATTATTATTTCTTTAGAAAGAGGACAACCAAACCATATCATTGTTCTGTCAATTGACGAAAAGTAATTTGATTTATTAGATTCAAACAAATTGTTCTTGACGAAAATCATATCCACATATATTTTAAGCGAAGATAACCACAATAAAACAAACAAATCATCACTATAACTGTTGGAAAAATAGTTTTGTAAAATGAGTTTTTGCAAAATTTGGACATTATTTAATATATGTATATGTTATATATATTTATATTTCTTGATAGCTTTGCGTTCTCCTCGACGAGAGCTTCGCAACGAGCTAAAGTATGTCCAAAATGGAGTTAATATGAATGAGATATCGTGTCTCAAAGTGGGACACGTGAAACACAAATTTGGGAAAACAAACACATCCCACATCGCCTAGAAAAGGAAGTGGGAGTGTGTTTATATAGAAATCTTGATATGAACCTTCAAAATGATTTGTTGGTTTTACTCCAACACCTACATGCGCGCGCGCAGTGGGGGTGCAGATTTCAGGATTTCTGGGCCAAAATAGGTTCGAAGCTTCTGAACTCGCGCGACCTGCGGACACCAATGCAGCTCCGAAATCTCGCATACCTGCAGATTTCTGTATCATTATTTCCAGATTTGTGTCTATTTATTTTTGGAACTGATTTAAACTTTGTAAACAAATTAGACAGAATCAGTTTTAAATAAATAGAAGATATTGAAACCGTGTTTAATAATTAACAGATTTGCGTATCTGTGTATATACAGGCGAATATCTTTTCTTGATGACCAAGATAGGTTTAGCCTATATATTAAACACATCTCATTCGATTTTAGATATACAGAAAAAACGCAGCTCCAATACTGAATACTTCCAGCCTTCTTTCCGATCAGAAACACTCAAACCTTCAGTGAATTTTCAGGCAAGTGAGTCAGGTCCGGCTGTGCAACAGCTGTGTACGTTGTACCCTGGGAAACAGACGGCGAATCTGTTTTAAGGGAATCGTATTCAATACGAGCCTCGTACAAGTGTCTTTACTGTTTTATAGTGTCTGTCTTCTGCTTCTACCCCGTTCTGTCTGTTTATTTTACTGTTTTCTTTCTGTTAATTTATATACTGTCATAGTATTCTGATTTTATTAATAAAAACTGTACACCGTTTCCCACAATAACAACGTTCAATTTCGCACTCACACCTACAACTGTCTAGTATGAAACACTACAAATCTTTTTCTGTTAGGGTACTTGTATTTTATATTGTTGTGTAGCCGACTGGTTCCAATTATGTCGTTGTTACTCAGAGGCTGTCAATACGTATAAACATGTCAAGATGTATTTGTACTTGTTGTTCCTTTAAATTGTTTGCAAATAATGATTTAAGTTATCAAAATACATTTCATGACAACTGATTTGGTTTAAAACAGCTTAAGTAGCAAGAAGCAAGTGCAGTTTTAAACAAAGATTACACGAGATAAGTTCTAAACGTTTAAATTCTTATTTGAATCAAAGAATTTACAACGATTAGTGCGCAAAATAGTATACTAAACTAATCGTAGTTGAATGACAAAGTGTGATAATCTCCTCACTAACTTAAACAAAAACCAAAGTTAATGTTTAAGTATGAACTTATCACTCTCTCTGAATGAGTTCAAGGACTAAGTTCGATTGGAGGAGTAAATGCCCTTTTCAACGTGTATCACATTGATTTCAATATATGAGCATTTAATCATTTGAGACGTTCTCTGTTATAAGCAACGACGATCGAGGTAGATACCCTTGGGGTATTAGGGATGTGTCAAAGCATAACATCGTAAAGTTTAAAGATGATGGTAAAATTCAGAGCTATAGATAACCAACTTACGACAAAAATGGCTTTGATGTTGTTGTTCGTGATGGGAAACTCAAGAGTACCCTCCTCTTTGATTTTAAGAAGAACTTGAAGAAGATCCTCCTCTTGTACCTCACTGTCATTTCTTCTATGCTCATGCTCCTCCAATATGTCATCAAATATCTTATCAAGTGTCTTGTGTAGCTTCATTAACTTTGATCTCAGTCCAGAAACCACGTAAAGAAACTTAAGATCAGGATATAGATCCGCCACATAAAACCCACTGTTTACTTCTGCAAATTCTTTCAGGAACTCTAAAAGGGCATGTTGGTGTTTACTATTTTTCCCAAATGAAGCTATGCAAACAACATTATTAATTAGCTCTGTGACGGTTTTGTGTATATTTATTGGTTTCCCAGAAGATAACCGAAGAAACTCCATGAAACCGTCAAGCACTTGCTCTCTAATCGGAACAAATGATCAAACTTTTTTAGCGCTAAGGAGTTCTAAGGGGTGGGCGAGATGGAGGGCGGCATCAGGAGTCCTTTGCGACAGGAACATCCCATTTAAGTTAAAAGGAAAATTCTATAAGGTGGCGATTAGACCGGCTATCTTGTACGGCTCTGAATGTTGGTCCATATTAAAGGCACATGCTAAACAGGGGTAGAGGTGGCACCGAGGATGCTAAGATGGACTTGTGGTAAAACCTTGCTTGACATGATCCCGAACGGAGTTTGGAGCTAAACTCGAGGTCGGGAATATTGTTTCGAAAAGAGAGAAGGAAGGTTGAGTGGTTCGGACATGTCGAGAGGAGGCCACGTCAGCGCCCTAGAAGGGTCGAAGCACTTGATGTAGATGGCGTGAGAAGGAGGGCAAGACCCAATATCAGTGGGAGGATAGACTTAAGCTTGACATGACGGAGCTTAATTTGACCGAGGACATGATCTCATATAGGAAGGGGTGGAGGGATAGAATTAGGTTTTGCGGGTAGGGGTGATACGTGCTTGACTGTTTTTGCGGGTAGTGGTACTAGGTGCTTGGCTTTTAGGTGTCCCCTTTTGCCTCCTTGCGTGTTTTGTTTTGTGGACTCTCTTTTGCTTTGCCGTAGTCTTAGGCCCCGTGCTTCTTTGCTTTGCTATGTGTTGCCCCCTTTTGTTGGTCTGTTTTTTGTGTGCCTGGACTTTTGGTTGCTTATATGTTGCGCTTTGCTATTGGCTTTTTTTTTCGGTGTGCTGGTGTGTGGTTCTTTTTTCTGGTTTGCCCTGTCTGCTTGTTTGCTTGCTTTCTTTTCTTCGCTTTTGCCTTTTGTTTTTGTCGCATGCTTTATCTATCCTTTCGCACTAGCACACATGCACTTGCCGGAGGTCTCGTTAGAAGCAGTCTCTCTACACTCGGGTTTACCCTGGTGTAGGGGTAGGATCTGTCTACATTCTACCTCCCCCATACCCTGCCCTGGCGGGATTGGGTTTGTTGTTGTTGTTGTTGTTGTTGAGTTCTAAGGAGGAAACTTTTTTCATTTGTCTCCAGTAGTCTCCATAGGGAGCTAGAGCTATGTCAGTGTTGTTATACAGCACAAGCTCGCTCCCAAAAGTTTTGGGACGGTCTGCAAAGGCCATATCATGTGTTTTAAGTATCTCTTTTGCAAGTCGAGGCGATGAAACAATAATTGCTGAAACCTTTCCCAGTTGGATATGCATGATAGGGCCATATATTTTAGCCAAATCTCGAAATGCATGATGTGGGAGTAACCCGACTAATTGATGTAAGTTTCCGATTAGAGGTAACTTTGGCGGCCCTGGTGGCAAGTTTAGAGCTTTTGGACCTTTGGTTCTCTTGTGAAACACAAAGTAAAGAAATAGGATAAGAAAGGAAACAATGAACGAGAATGCCATTTGGGTGTCCATTGTGTTGCAGGTGATAGTGGATAATATGAGGGTAATTTATCATCCAAAAAACTCGTTATTTAATTTGGGTAGAAATGTTTTATATACATTCGTGCACTTAGAAAAAATGGTATTGTTTATTGTATGACATTTCATAAAAATGTGTAGATTAGCGGTAACACCTTGACTCGAGTTAATGGTTGGTGACTTTTTTTTATTTCATCTTGATTTTAATTTTTAGTTAAAAAGTTAGTTATTTAAAGTGACTTTTTTTTTTTTTTTAATCGGTACGTGTTTGTGTTTTTTTCCAATAATCATGCATGAATTTATTGTTTTTTTATTAATTTTTTTTCTCTTTTCCCAGAAGTAATCTTTTACTAACCAACATATTTAGTTATTTTTAACATATAATAATGTAATGTTTTGACGTAAAATGTATTGAACATGCTAAAGGTTTTACCCAACCAACTTTTATTAGTAGTATATACGTGCAACATATGGTACTGAAAAGGGACGAATGATGTTTTTATAACAATAAAACGAGTAAAATCTACTCGCTTTTAGTTGCTCGATCATGTCATGTATGGTTAAAAGAAAGGGGCATATCGCATAAAAAGGTACTCATCTTATGTCCAATTTCAATTAAAGGTATTGTTCTTTTTTTTTCTCAATTTAAGGTACCCGACTTTTTTTTTGGGCCGATTTAGGTTTTTTTCTAACTTCCGTTAACTATTTCGTTAGTAAATTACATGTTTGGTCCTTGAGTTTGTATATGCATTTCATGTTTGGTCCGTTAACTGTTTTTGCATGTTTCAGTCCGCTTTTGCACATTTTCGTCCGTTTTACACGTTTCGTCCATTTTTACACGTTTCCGTCTATTTTTTCGAAATATTTTTTTTTCAAATTTTTTTCAAAAACACTTTTTCGAAATATTTTTTTCCCAAATTTTTTTCAAAAAAAAATTTTCGAAATTTCAATATTTTTTTTCCAAATTTTTTTCAAAAAATTTTTTTCGAAATATTTTGTTCCCAAATTTTTTTCAAAAAAACTTTCGAAATATTTTTTTTCCAAATTTTTTTCAAAATAACTTTTTCGAAATATTTTTTTTGAAAAAAATTTGGAAAAAGAATGTTTAGAAAAAAAATTTTGTAAAAAAATTTATTTCGAAAAATTTTCAAAATTTTTTTTTTAAATATTTTATTCCGAAAATATTGAAAATTTTGAAAAAAAATCAAAAAAAAAATTTTAATTTTTTTTTGTGGTGATTGGTGGTGTTGGGTGGTGGTGGTTAGTGGTGGTTGTGATTGGTTGTGGTGGAAACGTGCAAAAACAGACAGAAACGTGCAAAAACGGAGGAAAACGTGTAAAAACAGATGAAAACGTGCAAAAACAGACGAAAACGTGCAAAAACAGACAAAAACGGACGAAAACGTGTAAAAACGGACGAAAACGTATAAAAACGAACGAAAACGTTTGCAAGCGTATGAAAACGGACGAAAATAGACCAAACATGAAATGCCTATACAAACTCAAGGACCAAACATGTAATTTACTAACGAAATAGTTAACGGAAGTTAAAAAAAAACCTAAATCGGCCAAAAAAAAAAGTCGGGTACCTTAAATTGAGAAAAAAAAAGAATAATACCTTTAATTGAAATTGGACATAAGATGAGTACATTTTTATGCGATTTGCCCTAAAAGAAATAGATTAATACTAAAAGTGAGAAAGAAAGGAAAATACAATGTCATTATACAATAGTTAATACTTTTGAACATGCCATAAAATAGTAATTACTTTTTAAAAGACAATTAGTTACTAAAAAACTTAATTCCCTACTAATCTCCTAGAATGGAAAAGTAAAAATTGACAACTATATTAACACACGACGGCTACAAAGAGAAAAACGAAGCCCTACAATAAATTGATATTGCCTTTTATAGGCACCAAAACCTAGCGTCTACAATCTTTGGCCTTGATTTGATTTGTCTAGAATCTGGTGCTAAGAGGCAGTTTGGCTTGCTCTCCTTTCCGTATGGAGTTTGTTCAAGATATCTTCCATGTGGAAAACCCAATGAGGTTGGGTGGCTTTGATTGGTTTTAGAAGAAAATGAGTGCTTTTTAATAATTTAAAATTTGAGCCAATTGCATATATACCCACTAAAACTTGCATATTTGCATATCTACTCAAAACATGTTTAACTTGTGTTGTATACCATGCATTGAAAACTTGTATTTTAAAAAAATATGCTAGTTTTTAAGTTTTAATAAGTATGTATGCAATTCTCTCTTAAAATTTTGTCAACCACACATTATATTTTATTCAATTGATATATTATTACTTTATAGTTTTTAAATTTAAAATAACTTATTTATATTCTTAACCCCAATATAAAACAAACAACTTTTATAATTTCTATCTCTTGTATTAAATCTAAATTCAAATTCTAATTCAAATTCAAATCCAAATTTAAATCATAATTCTAAACTCATCTATAAACCAAACAAGCCATATATCTCAAAAGATGACGCGTGGGACCAGGAGCTCCATAAAATAGCGTTAATTATAAGCATCATAAATGGGACCACTAGCCAAAATATTTTGGTAAAAATGCAATATCCAATTTGACGCCTCTTAATAGGGGTGTTTATCGGTTCAATTATTAAGTTGTTCGGTTTATTCGGTTTGGTTATTTCGGTTATATTTTTTTGGGTAAAATCGAAAACCAAACTGAACCGAATTCTTATTGGTTTAAACTGAACCGAAAACCGAATTCCTATTGGTTTAATGATCTGTCGAGATTAGAGTAATGTTTCTTGTCAAACGAGGAACTTACTTTGTGCTTGCAGTGGTGGTTGTGATAAGTTTGGAGATTTGGTCGATCATGACAAACAAGGATTCTCATATGGTTGCGGTTCATATTTTGGAGGCAAATTACAAAGCAGTGACAACATTTAATAAGAGAAGCGATTTGATTGGTTAATCTACTAAAGAAAGATGAGTAACAAAAATTAAAACTAGCTCCCATCAGACAACATTTATCAATTCAAACATATTATCAAAAGTAAATTGATAAACGTCGCCCTAAGAGTTATATTTAAGGTATTTAGGGGCCGTTTAGTTGTTGAAAAATTTTCTATTTTTCCAGGAACTGTTTCATATGAAAAGGGAAAAATTGAAAATCCGTTTAGTTACACTTTTTTCTAACAATTTTCCAAAAATGTGAAATTCTCATTTTCCAAATTTTAACGACAAATTTGACAAACTCATTTTACTTTTCTCACTTTTTTTCATTCTCAATTTTTATACGTCCGTTCTAATATGTTTTCATCCGTTTTTTCGATTTTATACGTTTTTATACGTTGTCGTCCGTTTTCTTACGTTTTTGTCCTTCTTTTACGTTTTTGTCCTTTTTTTATGCTTTCGTCCGTTTTCTTACGTTTTCACCCGTTTTCTTACGTTTTCGTACGTTTTCGCACGTTTTCAGCCCTTTTTTTACGTTTTCGTCTGCTTTTTACATTTCATCAGTTATTTTGCGTTTATGTCCGTTTTCTTACGTTTTCGTCTGTTGTTTTACGTTTTCATCCGTTTTTTTACGATTTCGTCCGTTTTTTTACGTTTTCGTCCGTTTATTTTACGTTTTCTTCCCCTTTTTAATGTATTCGTCCATTTTTTTACGTTTTCACTGTTTTTTTTACGATTTCGTCCCTTTTTTAAGTTTTCATTCGTTTGTTTACATTTTTGTCCTTTTTTTTAACGTTTTCATATGTTTTTTTACGTTTCTGTCCGGTTTTTAACGTTTCCGTTTGTTTTTTTGTCTTTGTCTGGTTTACTACGTTTTCGTCTTTTTTTTACGTTTTCGTGTGTTTTTTTTGTTTTAGTCTATTTTTTTACGTTTTCGTCTTTTTTACGGATGAAAAAGATAAAAAATGGACGAATACGTAAAAAAATAGACTAAAACGTAAAAATAGACTAAAACGTAAAAACATACTAAAACGTAAAAAATGACGAAAACGTAAAAAAAATGGACGAAAACGTAAAAAAATGGACGAAAATGTAAGAAATCAGACGAAAACGTAAAAAACAGATGAATACGTAAAAAATGGATGAAAACATAACAACGTAAGAAAACGGATGAAACGTAAAGTAACAAGACGACGTAAAAAATAGACGAAAACGTAAAAAAACGAAAATGCACTAAAACGTAAGAAATGGACGAAAACGTAAAAAAGAGACGAAAACGTAAAAAAACGGACAAAAACGTAAAAAAACAGACGAAAACGTAAAAAACGGACGAAAACGTAAAAAAACAGACAAAAACCTAAAAAACGAACATAAATGTAAAAAAAAGACGAACACGTAAAATAACAGACGAAAACGTAAAAAACGGACAAAAACGTAATAAAGGGACGGAAATGTAAAAAAACAGACGAAAACGTAAAAAATCTGCCGAAAACGAAAATAACAGACGAAAACGTATAAAACCAGACGAAAACATAAAAAACACAGACGAAAACGTAAAAAACTTAATAAAACGGATGAAACATATAAAAATGGATAAAAACAAATGATAACTTACAAAAACGGGAAAAAACAGAAGAAAACGTATAAAAGCGTACAAATACGTATAATATGAATAAAAACGTACAAAGATCCAATATGGAAAAGAAAGTTGATTTAAAAGAGAAAAAATGTTTGAAAAGAGCTTTATCTAAGCATCTTTTTATTTTTTTTAAAATGAAAAATATAAATCCATCTAAACGGGTTTTCAAAATTCTCAACTCTTTTCTAGAGAAGAAAAATCAATCCCTTCTCTAGAAATTTGGAAACGGAAAAACAAAAAAAAAAATCACCAACTAAACTGCTCCTTAGATACTCATTAACTGTTTTTACCTTGAATAATAACAGCTAATCCTAAAATTAATAATAAATAAATAAAATAAAATAACATTTGAATTTAACATCTATCAACTGAATCTATTTATCATCATTTATGCATTTTTATTTTTTAAAGTAACCCTTAAAGCAACATTGAACACGGACCCTTATAAAAAACATAAATAAATAAATTCTCCTACATGAATTTTGTAAGATAACAAATATAGTTATGAGTATTATATTTGAGATAGTATATGTATTTATTATAAATACATAGCTTTAGCTATAATCAATCAAACCGTAAACCTAATGGACCCAAACCACTATTGGGTTTGGGCCAACTAAACTATATAACACTCCCTCGTAGTTTGAACGGGATATTTTTGAACCGACAAACTAGAACATATGTTGAAAGCCACTTCTACTTTTCTTCTATCGTCTTCTTTCTTGATTGGTTGAACGAAAGCATAAGTATATTTGGTGGGATAGTTGTTTATTGCTTACGGCTTCCTCCTTTGCGTGATTTTTTTTACGTCATGGCTTGCTTTGCCTTTAGGTAGGAGCGGCAATTTTGCGACCAACTATGTACAAAAAACGAAAATGATCTTTGTTGGGTTCAGTGAATACCCAAACCCCTTAGGATTTGAAGAGAAAATACCCTAAGTGTTTAGTCCTTTAAACACTAACAAGTCAGTGAGCGCATAGTCACTCAGTGAGCTATCTTCGGGATACTCAGTAAGAGACAAAGAAGAAGTCTCTTCACTCAGTAAGGCGGAACTTAAAGGGTGAAGACTGAGTCAAGAAGAAGATGGTGGATTCAGTGAGTGATGACAATAACTCACTGAATCCCTAAACTCCTCACCAACTACTACAACTAAGACAAACTGAAGATGAAGACTGAAGGCTATGAAGACTGAAGAATGAGCGGGACAAGGCGATATAAGTTTGAACAGATAAGACGAAGTCCTTATCAACCAAAGTCAAAATTTCCCCGAATCGTTAACTATCAGGCTCAGTGTCATCACTGATAAGAAGAAAGCAGCCTTGTCACTTACTCTAAATAGCAAATGTAAACAAAGACAAAATACATGAGTATTTTGTCTTCTGTAACCTGTCAATTTGTCCTCTATGATAGAGTTAAAAACATACTTGTATAAATAGCATAAGAGATAAAGTGAATTATTTAAGCTTGTGCATTAATTGTAATTCACACACACAAGCAATCTTTCACTCCTCCAAATACAACTATGTCCCTGAGATAGCTCAGTGGTTCCTGTGTAGTTGTGCTTAGACTTAGCCTAAGCTTAGTGAGGAGTCTTACCAAACTTGTCATTTCAATCCCAAGTACTATTCCGCAAGTACTTGGGTAATGTATTCTTTTTTATTCGTTTTAATAAAGAATATAAACGTTGAAAATTACTCAGTGTGTTTATCTTATTAAAACTTATCTTTACTTGCATCTTTTCAGTCATTGTTCACAATTAGTTGTTTTTTACTGTTTTTAAACGATTGTGAAATGGGAACAACAAGTGGTATCAGAGCCGGCTGATTTTAAAACCCTTTTTAAGCCGCTCAAAAACGTTTTTAAATCAGGATCCTAATAGCTGAAAGTGATGTGCCCCAACTTGTCGATAAAAAGGGTGGAGCCTAACCCCTCGACTAGAAGTTGGCGAATTTAACAAATGGAAAAAGCGAATGCTTTGCTATTTGACTAGGAT
The DNA here is from genome assembly GCA_910596185.1 of Chrysanthemum makinoi. NCBI lineage: Eukaryota > Viridiplantae > Streptophyta > Magnoliopsida > Asterales > Asteraceae > Chrysanthemum > Chrysanthemum makinoi. Next base: position 11,826,523 of record OU343218.1, read on the forward strand.
AGAACCTTACTACATTAAGTGCATTAATGAAGGTCCATTTATCCCAAAGACTGCTAAAGGTTTGCCTAAACCTGAAGCTTAGTGTACTCAGGACGAGAGAAGAGTGGTCAACAAAGACCAAAGACTCAAAAGCATCATCATATCTTGTCTTCCTGATGATGTCATGGAGTCTGTCATTGGCTGTAGTACAGCTAAACAAACCTGGAATGACCTGGTCCACAGCTATGAAGGTCCCTCAGATACCAAGGAAAACAGGATTATGGACTTGAAACTTGAGTATAACACCTTCAGGGCTAAAGACTCAGTAACTCTATCTCCAACTTACACCCGGTATAAAACTTTGTTAAATGAACTGTCAAATGATGGTGTAAAGTTGTCCAAACATGAAATCAATGTTGGTTTTGTAAACAGCCTTCCTGAGAAGTGGCTGAATTTCTCTCAGAGACTAAGGAATGCTAATCACATTCAGAATCTTGAGCTTCCTGAAATCTACGGGAAATTTGTCTATGAGGATAACCTCATAAATAGACGATACCCTGACTTAAAAAAGTCTCAGGAAGTCAAGAAGTCCCTGATAACCACTTCAACACCAGTGTCAACTGCTTTTTATTATAACAGTGTGGTTCAAGATTTTCATGAAAATTCAGATGATGAGGCTGATGAGAGAACAAGCGAGGATTACCTGAACGACTTAAATATTGAGTTTCAAGAAAGGGCACTCCTTGCTAACTCTAAAAGGTTTCTACAAAGAAACAAAAGTTTTTCAAATGCTAAAGCCAATGAGGACACTGAATATTTTAAGTGTCACAAAAGAGGTCATTTTGCCAAAGACTGTTTTTCGAAAACAATTTCTGAACCCTCTTACAAACCTTCAGGGTCAAACCAGTCCTTGGGCTTTAGCAAACTTCAACCAAAAGTCTATCAGTCTCATCAAAACTTTCAAAACAAGTCTGACCAAAACAAATCTGTCGATTTTGAAGCTAAGTATAGGAAAGCCAAGGCTAAGCTAGCACTGCTTGAGGCCACTCCCTCAGAAACAACAAACAATGTTAAATCTGTGCAGGGTAAAAACAAGGGCGTAGTTGCTGAAGTCTTTGACTGGGATGAAGAGCCAGTCTCCTCAGACGATGAAATGGTGCAAGTCAGGGCACTGATGGCTCTCTCAGAAGAGGACAAGCTAGCTGTTGGAAAGAATCATGCCAGGAATGGAGAACGGGTCAATATCACAATGAAGAAGGTAAATATCTTACTTTCTATGGACGATGATTCAGATTGGCAGTCCTTTATGAACTATATCAATGTTGACCTTAATTTTGTAGAGGAGCAACGATTAAATATTTTTTCTAAATACAACAAGTTAAGTTTTGAATTAAACAAGTGTATGGATGAACTACTTCTTTTAAAACAAGCCAAGCTTGAGGTTGTCACACTGCAAATTCAAAACACTGAACTAGTTAAAAGAAATCAAGCTCTTCAAGAAGAACTTAAAAATGAAAAAGATATCATTGAAAGTTGGACTCCTAAGAATCCTAGAGTCTTTCATACTGTTGGACCCCCCAATAGCAAAAAGAGAATCATAGGTGAAGATCATCTCCCTGATTCTCACAATAAAGACCAAGGTCCAAAACCATTTGTGTCTGCTGGCATGCTCTCCAATAAGGAGTCAATGCCCAAGTCCAGTGATTGGGTTGAAAGGGTAAACCCTGAGAGTAAGCTTCCAAATTTCGATTCTGGAAGAATACTTGAGCCTGAAAGCCAAGCTCTTAAGAGCATGCTTGGACTTCCTGATGTGCCCAGTAGTACTGAACACATCTCTGAGTCTGAAGCCGAATCTCAAGCACCGCTTCCACCCTTGAAACCTCTTCAGGGTGCTGCACCTAGCTCTGAGCTTACTCCCTTGCAATTCAACCCTCACTCACCAAAAGAAAGATCTGGACTTGGTAGAACCATCCTGAAAAGACCAACAAAACCAACCCAAGAAGACTCTGTTCCCACTGAGACTTCAACATCTTCAGTTCCTACTGAAGCAGACCAAATCCAGCAACTGACTGAACTTGTGAGGAAGTTGACTGACAAAATGAACTCTATTGAGAAAGTTTCTGATTCAACAACCAAGGAATCTAAGTCAGCCTCCTCTAGTTCATCAAGGTCAAAATCTAACACCAAGCCCAAGCAGAAGTGTGATATGTGCCATTATACCATCCATACCACTGATAATTGCTACATAATCCTTTTTTGCATAATCTGCAAAAAGGAAGATCATAGAATTTCTGACCACTTACAGTATGTAAGTTCATTCAGTGAAGCAACTCACACCAATTCTGGTTATCAGTATGCTTCATCGTCAAAGCAGGGTCAAAGACCTAAAGCCAAACCTTTTCCTCCTTTCCCACATTGTGGCTATAATGATCATCTTCCTGATGACTGTCTCATGAAATCTTGCTGTGATATATGTGGAAATCCAGCTAATGAGACATCTCAAAGATGATAGAGTCATCCAGGCAAGGAGAAGTTCAAAACAACCCCGCATCACTGAGTCTTCCTCAGTAATCAAATGCAAAACCTGTGGTAGCACACTTCACTCAACCACTGACCATGAATCAATTTCTAAGTTCAAACAGACCATGAGACCCAAGCCCACTAGTATGTGGGTCAGCAAGAGAAACTAATTCAGTTTACTATTTGTGCAGAGACACGCCAGGGAGCCTATTTGGCATCTAGATAGTGTATGTTCAAGAAGCATGACTGGTGTCAAGGAGTATCTGCACAAGTATGTAAAGGAACTAGGACCCAAGGTAGTATTTGGTGATAACTCATCATGTCCCACTGAAGGTTATGGTTCAGTAAACTGCAATGGAATAGTTTTCTCTAGAATAGCTTATGTCAATGGTCTGAAATACAATCTCATCAATGTCGGTCTGTTATGTGATGCTAAGTACATAGTACAGTTCAATGATAAACAAGGTACTATTTTCAAAGCCAACAAAGAAGTTGTTTTGATAGCTCCTAGGAGAGATGATGTATATGTGTTAGACATGTCAACATTCTCTCAGAATGGAACTTGTCTCTTTGCCAAAGCCACTGAAACTGTCAACTTGCTATGGCACAAGAGACTCTCTCACTTAAACTTCAAAAACCTTAACAACTTGGCAAAAGAAAACAAAGTCCTTGGTTTACCATCACTGGTTTTTGCAAAAGACAAACCACGCTCAGCCTGTGAAAAAGGCAAACACCACAGAGCATCATTCAAAACAAAACAAAATTTCTCTATCAAAAGCTGCCTTCACCTCCTGCACATGGATCTCTTTGGGCCAGTCAGTCCAAGATCAATCCAGCATGAGAAGTATACACTTGTCATTGTTGATGAGTTCTCAAGATATACTTGGCTATACTTTCTTTCCAAAAAGAATTAGTGATAACATCAAATAGTCCTGAATATTAAGTTTCAATTTCCCTCGATAATGCCCGTATTTTATATCATTTATACGCATTTACGCTTGTTTTCCTCTATATTTCACTTTCAGGTAAAATACAAGCATTGAAGCTAAAGAGACGCGGATTTGGAGAGTTTATTGAAGATATATCATAGTATGCTAATTTTGAAGAAGTTACGGTGTAACTCCTCTCTCACATTACGCCGTAACTAAAGCGTGGCTCAGAAAACCAACTCAACAGAAGATTACGGCGTAACTCTCCCAAAGATTACGACGTAACCAACTAGGTCAAATGAGATTTCGCGCCGCTGCAAGCTACGCCATAACTATTGTATCAATTACGGCGTAACAAAGATTTATTGAAGATACAGCGTAACTCCTTCCAGAGTTACGCCGTAACCAGCATTTTTAGTGAAAAATACAAAGAATTGGATGTTACGGCCTAACCCTTAACATTAGTTACGCTATAACCAGATCTGGCCTATAAATACCCCACGATTTTTAGTATTTCAAAGCATCCCATTTCACACACAACACCAAGTGAACGTGAGTAGAAGTCGAAGGCATATCTAGAGGAGCATACGGAGCTATCTCCAAGGGAGAAATCACTCCCTTACGATAAGCATTAGCATTTTATCTTTTCTTTACTTTCAATTCATGTATTTCGTAATGTTAAACATTGAATCGATTTTTTTAGTAAATATGAGCGGCTAAGCACCTCTGGTACTGGACTAGTTATGATTCCTTAATTGTTTTTTTTGCGTTTACATTGCTTCCGTATAATTATTTCTAAGTGTATGCATGCATAGTTTGTTGGTAGCTACCCTTCTTTCGGTAGTTTTGAATGGCGGTAGTGGCTAGTTACTTAGGAGATATGACCAACTGACCCTAAGTAGGTAGACTGAGTGGGAAAGGTAAGATATGACCAACTGACGACCCTTTCTGCTTGTGCGATTTGACCAACTGATCACCTACCGTTTGGATGAACTTAAGAAGTAGGGGGTGAGTGTTTAAGATGCTAGCGCACGGGCACTCACTGTTATGAATCCAGCATGTAGCGGTACTTAATGACTTGGCTTAGGAGACTAAGAACAACTTGACTTATGACGGGTCACCTGATTTCTCCAGTGGGACCCTTTGCTGATAGGTTAGGGCGAACTGACCAAATGTTGTCCTAGCGACTTTGACCCCACCTGAAGTAATTGAAAGTAATTAGACATAAACACTACTAATTAGGATGAGTAACTAGGTCAGCACCCCCTCTCCTCTATTGATCACAACCCTCGCCTTTATTTGCTTTAGTAGTTAATTATATCGAAATCATATTAAAATCTGTGACACCTAGACTTAGTTTAAATCCGCACACATAGCTCTTGGGACGACCTCGGTTTTACCAAAATACTACACTACACACGACCGGGTACACTGCCCCGTTAGTGCATTAGGATAGACCATAGGTATAACGAGAAATTATAAATATTAAAACTTTGTCAGTAAAACCTGCATCAAGTTTTTGGCGCCGCTGCCGGGGAGTTATTTTAAGGTTTTTATTAAGTCTATTTTTAATTTTCTTTCTTCTCATAATGTCAGGATTCAAGACTAGAAGCTCAAGGCCATTTTTGGCCACCCCGTTCGATGATCCGGAAAAACAATTTCGGACGAAAAAAGTTTACTCTCCAGTTCCTATTCATAACATTTTTTCGTTTTACGAATCTGACCAATCTGATGCAGAACCTGAAGTCATTGATGAAAATAATATCGAAGAAATAACCATGGAGCAGTATTTGGAGCAACCAAATGTGAACTGCAAACGAGCCTTCACGCAAGACTCTAGTATGGAAAAATTCTCCATTCCGGACCAATTTATTCGAGAATTACACGAGCTTAAGTTTTCAGGAGATGAGAATGAGGATGTTCAAAATCATCTGGAAGAAGTGCTGTACTTATCATCTCTTTTCAGCGTCCGGAATATCCCTAGCTATTCAGTTACAGCTAGAATTTTTCCTATGACTCTTACTGGGACTGCAAAAATATGGTACAATAAGCTCCCTGCCGAATGTAAGAAAACATGGGATCAATTAAGAAGAGAATTCGTTCAACAATTTTGCCCTCCTTCGAAGATGGCTAAACATCTCGGTAAGATCCATCAATTCGTTCAAGAGAGTGAAGAAACGTTATATCAAGCGTGGGAATGATTCAATGAGTTACTTTACCGATGCCCCACCCATGACTTGAACAAGCATCAAATCGTTTATGTCTTTTACAGGGGAATTAATGCACTGACACGTGAACTAGTTGATTCTCCTAGACCTATTCCAAGCATGACCCTTGACCAAGCTTTGGAATGTATTCGACGGATTTCTGAACACTGCTATAAATGGCATATGGTGATAGGGTATGGACCTAGGGATAATTTTGATCATAAGGTAATGAAGACATTAACAAAGCAAGAATATAATTATGGTGAAATTTTTAAAAAGCGAAGGCTGGAAAGGGCAAATGAAATTGAAGCCTGTAGGGTCGAAAAGGTTAAGAGTGTATTTGAGACCAAGACCGGAAACAACTTAGAAAAAAGGATCCTTGACCATATCGAGGAATCTAGGGAACGTGATGAGAGAATTGAAAAAATGATGAAAACATTCGTGGAAAACACAGTTTCTTCTCTCAAGACTCATGAAGACCGGATTAAGGGTTTGGAGAAGAGTGTGAACTCATGTTCAAAAGCCATCATGGACTACCTCGCTGCACGGGAAGAAGAAGTTTTCAACACAGTTGAAACAATCTTTGAAGAACCCACTACATTTTCGGAGAAGGTTAAACGAAGAATCAGCAAGGAGAAACTCTTGCTTCTTGATGTTGGAGCTCTCCCGGTAAACGTTCCTCTTGTTAATTCCATTAAAACTGATCCTAACAATATTTTGCAGGAATTAAGTAACGATTTCGATGAGATGGTTCAACTTAACAAGAGATGTTCAGCAGTTTTAAGAAATGAACTGCCACAAAAGGAAAAAGATCCCGGTTGTTTCACTCTCCTTTGCTTGATCGAGAGTCTCAATATGTGTAACGCCCTAGCTGATCTTGGAGCGAGCATAAGCATAATGCCTCGTTCAATGTTCCTACGTATGGGTATCAGAGACCTTAAACCAGCCAAAATGAAGATTTAAATGGCCGATCGGTCCATGCAGTCACCCTTGGGAATCGTGGAGAATGTTTTGGTAAAGATAAAAAAATTTCTCTTCCTGGTTGATTTCGTAATTCTGGATATTCCCGAAGACAACCGAATACCTATCATTTTAGGAAGACCAATGCTTGCTACTGCCTATGAAAAAGTGGATGTCTTCGCCCGAAATTTAACTCTTGAAGCTAACGGAGAGATTGACACATTTAGACCTAACGAGCTTCTGTCCACTCCTCAAAAAGTTTGTGCAATTGATCATATTGGTGATTTTGGCGACGTATTGGAAGATTTTCTTAGTGACTCCCCAAAAACTCCTACAAATCTTGGCGAGATAGCCCCAGGGAAGGATTTTGATGTGTTCGTAAATTTTGAAGAAAAAGACTTAGGAGTCAGTGCCGATGATTTCTCTAGCGACGTCGAAATGCTCCATTGGCACAACAACTCTGAAAAGACGTTTTCACAATCTGAACAACCCAAGTTTTATGAGATGGGGGCACGAATCCACCATAGGAACCCCTATTATCTGAAAATTTCATGCAAGATTGGGTTCATTGATTTCCATCCATTCATCGACACAAATTCCCCAGTTAACATCATTTCAAAGGAATGCTACAACCAGGTTATGGAAAAAGAACTTGAATATAAAGGAAACAATTTCCTAGGGATTGCAACAAACATCTGTGTCTTTGTTGGGACTCACTCATTTTTGGTCGATTTTGTGGTTTTGGATGACGTTAGCGAGTTTGTGGAAGATGGGCTAACCGGGGTGATTTTCGGGAAACCCTTTCAAGAACTATCTGGGCTAGATAAAGATGAGAAGGAAGGGCTTGTATGGTTAAAGATTGGCGAAGATAAAACGGTTTTTAAAATGCCACGGACTGTTAAGAATTTTAAAAAGTGGACAAAGAGGCAGTTGAGCCATGCTCAGCCACTACTCGACATTAGTGACGAAGATAGAGCCAAAGGTATCGACCACCCTTACTAAAAGATCAAGAATTTTTACTTGGGGTGTTTAGAGCTGGGGACAGGCTACAAATGTGATGAGAATCTGATCAGTTGGATTCTACGTGGACATTGCCATATCCACGAAATGAAAAACAAGCCCTTCTAAACCCCGAGGCTCTGAGTCTAACTTAAAGACTCGTAAATAAAGAAAAGTGCTCTTTCGGGAGACAACCCGAATTATCCCTTTCATTATGTTTTATTTCCATTTCTGTTGGGTTTTGTGTTTTTAACAATTTTTGCAGGATTTCGGAAAAAGTTGCTGCGGCATGCTGATTGGGACCTGATATGTCCATAGTTATGGCGTAACTCATTCTTATGGTTACGCCGTAACATCCTTTTTGAGCAGCAATCCTCCAGAGCATTACCAATTACGGCGTAACCCCAGGCAATGGTTACGCTGTAGCCACACTCCTGTAGCATCTGTCAGGTTTTGCTCAATTACGGCGTAACTCCTTATAGGAGTTACGACGTAACTTCCCTCTGTAACACTTCTTTCATTTTAAACACAATAACATTGTATTAGTTTTCAAATGAACTTTGTGAGTATGTTCCCTGTTAGCCCTCACGAGACTACACTCATCCACTTAGGACACCAAGTGGTTTAAAAGGCTTGTTGCATACGCTAAATGCAACCGTGATTCCTACGAAAGTGAGTTAGATTTATTTTTCATTTTTATTTTTCTTTTTTAGAATTATGCTTGTCGGTAGTGCGATTTCAGGGATTGAAGTTTGCTCGTGGATGCTTATGCGAAGGCACGACTCTTTTTCGTGGGCCTTCTTTCTTTTTGGAGCAAATTTCAGGGAAGTTCTCGCTCTAATTCTACTTTTCTCTTCACCTTTATTTAACGCTTAGTACAAAAGGGACTTTGTACAATTCAAGTGGGGAGACGGGAGTAGAATTATCTCTTGAACTTTATCTTGCCTTCGTTTTTCTATTTTATTTTAAAAAATTATGCCATTTTTAAAATTTTGACATGTTTTTCTTAACCTAACTAGATTAGACCTTCGCGGAGCACATTATAACCCTTGATATTATATGGTGAGATTAGCCTTATCTGTTTCCAAATTTTTACCCCAAATCCACCAAATTATGAGTGTGCCGGTAGCTTGTAAACTTTAGAACTTGGCCTTTACATCATTTCGAGATCATAAACGAGGTATACTGAGTTAGCTCAATGTATTTGGACTTTTCAGTTTAAGAAGGCAGTATTATAGGATTATCACCCAAATTGTAACACCCTGAAACTGGGCCTAATCAATTTATTACAAGAATGCCATTTGAATGGTTGACTATGAATTTTATAAGTTTTGTGAACTTACGGGATTGGTTAGTCAAACTCGATTGTCAAACTATAAGTATTAAAGGTCATGTAAATGGTTATAGAAAGTATGATGTGTCACATTTATAATAAAGATGGACTTAAAAGACTAATGTTGTCAAATAGTAATTGAGTAATAAATTTATTGTGGCCATAATAGAAAGAAAAGAACTTAAGGGGTCTAATGTGCCAATTAGGCAAACTATACTACTAATAGTTATCTTCTACTGAATTCTACACATTCCAGAATATGGTGGGTGTGTGTGTGGTACGGTTTGGAGAAAAGGGAAGGAAGAACCAAGATCACTATAATGATAATTTGAAGGTAGATTAGTGCTCCAATCCAGTAATAAACTTGTATTGATCATCCCTACAAGTAAGTAATCCCTTACCCTAAGTTAATTGGTGAATTCAAGAATTAGGATTCTTGATATCAAATGGGAAATTGGGTAAATGATGTTTATAAATTAAATTAAGGAGTTATAATGAATATGGGTTAACTATTATTGAGTTAAGCCAATAAGCTAATGGGATTGATTATCATATAGTCATCATATGATTATGTGATAATTAGTAATGATTAGAAAGTGGTTATGGTTATGGTAGCCATGACATAGTTGATTAATTGTGTGTTTATGCTAATAGTGATTTGGCCTAGATGACAAGAATGGAGATGATGACATGTTTGGTTTCATTAGTTTGGAATCAAGGTAAGTAAACCGGTTATAAGTTAATGTTATATGGATTTCAATGCATTATGTGTTATGTGATATTTATGTTAAGTATATGGTATGACTTGTTGTATATGTATTGTGTGTAAATAGATTGTAGTGCTACTTTTTCATAACTAGCATGAGATTGATAAAGTAGAATGGAAATAGTTAGAGTATGTATGGTGATGCTTAATGATGTCCCAAGGTATGTTTATGATTAAAGTTGTAATGGAAGAATGGTTATAATGTGTAATGTGTGATTGATGTATAATGTTAAGTTATATCCGTTTTGCTTACTAAGCCTCGTTCTTATGGTTTAAGATGTTAATGTTCGTAGGTCCATATGTGATGGTGATGGTAAGCATTGGATTAAAGCTTATGGATTGCTAGATGAAAGTTAGAAGAATGGTATGAAAGTAGAGCTTAGGTAGATACCGAGCTCGTTTCAATGTTGTTCCCCGAGAGTCTTTGAATGGGTTGTATGTATGTTGTCGAGTGTCAAAGTTTATGTCTTTGTTGTTAAAGCTAAATGTGTCAAATAGTTCATTATAGTAATGGGTTGAAGTGTGTATATTTAGTAAAAGGGGTGTTTGGCATAATGTGTAATTATACCCACTTTGGGTTGTAAACGGGTTAATGATTATGAATATGACATTTTTAAATGTACTAATTATTTATGAAAGTTTTTATGTGTTGTTAAAGTGATATAAGTCGTTTTTCAGAATATGGGTCAAAAGTATTTAAAAGGGATATGCAGAAAAAGGGGTGTTTGGGACAAGGTCTATTTTAACCCATTTTAGGTGAAACCGGTCAAGAATGTTTGGAAAAACAATGTATATGGTTAAGTGTTTGTAAAGCGGTTAAAATAGTTGGAGAACTAGTGGAGAACTGGTTTGGAGAACTAGTAGAGAACTAGTTTGGAGAACTAGTTTGGAGAACTAGTGAAGAACTAGTTTGGAGAACTAGTTGGAGAACTAGTCGAAGTCAATTTTCGAAAAATCATATCTTTTTAACCGTAAGTCGTCACGGGTCGTGCCACCGTAATTTCGAAGGTAACTGAGTCTAGTTTCATGTAAAAATACTTTCAAGGGTCAGTTTGTTACAGAATTATATCAGTTCAACGATTAGCAACAGCATGTCAGTTTTAAGTCAAATCGTTTCCGCATAAAAGTTTAAATTTCAATGATTTTAAGTCGTGTCGTTCACGGGGTGTAACACAAATAGCCTACCATTGTGTGTCTATCGATTAGTCACCTCGACTTCTCGACCCCCATGTTAAACCCTTTGTTGCACTCACCTTTAGTGAAAGATACCCCTAGATACACCCTTCTGAGCCATTCCTTTCATTTTGTTCACCCAACATATTGTTTCGTTACACCATTACACCTTAGCCTACACTGTAGTATTTATTTGTAATTGGGAAGTTATTATTTTCCTAAGTTCAATGTTCAAGTGGAAAGGTTCGGGAATCACGCTCTCGTCGACGACATATCCTTAAAGATCATTGAAGACCCCCCAAATTCTCATATTATTCATCTCAAGTGGGGGGATGTTATGTGTAGTTATTATGATTCAAAAAAAATGATGTGATTCAATATATATATATATATATATATATATATATATATATATATATATATATATATATATATATATATATATATATATATATATATAGTTATTGTTATTTAGTGATTGTAAAAGTGCGATGTTATAAGCACTATTGTTATGAGCTTAATATAGATTTAGTATCGAGGAGTCCACCTCGGTCACATTTGAAGAATGAAGTTGGAAGTGTGCCCATCATGACGTCCTCTAATGGCACATCTACCAGGTAATATGATCCGGTTTCTTGAATTTGAAACTTGAACTTTGGGCGAACGGTAAGTGGTGATGACTTGGTTATAGATTTAGACTATCTACTTGATTTTATTTTACACCAATTTTATCCCATGTCTTATCCTACCCTTTAGTCATGAAGCGTGTCTAGGTGATGCAGCGAGCAATCTTTGGTATCTTGGCCATGGATTTGGTCATGTATCATTGATTTTGTCCACTTTGCCATGACATGTTAGTAATGACAAATCACCCTTAAACCTTTGTCGTGTCTACCCATATTACCTTTGAGAATTGTTTTGTCCTTAACTCTAGTGGTGGAGATTTGTGTAACCGCCAAGCTTATGATAGAATACTTGCTATGACTGTGTAATGAGTGATCACCCAGAAATTGAAACTTAGAATAGTTGAGAGATTTGAGTGTTTTGTTCCCATTTCGTGACGTGTTCGGCTTTGTTTTATTCTAGCATAAGGGATTTGTAAACTTATATTTTCTAGGTAATGGGAGATATCTTTTTAGGAATCTTTCTAATAAGGTCTACTTGAGGGCAAATAGAGTTCAAGTGGGGGATATTTGATACCATCAAATAGTCCTGAATATTAAGTGTCAATTTCCCCCGATAATGCCCGTATTTTATATCATTTATATGGATTTACGCTTATTTTCCTCTATATTTAACTTTCAGGTAAAATACGAGCATTGGAGCTAAAGAGACGCGGATTTTGAGAGTTTATTGAAGATATATCATAGTATGCTCATTTTGAAAAAGTTACGGCGTAACTCCTCTCTGACATTGCGCCGTAACTAAAGCGTGGCTCAGAAAACCAACTCAACAGAAGATTACGGCGTAACTCTCCCAAAGATTATGAGGTAACCAACTAGGTCAAATGAGGTTCCGCGCCGCTGCATGCTACGCCGTAACTATTGTATCAATTACGGCGTAACCAAGATTTATTGAAGATTCGGCGTAACTCCTTCTAGATTTACGCCAGAACCGCATTTTTAGTGCAAAATACGAAGAATTGGATGTTACAAAGCGAACCCTTAACATTAGTTACCAGTAACCAGATCTGGCCTATAAATACCCCACGATTTCCAGCATTTCAAAGCATCCCATTTCACACACAACACAAAGTGAACGTGACTAGAAGTCGAAGGCAGATCTAGAGGAGCATACAGAGCTTTCTCCAAGGGAAAAATTACTCCCCTACGATAAGCATTAGCATTTTATCTTTTCTTTACTTTCAATTCATGTATTTTGTAATGTTAAACTTTGAATCGATTGTTTTAGTTAATATAAGCGACTAAGCACCTCTGGTGCTGGCCTAGTTATGATTCCTTAATTGTTTTGTTTGCGTTTACATTGCTTCCGTATAATTATTTCTAAGTGTATGCATGCATAGTTTGTTGGTAACTATCCTTGTTTCGGTAGTTTTGAATGGCGGTAGTGGCTAGTTACTTAGGAGATATGAGCAACTGACCCTAAGTAGGTAGATAGAGTGGGAAGGGTAAGATATGACCAACTGACGACCCTTTCTGCTTGTGCGATTTGACCAACTGATCACCTACCGTTTGGATGAACTTAAGAAGTAGGGGGTGAGTTTTTAAGATGCTAGCTCCCGGGCACTCACTGTTAAGAATCTAACATGTAGCGGTACTTAATGACTTGGCTTAGGAGACTAAGAACAACTTGACTTATGACGGGTCACCTGATTTCTCCAGTGGGACCCTTTGCTGATAGGTTAGGGCGAACTGACCAAATGTTGTCCTAGCGACTTTGACCCCACCTGAAGTAATTGAAAGTAATTAGACATAAACACTACTAATTAGGATGAGTAACTAGGTCAGCACCCCCTCTCCTCTATTGATCACAACCCTCACCTTTATTTGCTTTAGTAGTTAATTATATCGAAATCATATTAAAATCTATGACACCTAGACTTAGTTTAAATCCGCACACATATCTCTTGGGACAACCTCAGTTTTACCGAAATACTACAGTACACACGACCGGGTACACTGCCCGTTAGTGCATTAGGGTAGACCATAGGTATAACGAGAAATTATAATTATTAAAACCTGGTCAGTAAAACCTGCATCAGTCAGGCAGCTGATACAATAATGTCATTCATCAGGAAGATTGAAAATCAGAGTAAAATTACTGTTAAACAAATCAGAACTGACAATGGTACTGAGTTCAGAAATCAAGAGCTTGAGAGTTTCTGTGATGAAAAGGGAATTTCCCAAAACTTTTCATCTCCATATACCCCTGAACAAAATGGGGTAGCTAAAAGGAAAAACAGAACTCTCATTGAGGTTGCCAGAACTATGTTGAATGGGTTAGCACTCTCAAAGCATTTCTGGACTGAAGCTATCAAAACAGCCTGTTACACTCAAAACAGGTCAATCATTGTCAAAAGACATAACAAAACCCCATATGAGATCTTCAAAGGAAGACTTCCTGACATCAGCTACTTTCATGTGTTTTGGTGTCCTGTGTTCATTCATAATCACAAAGATCTCTTAGGCAAGTTTGATGTAAAAGCTAATGATGGGTATTTCCTAGGTTACTCACTAATCTCTAAAGCCTTCAGGGTGTTCAACACCAGAAGACAACAAGTTGAGGAAACCTTTCATGTCACCTTTGATGAAAGTTCAGAAAGCATCAGATTTACCAATACCTCAGTGGAGAAAATAGGAATTGATAACTCATCAAGATAACCTCCTGATGAATTCAACACTGAAATCAATTCCTCATATCAAGTTGATGCTGACATCTCATACTATGTCTTACCCAACAATCTTCCTCAACCAACAATCAGTGAATTCATTGATAATCAACCAATCCCTACTGTGATAGGTAATACTGAACCAAATGTTTAGGAACTTGTAATTCATGATCCCCAACCTGAACAAAGCATCTTAACAGATGATCTAAATGATTATGTGGCTCCAGCACCTGAACCTATTCCTGAGCTTTCAGTGACCTCATCAAGCTCAGATCCTAGACTACAAAGTAAATGGAAACGATCTCAGGACATTGAGCTTGTGAACATCATTGGTGAACCCACTGAAGGCATGCTCACAAGAAGTATGGCTACTAAGTTAACAGCAGCTTTAGCCAATGAATGTCTATATGCTGATTTTCTATCAGAAATAGACCCCAAAAGTGTCACTGAAGCTCTAAAACATCCTAGCTAGGTTCAGGCTATCCAAGAAGAACTTCAACAGTTTGATAAAAACAAGGTCATGACCTCGATCAAATGTCCTCAGGATGTCATTGTCATAGGAATGAAGTGGGTTTTCAAAAATAAAACTGATGAAAATGGCACTGTCATTAAAAACAAATCCAGACTTGTAGCCAAAGTTGCCAGTCAACAAGAAGGCATTGACTATGATGAGACATTTTGCCTGCAAGAATGGAAGCCATCAGGATCTTCCTTGCATTTGCAACCTACATGAACTTCAAAGTTTACCAAATGGATGTAAAAATTGCATTTCTAAATGGTGAACTCAAGGAAGATGTGTATGTTCAGAACCTCCCGGCTTGAGAGTAGTGAATATCATGACTATGTCTGCAAGCTTGACAAAGCCCTATATGGACTGAAACAAGCCCCAGAGCATGGTATGAAACTCTCTCAGCCTTCCTAATCCAAAACAAGTTTGTCAGAGGAAAGATAGACAACACACTGTTTATTTATAGCACAAAACAAGATGTGATACTAGTCCAAGTGTATGTTGATGACATTATCTTTGGCTCAACAAATTATACTCTTTGCAAACAGTTTGAAAAACTGATGACTAAGAAATTTGAAATGAGCATGATGGGTAAACTCACTTACTTCCTTGGACTACAAATCGGAAACTGATAAAGGAATAAATCCATCAGTATGAGAAATATACCGAAATCTCTTGAAGAAATATGAGATCTCTGACTTGTTTCCGTGAAGACTCCAATGGTCCTCCAAATAACCTTGGACCTGATCACCAGCTGCAAATCAGTCAATCAAACTCATTTCAGGGGGATTGTAGGATCACAGATGTATCTAACTGCTTCGAGACCTGACATACAATTCTCAGTATGTCTAATAGCAAGATATCAGTCCAATCCTAAAGAATCCCATCTCACTGCATCCAAAAGAATCCTTAGATACCTTAAGGAAACTTCAAGCCTTGGACTTTACTATCCAACATGTTCAGGGTTTGACCTCAAAGGATATTCTGACTCTGATTATGCAGGCTGCAACATGGATAGAAAGAGTACCTCAGGGTCCTGCCAATTTCTTGGAGGAAAACTGGTTTGTTGGATTGCTAAAAACAAAAATCGTTGCGTATATGTCTTCAGCTGCTTGAATATGTATCAGCTTGTAGGGTGCATATTAAATGTGCTATGGCGGGATGAAAAGTCAACCTCAAATGACTATGACATCCACTACAAAATGGTACCCATCATTTGTGATTACACCCGCCAGCTGTATTGCAATCTCCAACAACCCCGGCCCTTCACCAAAGAACCAAAACACATTGATATCGATATCATTTCATCATGGACCACATCATGAAAGGAGATATTGAACTCCACTTCATCCCTAACAGTATCAACTTGCATACTTCACCAAACCCTCGTGATGAACCTACCTTCGAGACCAAAGTTGAATTAGGAATGCTTGACGTTGAAAGTCAGCAACCTGATAATCAATCCTAACCTCAACAAGTTTTCCTTGAAATGGTCCCTAATCCCTGAACAAAACCCCTAAATCATCTTCTCACTGAATGAGTAAGACTCAATCATGGTCCCTAACATTGGATATTGAGCATTGAATGAGTAACTAAAGGCTATAAGTATTTCAGTTACTTAATGTCCTAGGTTGGTAAACATACCAATTTAATATAGGAATATATGTCTTGTTAATACAAATAAGCCATAAAAACGTTTATTTATATTTTACGATCTTCTAATGTTTTGTCGATAACAAACGTAAAATCATATTAACGAAACAAATAAAATACATAAATGGTTTGAACTAATAGTTTCTTATATACTCACATTTTCACATAAAACACTAAAACAAGTATAAGTGATTTTATGATTTAGTAATACATATGTACAACAACTAGTGTCTACATATTTGGATAAAATATACACATAACTAGTATGTAGTATATTGAGTAATATAAATGGGTAGAAACTTAAGTATCACAACCCATTGGGCAAATACATTGAATGTAGTTGGGTACAACCCAAAGCCCATAACCCATGGACCTTGACCCATAACCCATTGCATGACATCATGCTTATATCACATATGGATAATACCCATAACCCATGGATCAACCCATACCCAAGTGACTAAGTGCATTGCACTCAAAGATACATTGTATCTAGCCAAAGATCCATGGTCCAACCCATGACCCATGACCCATAACCAAAATACCCATGGGTAAAGAGGAGCGCTCCACCGGATCCCTAGCTTTGTGCTAGCCGGATCCCAAGTGGTAGGGATCCGTGGGATCCGGGGAAAAGTAGGATTTTTCCTCTATAAATAGTGAGCCATTTCTTCATTATTCATCATCTCTTTCTAACAAACTTTCCTCCCTGAGTTAAATCTCACTAACCTTAGATCCAAGAGATCTATGCTTGTAGTTTTGTTTTTGTGTGATCTTTTAGGTTCCTCTTAAAGGCAAGATCACCACCTTTGAAGTCAAGCAAGCTCAAGTCCATGAGTTGCCATGCTTCCTCATCATCAAGGATACTGAAGTCTTCTTGTTGATGATTTGTTTCTTTTCTCAAAGAAGTGTAGTGTTGAAGACATTAGTGAAAGATGTCTCAAGTGTTAAGACGAAGATATTAGTGAAGGGTATCTATCTTCTATAGCATAAGCACTTGTGGTAGGTGCTTAGAAGTCAAGACAAAGAAGCATTAGTAAAAGGTGCTTAGAAGTCAAGACAAAGAAGCATTAGTGAAATGTGCTTAGAAGTGAAGACACAAGACATTAGTGAAAGGTGTCTTGTAGATCTAGTCAAAGGCATTAGTGAAAGGTGTCTTAGATGTACATTCGATATGGTGTGTTTCGATGTACAAAATAGACTAGTATTAGATCCAAGGATATTGATATCCTTGATGATGTTGTAAAGGAGTAGATCTCCTTTGGGATTAGTTGTTGGTGTAGTGTGGTAGTAGTTCCTCCATTGCAATGGAACTAGGTGCTTAGCCTAGTACCTAATAAAGGGTAGGCGACGTTGTGAAGGTGTAGTTCACCTTGGAGTGAAAGAACTAGGTACTTAGCCTAGTACCTTATAAAGGGTAGGCGATGTTGTGTAGGTGTGGTTCACCTTGGAGTGAAAGAACCCGGTGGTTAGCCTAGCACCGAAAAAAGGGTAGGCGGCGTTGTGAAGGCTTCTCCGCCATAAGGATATTGGTGTAGTGATTACGAACTCTCGAGTAGGTGACTCGGGGAGTGGAGTAGGGCAAGGAAGGTGTCCTTGTAGCCGAACCACTATAAATACTCGTGTTGTGGTTTTGTGCTTCTTACTCTTATCTTTTCATTACTTACCTTTATATGCTTGTTTATCAACATCCAACACACACATCCAAATAGATTGTCATAAGTCAATCTAAATAGATTAAAAGGAAGTTTTAATTGGCAAAACTATTCAACCCCCCCTTCTAGTTTTCCACAATTGGCATCAGAGCTTCGTTACCAAGTTTCTTGAAGTATATTGTACTTTAAAAACTTGATACGATCCATGGTTAATTGAAAACTACAAATAAGGTTTTTCATAAAAACAAACACCATGTCTTTTAAAAATATATGCTTGGATGTTGATTTGATAACAACAGTTTTCTTATTTACTTTTTCATTTAATTGCACTAATCTTCTTTGTCATGTTGATTAGTCAAAGCTCATACCCACCCAGCTTTAGGAGTCGCTTGGTAACAAGAATACCTTCCTTAAGAAGGTATCTTAGTCGCAAAGGAGCGGGAATCGTCTAAGTGACATTTGTTGGGTCATTTGTAAAGACATTCCTAAGCGCTAGAGGTATGATTTTCTTTTTATTTTGCTTGATAATTAAGTATACCTATTGAGGTATTTATATGATTATCTTTTGTGCTCCTACATGTTTTACATGAAGCTTCATTAGGAAGCCTTTTCTCACATAACGCTGTTTTACTTCTCGTCTAAAGTCATGGTATATAAAACTTATGTTTTGTCTCTTTCAAATCAATAATAAAACAAAACACGAATTTCAAAAATTCCTCCTTCCCTATAAATAACCCCACCGTCGACCACTCTACCAAACCCTCACTTTTTCAAATCCTCCAATTTCAAAATTTTCTCTTATTCAAAAACTTCATCTTCCTCCTCATTTCATCTCAACCGAAACCAAGAAGATCCGTCATCAACATGGTTTACATCGCACTCGTGCTCATCGCCCTAACACTCATCGCACTTGTGTTCCCTATGATGAAGTTCACATATGGAGACATTTACTTTGTGTTGTTAATCTACATTGGGATCATATACCTAATCCTTTGTATCATCCTTAGTATTGAAATGCAATATTATTAATAATCTAGTTTATCTAGGTTATTTTTATCATAATATGTTTGTCACTTATTTTGATTTATATGTTTTATATTCTTTCGTGATACATTAGAAGTCATCTATGCATGCTAAAAGAAAATTTAGGATAAAACATATTTCATGGTATAAAAACTGTAAAACCTATGTTTTTATCAAATCTCGTTGCTACTACAGATCCACGGATCCCGGAAGATATACTAGCCGGATCCCTTTTGTTAATGAACCGTGGGATCCGCCTCTACTAGAAAAATGATCTTTCATGCAAGATTAAAAAAAACCAATATCTTTCTAAATGTAATAATCCACTAGAAAGTCAAAACCTTGAGTATGTTAAAGTGTTAAATACCATTGTTAATAAAAATCTAGTAAAAACATTAGATTATCATAGGTTGACCACAAACATCTCTTTTTATTAACTTATCATTTTTATAGGTTCAACTATGACGCATGAATATGAGTTTGATTTTTCACTCACTAGCGTCTACACTCCTAACATCTCTCTCGAACCCAACACACCTAGCAATCATGTCCGTGGGTTCAATAATCTTGAAAACCGTCACTTCCACGAAGGACGTATTGTAGACACCTCTCTACAATTCTAAGAAGGTATCAATACCTCCTTCCGAGCCATAGGACTAGAATGCCTTCTTGAAATCAACGAGAAGATATGTCCAAGGTTCATAATGGAATTCTTCCGTCAAGTCGAACTCGTTCGTAACGAGGATCGCTCTCTATCTCTTTGGTTTTATATCAAAACCAAAAGTTCACTCTAACCCTTGGGCATTTTGCTCACATCCTCCGGATTCCAAATCATGGACAATGTGCCTTCACCCAAGATTGGTCTCTTGATTCTCTCTTCAACTTTCGTGAAGAAAATAGTCCATATTGTTCACACATACCCTCTCCTGAAGATTTAAATCGCATAATATGCAAACCTCGACCATATTACTCCGATCCAAACATTATATTTACAAGGGATATCCGAGAAGAGTACAAACCTCTTGCACTCATCATATGTGAAAATGTTTGGAGTCTTAGGGGAAATCGAGAAATTCTTCCTGCTTGTTGTGCTCACATGTTGTACTATTTGCTAACACAACAACCATACAATCTCGCCTACTTCTTTGCAAGGCGAATTGCAAATCTTCAAGGCTTCAAGAATAAACTCATCCCTTATGGAATATTCTTGACACGCCTCTATCATAATGTTATGCACTTCCATCCTCAATTTCAAAGTCCGTTATCGCATTTGTGAACAAGATGATGGAACCACTAAACATATCTCTCATGAAGACTTTCTTCATTCTTAATTCCACCAACACTCATCAATCACATAATGATCCTCCTAGCAAAAACACTCAAGGAAACTAATAGTATTCCAAAATAGGATCAAATCTCTTGTACTCATGCTTTATCAATGTAATCCAATTTCCTTCATGAAATAAAATATTTTACATTTGATATCTTAGTATTAAAACTCTTTCTAGACTATCCTTGAGATATAATGCATTGTCAAGATCATTGCATACCTTTAGTAAAGGTCCTGCTGGGCAGATAAGCGGATCCCAAAGATTGTACTAGATGGATCCCTACTCTTAGGGAACCGTGGGATCCGCAAACGTAGAAAATGCAATTGCAAGCATTATATTTCAAACATATCCTTAGAACACCTCACACACTAAGCTAAACATAGTGTCTTAAGGCAAATTAAGTCCTTATTAAGATATGTTGATCTTTCCTACTCATACATAACTCACCTAGATCACACTCTAAGACGATTGTAGATCTACCATTTCGTTCTTAATCTATTACTCTTCCGCTCTTAAACTCACACTTCATTTTCTACTTGATCACTCACATCTAGCCTTAGAATCTTTTGATTATGGCAAAATTGATCATTAATCATCTCACCTCAAAATTGATCAAAGTTGATCAAAATCTAGTTTTCCCATCTCAAAGCTTCTAGGATACTTTCCTAAAACACAACCGATCTCTAGGATCATTTAGCTTCAATTGACACTCTAAATCTTTAGTGTCATCCTTGCTCATCCATTGGTACTCTTGAAAGTTCCAAATCCTTCCATAAATAACAATCATTAGCTACATCACTCATTACCTTCAAGTACTCAAGCACCCCTTCATTTAAACACTTAGGAGGACTGAAACACTCAAGATGATATAGGTCTTAGATCTTAGAAACATCATTACCACTCTTTCATAATTACTGAAAGCCGGATCCCTAGGATTAGCCTAGACGGATCCCTCTGAGGAAGGAACCGTGGGATCCGGATGACAGCTTATGTCAAATCTTGCTAAAACAATCATTTCAACTCATCTTCCTAACTCAAACACTCCATCTCATCTTAAATGAGTTCCTAGATCAGTGCAACCTCTGAAGTTGACTCTTGTGCATGTCAATCATCACATTCCAAAGAATCCTAGTGGCTTAAGGCTTAAATGCACTTGCCAAATATCTTAGTTTATAAACCACCTTGTTAGGACCTCCATAGTCATCACTCTCACTTTCAGCTCTTGCAACCTCTTGAAATCATCTCATCATGAGGAAAACCCCAAGTAGTAACTTATCCACCAATGAAAAGGGCTCATGTTATACACAAAATTTCTTCAACCGAATCATCTCCCGTCAAGCCAACAAATGATAGAATTCTTCATCATCCAATCAAACCAATTCCTAAAAGGATAGTACCCACAAAACTACCTATGCCAAACACCACCATACCTCCTAGGCCAAACAATATCATCTCCACTAAACCATCACCATTGGTTCCTAGAGCTATTTCATTTACATCCCCACTATCATCACCACACCTCTACAATTTAGAGGACTTGCCTCCTAGGCCATCTCATCCGCTTCCGCCAACAACATTCTCCTCATTAGGAGGAATAATGGTTCAAAATCAAGGTGTTGAGTCAACACTTGCTCCGGCTTCCTTTTCGTCGTTTCCATCATATAATCCCATTTGGATTATGAGAAATCATCAAAGTCAACCACCCGACCATATGGAAGTTGACACTTCTCTACCACCACCATCACTTTTGGTTGAGTCATTCTCAAATGCACCTCCACCAATCCCTCCATCGTTTGAAGCTCCACAAGCCGCTTCACTTGATCCTTCGCATCAAGCCATTTCACTTCTTCCACCAACACTACCTAGCCATGACAAAGATTGGTATCATTGTCAACATGTTGAAAGTTTGATACATGAAGTACGAGAAGACCAACGTTTCATGTTCTATCATCTCCTTGAGCGTTTCGACGAGATCAAACCTAAACAAAACTTGAGCTAGAAGATTTTAGTGGTGTCCTAGCATCAAGCGATAGTTGGTTTGGAAATTCCTAGTCATGTATTTTCTTATTTTCTTAGTTTTTAGAGTCATGTATATCATAATTCTAGTTTTATTAAATGGAATTACATGCTACT
The DNA here is from genome assembly GCA_910596185.1 of Chrysanthemum makinoi. Lineage (NCBI taxonomy): Eukaryota > Viridiplantae > Streptophyta > Magnoliopsida > Asterales > Asteraceae > Chrysanthemum > Chrysanthemum makinoi. The sequence continues at coordinate 11,849,038 of OU343218.1, forward strand.
TGTTATTTTGTTGAGCATATGATTTTTGTGATAACATTTCTTGTTATATCACCTTGGTACTGTAATTGAGCGACGGCTAATACGGATCCCTTAGAATTTCTAGACGGATCCCTACTAGGAGGGAACCGTGGGATCCGTAAGACAGAAAGCTTTCTTTCTACTAAATTGAATCACATTTGCGGGGAAATTGTGAATTATACTTGCTTTCTAACCTTTGTTTTGTAGTTATTCAATTTACATATGAAGACTTTGACATCCTAAAGCTAGGGGGAGCTTTATGTCAAAGCAATACATTGCAAATTACTTGCAATACTAGGTTTACATTTCGTGACATCCCCTTGCAAAATTGCAATCATCAAGGGGGAGCACATTAGTCTCTTAGACGATATCTTTTGCAAACTTATTTGCAAATAAACTAGATTAGTATCACCTACTTGACGCCCTTACATAGGGATGGACTCGTCAAGGGGGAGTAAAGATGAGATCCTTTCCCGTTATTTGCTCTTTATTTCCTTTTACTTATTTTTTCTTTCACATGTTTTTCTTAAAAACGATGTGTTGCCTTCCTTCAAACACTTTTTGTTTCGACAAAAAGGGGGAGAAGAAAGTAAAAACTAAAAATTCAAACTTTTACGAATTTTAGCTTTTCCTTAAAATAATTTTATGTTTTGTCATCAACAAAAAGGGGGAGATTGTTAATACAAATAAGCCGTAAAAACGTTTATTTATATTTTACGATCTTCTAATGTTTGTCGATAACAAACGTAAAATCATATTAACGAAACAAATAAAATACATAAATGGTTTGAACTAATAGTTTCTTATATATTCACATTTTCACATAAAACACTAAAACAAGTATAAGTGATTTTATGATTTAGTAATACATATGTACAACAACTAGTGTTACATATTTGGATAAAATATACACATAACTAGTATGTAGTATATTGGGTAATATAAATGGGTAGAAACTTAAGTATCACAACTCATTAGGCAAATACACTGAATGTAGTTGGGTACAACCCAAAGCCCATAACCCATGGATCTTGACCCATAACCCATTGCATGACATCATACTTATATCACATATGGATAATACCCATAACCCATGGATCAACCCTTACCCAAGTGACTAAGTGCATTGCACTCAAAGATACAGTGTATCTAGCCAAAGATCCATGGTCCAACCCATGACCCATGACCCATGACCCATAACCAAAATACCCATGGGTAAAGAGGAGCGTTCCACGGATCCATAGCTTTGTGCTAGCTGGATCCCAAGTGGTAGGGATTCGTGGGATCCGGGGAACAATAGGATTTTTCCTCTATAAATAGTGAGCCATTTCTTCATTATTCATCATCTCTTTCTAACACACTTTCCTCCCTGAGTTAAATCTCACTAACCTTAGATCCAAGAGATCTATGCTTGTAGTTTTTTTTTTGTGATCTTTTAGGTTCTCTTAAAGGCAAGATCACCACCTTTGAAGTCAAGCAAGCTCAAGTCCATGAGTTGCCATGCTTCCTCATCATCAAGGATACTGAAGTCTTCTTGTTGATGATTCGTTTCTTTTCTCAAAGAAGTGTAGTGTTGAAGACATTAGTGAAAGATGTCTCAAGTGTTAAGACGAAGATATTAGTGAAGGGTATCTATCTTCTATAGCATAAGCACTGTGGTAGGTGCTTAGAAGTCAAGACAAAGAAGCATTAGTGAAAGGTGCTTAGAAGTCAAGACAAAGAAGCATTAGTGAAAGGTGCTTAGAAGTGAAGACACAAGACATTAGTGAAAGGTGTCTTGTAGATCTAGTCAAAGGCATTAGTGAAAGGTGCCTTAGATGTACATTCGATATGGTGTTTTTCGATGTACAAAATAGACTAGTATTAGATCCAAGGATATTGATATCCTTGATGATGTTGTAAAGGAGTAGATCTCCTTTGGGATTAATCATTGGTGTAGTGTGGTAGTGGTTCCTCCATTGCAATTGAACTAGGTGCTTAGCCTAGTACCTAATAAAGAGTAGGCGACGTTGTGAAGTTGTAGTTCACCTTGGAGTGAAAGAACTAGGTACTTAGCCTAGTACCTTATAAAGGGTAGGCGACGTTGTGTAGGTGTGGTTCACCTTGGAGTGAAAGAACCCGGTGGTTAGCCTAGCACCGGAAAAAGGGTAGGCGACATTGTGAAGGCTTCTCCGCCATAAGGAGATTGGTGTAGTGATTACGAACTCTCAAGTAGGTGACTCGGGGAGTGGAGTAGGGCAAGGAAGGTGTCCTTGTAGCCGAACCACTATAAATACTCGTGTTGTGGTTTTGTGCTTCTTACTCTTATCTTTTCATTACTTACCTTTATATGCTTGTTTATCAACATCCAACACACACATCCAAATAGATTGTCATAAGTCAATCTAAATAGATTAAAAGGAAGTTTTAATTGGCAAAACTATTCAACCCCCCCCCCTTTCTAGTTTTTCACATGTCTCTCTATCCTTTTGTCATACATGTCATGGGTCCCTCACAACCTTACCTCATGCCACTTGGCATTTAATGCCTCCTCTCATAACAAATATCCTCAGGATATTTCAACTCCGCAAGATGCACTTTTACTGTGCACTGCAACTGTTCCATTGAAAACCGTGAGAAAACTGCGGGTAGTGGAGTGGTCGCATTAAATGAGGTAAATAAAACGTTTTCAAAAACCGACTTTACAAATCCTCACATGTGCAAAATTTACCCTTCTCACCACTCTATAAATACCCCTCTCAAAACACATTAAAACACACACAAATTGTTTTCTGCATCAAAACTCTCGTAAAATCTTTTCTCAACCCAGAAACATTGTGTGTTCTTTGATCATCAACAAGTTTAAGCAAAATCTTCTCGGTAAACAATTTACAAAAGGTTTTTCATCACAAAACTCAAGAGACTTTCACCTCTTTGATTGTTCTTGTCAAGAAAATTTTATCCAAAAACCCTAAAAACTTTCAATGGAAATGGCAAGAACACAGTCTCTTCATTTTGCACCTCAGTGGGTGGGCAGTCTAGAAAACGTTGAGTTTAAAACAAATAACGTTATAGGCCATTTTGAATACCCACATGATGTCCCAACCTATAAGGTAATCATGAAATTTTTACTTAACTACCCACTGAAATAGGCCTTTGTTCGGGTCTCCTCAATCTTGTACCAAAACCTCCTCAGGGAGTTTTGGGCAACTGCAATGGCCTATGACCCGACACACACAACTGATGAGACAGACCTTCGACCACTCAGGGAGTTTTTCATCAAGTTCACTATTTTAAACGGGGAACAATCATCACCACGACTATAAAACTTTTGTACATCAACAGGCTAGACTATAATCATGGACAATATGTTGCTCACCATGACCCAGCTTGTTAAGGCTGAGTTAGGCAAAATTGTTTTAGATCCAAAATTTTTGGACAGAACCCTAGTCAGCAAGAACTCTTTTCCCGTGGTTTGGAAGATCCTGTTCACTTTTGTGATTCAGGTTCCCGGCGGGAACCACTCATCCACTGAACAAGTTAACTCTATTCAGTTGATGATGGCATATAGCTTGATGACAAACCAACATATGGGAGATCATTTACTGATGATCTCGTAACAAGCTACGAGCAAAACTAGGGCGAAATACGTTTCGTACCCTAGGTTTGTCTCATGTGCTTTGCAAGTGTTACTGGGTTGCAATTATCCTTAGGAATACAAATATTGCGCTTTACCTGCAATCCTGAGCCCCTCAAATTTTCAAAGAGACCCATCCCTTGTTACTATTATTGAATTGACGGCCAATATGGTTGCTGTAAACAACCAGAGGGACTCAGTGTCTCCAAACCCTAATCCCAAAAAGAGAAAGGGGAAGTCTCAGACTAGGACTAAAACCAAACCCAAGTCTCAGGGCCCTAAGGCTTCTGGAACACAACCTAAAAGGCAAAGAAAGCCCAAGACTGATATGCCACCCAAGGGAGGCCAAGAAACATCCACCCCGGTGACATCGAAGGACACTGATACATCACAGTCAGTGCCCTTGGTCCCACAAACTACTCCCCAAGATCCAGAGGGAAACAAATAATCCGCTGGTAGGGGAGCGCCTTCCACTCAGCTCGAGGAGGACATCCGCAAAACCACGCTTTTGTTTGAGGGCAAAACGAATGATCCCAAAGACTCAAGGGGAAACAAACAACCCACTGATAGGGATATCACTGCCACCGCTTCTAAGGATGGCACTGGGAAACACCCACCAGTGCTTGAAGGAGCACAGAGGGACAAAGACTCGGAGGGAAAGAAACAACCCGCCGATATGGAACTCACAACCAATCCTGACTCCGGCGAAGGCACTGGGAAAAACCCATCAGTGTTTGAGGGGTCAAAGGGGGACAAAGACTCAGAGGGACAAAAACCACCTGTTGATACGGAACCCATCACCACCACTGGTTTACTTACTCTTGCTGAGGTCAATGAAATACTCTTTTCTGATGAAGAGCTTGTTGACAGTGAAGATGAAATTCTTTCTGCTGGAGAAGAAATGGACGCTGAGGTTCAACAACAAGAATAAGAACTTCAGCCTGATCCAAAGAAGCCTGAGGAGTCACCCTTTCATGACGACTCCTCTGCTTCCTCAGACTCTTCAACATCTGATGAATTGAAGCAGTATGACAACTCCATTCCACTCACTGAAAGGAAGCTGGTAATGTTGATTAAAAGGGCTACAAGGAGACTATATTCTGGTGTTACTAATACCCTCTGGGATCAGCATGTTGAAGCAGTTGCCAACTATGCCGATCTAAAAGCTGAAGTGGTTACTGCCAATACAAACACTGATGAACACAGGGATCTCATGTATGAACATCTACACAGACTGGATGACAACCTGACAAAATTCCTCAAATACTTTCAAGAGTCTCACACAAAACTGGATGAAATCAGGGACTCTGTCAAAGAAGACCCAACACTCAACTCCAAAGTGCTCGAGGCTACTAAAGTCTACATGAATAATTCATCCAGTCTCACTGAACTGGTCAACATGCTCAACTCTACAAATGTTCAGGGCCTTCACTCTTCAGTAGAGTCTCTTCAATCCACCCTGAGTTCACAGGATGCAAAGGTTACTGACCTGGTTAAATCATCATCTTCTATGGCCTGGAATCTCGGGCCTAGAATGACAGCGCTGGGACTATCTCAGGCCAATCTTGCTGAAAAGGTCACTTAACTTCAACAAGATACATGTGACATCAAATCCATGGTCTCGGAGATATATCAAGCCTTTAAAGGTCAAGCAGCTCCCTCTCCCTCAGTATCTCAAACAACTCTTGCTCTCACTGAAGTTGCAACAACAGTTGAGGGGGAGAAAGCTACTGAAGAGACTCCTTCTCATACTGAGGGGGAGCCAGCTCAACCTATATCAGCAACACCAATCTCATCAGTCCCACCAACAGCAACAACCTCAGTAACAATGATCAAAGCAACAAAAACACCAATAATCACAACCACACCTCCACTGGTAGCATCTTCTTCATCAGCTCAGGATAAGGGAAAAGCCATAATGACCACAAAAGATCCAGAAAAGATCCCTTATTAAATTGGTGGCATTAGGTACCTGCTTACTCCTGAACAGCTCAGTGCCTACCTCGAGAAGGAAGACAAGCGAAAGAAACAGGCTGAGGAGGAAAAAGAAAAGCAGAGAAGCTCTGGTTCAGGTTGTATATGAGAAAGCTGAGAAGTTGGGGATCAATCCTAAAATTCTTGAAAAAGGACAAGCAGGCCAAAAGTTCAAAGCCGCTCAGGATGCTAAATTAGCTTCCTTTAAAAAGAAAAGGGAAGAAAAGAACAAGAGGAATGCTTCAATCAGGAAAGAAAGGATTGATCACTACAATTGGACCACGACAAGCAGAAGGGCCGCTGAGAAAATCACTGATGTGAAAATCATTCCCAGATCCAAACCACTGGCAATGAATGTCTACAGGGGGATGATAAAAGGTATTTTGAAGTTCATGATCCCTTAAAGTTCATTGACTTTGGGATCACTGAACTTGATGAGCTTGGTCCCATCATCGTGAAGAAGCAAAATGCAGTGGTAAAAGAACCCGATGAAATCCCTCAGCAAGTACTATGAAAGATTAAGGGAAGTGCCAGCACAGATTGGGATACAACCATCTCTTACTGCGGCTCAAGGATCTCAACCTCAGTCATCTCAAGGTAAAAGGAAAAGGGTTGAATCTGAGCCTGAAGCCAAGGTGCCTGGCTTTGACTGCAACAGGGAGCTGCCTGAAGGGGTAAAGTTTGTGAACTGCTTGGTCATATAAAAGCCTGAAAGAGATCTTTTCTTTATTGATGTCTATGGGAACCCAGCATTCTAAAGGTAGAGTGACATTGATCAGGCAGGTGTGGCAAAAATGGCAAGCTACCTACCAGTGGCCTCTTAAATCAAAACTCCTGAAAATATCAGGTTCTGCACTGATCTGTATGCCAAGATAAGAGAGCACCCTGACAAAGCAACACTCCTCGCCAAGAAACCAAAGCTAGAAGCCCTGGGAATCCACCTTGATTGACATCATCAAATGCTTTATCATTTTGTATTTTGTATTAGTGATAGGAACCTTGTAATCTGATCAATAAACGATGTATGTTTTGTTAAAATATTCAGTGTTCCTTATAATTTTCATTAGTACATTCAGTGTAAGAAGAAGCCATTTGCTCACTTACACTGATCAAATATTTAGGCTATTTGTATATCCAAATAGGGGGAGACTGTTGGGTTCAGTGAATACCCAAACCCCTTAGGAATTGAATAGAAAATACCCTAAGTATTTAGTCCTTTAAACACTAACAAGTCACTGAGCGCATAGTCACTCAGTGAGCTATCTTCGGGATACTCAGTAAGAGATAAAGAAGAAGTCTCTCCACTCAGTAAGCCGGAACTTAAAGGGTGACGACTGAGTCAAGAAGAAGATGGTGGATTCAGTGAGTGATGACAATAACTCACTGAATCCCAAAACTCCTCACCAACTACTACCAGTGAAGACAAACTGAAGATGAAGACTGAAGGCTATGAAGACTGAAGAATGAGTGAGACAAGGTGGGATAAGTTTGAACAGATAAGATGAAGTCATTATCAACCAAAGTCAAACTTTCCCTGAATCGTTAACTATCAGGCTCAGTGTCATCACTGACAAGAAGAAAGCAGCCTTGTCACTTACTCTAAATAGCAAATGTAAACAGAGACAAAATACATGAGTATTTTGTCTTCTGTAACCTGTCAGTTTGTCCTCTAGGATAGAGTTAAAAACATACTTGTATTAATAGCATAAGAGATGGAGTGAAAGATTTAAGCTTGTGCATTAATTGTAATTCACACACACAAGCAATCTTTCACTCCTCCAAATACAACTATGTCCCTGAGATAGCTCAGTGGTTCCTGTGTAGTTGTGCTTAGACTTAGCCTAAGGTTAGTGAGGAGTCTTACCAAACTTGTCATTTCAATCCCAAGTACTATTCCGCAAGTACTTGGGTAATGTATTCTTTTTTATTCGTTTTAATAAAGAATATGAACGTTGAAAATTACTCAGTGTGTTATCCTTATTAAAACTTATCTTTACTTGCATCTTTTCAGTCATTGTTCACAATTAGTTGTTTTTATTGTTTTTAAACGATTGTGAAACGGGAACAACAATCTTCAAAAACTAAAACAAATGGATGAAGAAGAAAAAACGGTTGAAGGCAACTTAACGTATGTATTTTGTGTGTTTTGAAGGCTAGGATTTAGGGTTTATGCATTGAATATGAAAAATAAAATCCTAATAAAAGATTAAAATAAAGCAAAAAGAACTAGGATCCTTCCGAATCACCGGCGAGTAGCCGATGACCGAAAGATATCAAATTTTGTAGGTAGATTTTACATAAAGCTTTGATACCATATAAGATAACAAATATAGTTTTATTGATTGAATGCATTACATTTGAGATATCATATGTATTTATACTAAATACATAACTTTAGTTATAAGCAACCAAATCCTAAACCTAATGGACATAAACAACTATTGTGTTTGGGCCAACTAACTTGTATAACAATTTCTACTTGAAAAATCTATTTAAAAATGCTATTTACCTAAAAGACTACACATACAAGATAGGTTGCTCGCAGTGGGAGGTTGTTCCTGTCAGTCGACCGACTTACGATCAGTTCACCACCACTGCAGGTAGTCAGTCTTTGTGGGTCAGTCGACTCCTAAGTTCACAAAATCGTCGTTCCCTAGACCGAGTTCTTGTGGTTGTTTGTGTGTGTTAATTTAATTAAAATGAATTTTTGTAGGTTATGCTTTTTTAGTATATGTCATCTTATTGTACTTAAAATATCACATGTATATCGCATAAAAAAGAATTGAGAGTCAATGTTATAAGTAACCTTATATATATTTGAAGATTTATAATTGAGCATTGCTATATCAACCTAGAGTTTTCTCTTACTTATCCTCCTACTCAATTTTAAAAAAATTTGTAATTTTCCTATCTAGACTACTTTATAATGCATTTAGGCCTTCTAAAATTAGAAGGTTTAAAAACTCAGACTTTTTTACTTGCTTATTATGGAAAGAGTTTTTTTAACCAAAAATTAAGATAAGGAGCTCCAATCATGAGATGACATGTGTCACTTCTTAACAAACTTCAAGCCTAACTTTTAACAAACTTCAAACCTAACTACTAACCACTAAAAATTAAGAAAAAGAACTCCAATTATAAAATGACATGTGTCATTTATCAACTAAAAATTCATCTTTATTTTTAAATTAAAATATATTTTTATCTACTTATTTTTTTTATAATCTAATTTCACCATATTTTTTAAAATTTTATGCTCTTTAATTCAACATCCATTTTGATATATTTTTATGAGTTTTTAGTTTTAATATTTTTAATGATTTTATTTTATTTTAATTCAAATTTTTACAACTTTAACATTTATTTCATTTATTTCAATCAATATAATCTTGATTCGTCAAAATCATATACTTTTGGAGTAGTGTTTGACGCGTAAGAGATTGCGAGGGTATTTCTATATGCGAGAATAATGATGTCGCGGGAAAGTTACAGGAAAGTTACGGGTAACCCAAACAAACACTTACAACTAACACATATACATTCGAAGTGTTGTGAAACAAATTCACTAAACAGGTAAGCAAACACATATAACTATACTTTCGCCATCGCGCGTATTAACGCATACATACCCTACAAGCATACAACTTAAAACAACAAATCAATTTAAGAAGGTTGATATCCTCATTCCATTACAGAACCTTCTAGAACATTCTCACTCATCACTCTCATTTCACCAACAATGATCAGACTCAACCGTCTCGCCACCACCCTCCGTACACTGTCCACCACCACCGCCACAACCACCGTCCGTACACTCTCCACCACTCGCCGTCACTCACTCATCCAAACAGTTACAGTATCATACAACACCGCCGGAATAACCTTCGTTGGCCGGAACTTCTCCTATTCAACGGCAACACAACTGATCAACGACGATGACGTGAAGAAGTTACCAGAATGTGTTAACAGAAAGTATGTCCCAAACGACGTCGTTCTTCATCAGCTTGAAGCTGATCCTATCTCTAACAAGGTTAAAGGTAGTAATATGAGAAACTGTTATATTCGGTAATTTTTGTTACGGTTAATTGGTTTCGCTTCAGTTTTTTGTTTATATTTAGTATATAGAGATGTGCAGTACCTGAAATTATGCTGCGCTTAAGGACGGACTATTTTTGGAGCGTTTATTGATTAGAATGTAATGCTTGTTTGGCGGCGAGTGTTAATAAATGCTCCTATTTGAGACGCTAATAAAAGAAACTTTTGAATGTTAGCGATTACCTTTTACGGTCATTTTTTACTTAGATAGTTAGAGATATGTATGTTACCTAACGCTTTTATAAACAAAGTTGTTGCTATTACTAGTTTTCCCAAACATAGCATTTTAGTAATTTAGAGCCACTTCATTGCATTACGATTTATACTTGATTAGGAACTTGAATAAAGACGACAATGATTGGTAACAAGGGAACGATACAGAGAGAATGACCTTGAATACAGAGGAATAAGCTCACATGATTATTTCTTTTTTACACTCACATTGAGGTTGGCCAAACATAGATATGCTTGTTTCGCCGCAAGTGTTAAGCTTTTCTATTTTGTTTAAACGCTCCTCTTTTAGACAGAAATAAAAGAAGTTTTTAGCGTTATGAAACAAACAGCTAGTTTTAACTGTTAGTGTTAGTTGCCTTTTGTTACGATTGTGACTTGATTAGGGCCTCAATAACAGACGACGATGATCATTTTCAATGGAACAATAATGAGAGAATAATAGAGAAATGAGTTATTATGATTATTTCATTTTTACGCTAACATTGAGGTTGGCCAGCCACACATAGATAGGCTAAAATAACATTGAAGACCCCGAAATTGTAAGAATTGCATTAAGGACCCATACTTTAATGCCTTTGTGACACATAGTTTACGCCCCTGAATAGTGAATAATTGATTGCCTGTGATATAAGTTAGGGAAGTTGTGGGCGGTTAAACGTGGGGTAAGGAAACAAAATTTTGATTGTGTATAATATAAGTAGTTAAGAGGGGAGGGAGTGGGGCTCGGGTACCAAATCGGGTACTTGAACCCGATCGGTAACACCGTTCCTTGTTCGTCGGGTAGCGAATTTCGGGTATCAATTCGGGCTTTGAAGCCGATCGGGGTGAGGCTAAATTTTTTGAATATTCGAACGTTAGGTGAGCCTAACGGCTAGAAGGAATAAAAAAAAAAAAAAAAAAAAAAAAGAAAAAATTACCCTCACCTTTTTAAAACCCCCACATTCACATTTTAAAATCACAACCCATTTTTCACAAAATCATCTCAACCCATCTTTCAATTTCTCATAAAATCCCAACCTTTTTATCATCAAAATATCTTCCGATTATTCCGAATTCGAATACGTTATTCCGTCTTCGTCCGACGATCTATCCACGGGTAGCTCGATGCAACTTATGCTTCAAGCGGCTCAGTTTCTTGAAGACACGACAAGCTCTAGCCGTACTAGCATAAATCGTCATCGGGAAATAGGTCTTGAAACTCTAGAGAATGATTGGTTCGGTGAAGCACCAAAGTACAACGAAGTTTACTTTCAAAAAAAAATTCGAATGGAGAAAAGCATGTTTTTGAAAATAGTGGGCGACATTGAAGCGAGATACCCATATTTTCAAGAAGGCTATGACGCGCGATTGAAAAAAAGTTTCATGGCGAAACAAAAAATCACATCGGCCGTTAAGCAACTCGCAACCGGCAATCCCCCCGATGAGTATGATGAATATTTATGCATGTTTGCAAGAACGTCACGTGAAAGTCTTGATTATTTTTGTGAGGCCATCATTGAGTTATGCGATCGAGAGTACCTACGTAGGCCGACATCACACGACCTTGCACGCATTTTCCAGGCCCATGAAGCGAGACATCACATCCCTAGGATGCTTGGTAGCATCGACTGTACACACGTCAAATTGAAAAATTGTCCTAGAAGTTTGAGAGGGCAATATACGAGAGGTGACTATGGTGTTCCCACTATTATCCTTGAAGTCACCGCGTCACAAGATATGTGGATTTGGCATGCTTTTTTGGTCCACCGGGGTCAAACAACGATATCAACGTATTTAATCGGTCGACTTGTATCTTGCGATCGAAATGGAACGGCGATGAATAGTTCATTCCACGTGAATGGGCGCTTTTACAAACGCGGCTACTATTTGGCAGATGGAATCTATCCTAAGTGGTCCACATTTGTTAAAGCATACCCGTATCCAACCGACCCAAAGGAAAAAAGATTTAAGAAGTTACAAGAGGGGGCGAAAAAGGATGTCGAGCGAGCTTTTGGTGCTCTCAAAGGAAAATGAAAAATTCTCGATCGACCTCTCCGAGCTATGACCAAAGCGAAGATTGCCAATCAGGTACATGCGTGCGTTATTTTGCACAATATGGTTATAAAAGCCGGCGGGAGGGCAATCTCACCGGTTCATATAATGGATGAGCCGGTCCAGCCAGTGTTCGACAACAGTGTGGTAGCGGAGTTACTAGATGAAGTTCTCCATGACCGTCTTCGATATGATCTCACGGAGCACGTACCACGTCAATACTTGCCGCATCTCGATGACTAGTGGGGTTTTTTTTTAATCTAGTTTTTTTTAAGTATTATGTAATGTTTTTTTTAAGTATTATGTAATGTTTCTTTTTTTTAAGTATTATGTAATGTTTTTATTTTTAATGAAATGGTATGTTTTTATTTTAATATTATATGTGATTTTATGTATTAAAAATATATATTAAAAAAAAAGAAAAAAAGAAATTGGGTAGTATAGGTGACCACTCCCTCCACTTAGGGTACTGTTAGGGTAGAATTGGGTAGTTTTGAGTTGGAGGGTTTTTATTGGATAGAGGTGATGTGGCAATTCGGGTACTAAGGTACCACTCCCTCCCCCCTAAGTACCTGCTAATCAAGGACTTTAAACAAGTATACATTTGGTACATGCTCATTTATGAACATATGAATCGTGTTTAAAGCAACTGACTTGATAAGGTTTTAAAATGTACCTTTTTGAGGGGTCGTTTAAGCCCTTATTTGATCACTTTTGTATCCGTTATTACTTAATATCGTTCCTTTTCACTTTTTAGGTCTCTTGAAGGCAAATTGCTGTAATGGCACTTATTTGGACGGAAAGGCGCGGATATACGAAGAAAATGGCCAAAGTCAAGAATCGAGACCCTCAAGCTGCGGAAATACAAGTGGACGGCGTCACTGCTTAACTGCGACGCCGTCGGAGCACTTCTGTGACGGCTCAGTAGCCAAATTGCTTATTTTCAAGTGACGGTGTCGGGCTTTAAAAGAGTAGGCCGTCGCAACTCAGACGACCTAGATTTGATCCGGACGTCATAGGATGAAGGGGCGGCGTCACAAGCATAAGGTGACGCCGTCGCAAGACTAACGTGGCCAAGACGAAACCCTAATGACGGCGACCCGACGGCGTCACAAATCATAAGGTGACGCCGTCGCGATTGTAATCTTATATATAGAATCCGATTTTTTCAGTTTTAGTGTGTAGTCTTTTGGAGTAAAAAACCAAAACCGAACCAAGGCTGTCTTGTACAGTATTTTAGGGTTCCAAACCCTATCTTACCACAAGATAAGTGTTTTACTTCATTAATTCAATTATGTCTTCAATTATTTGTGTGTATGCTTGCATGTTCTCCATGTCCGGCTAATTTATTTGTGTGTTTGCTTAGGGAATATGAAACTTAATTATTGAATATTGATTGGTTGTCTCTTATCTTAATTGTTAATGATCTAGTAATGCGATAGGTCATTCGTTGTGTAGTTAATGCTTGATTAATCTTTGTGAACCTTAGACTATAACAACTAGAGTAGTTGTAGGCTAAACCATCCAAAGAGTACCTTAGAGTTAGAGTTTATAATTCCTAGAGATATTGTAGACGAGACCCTTTTGGTAGTTTCAAAGAGTTAGGGACAAACGCATACCCTACGACCTTAGACACACAACGCGATTAAGAATAAGGACGTGACAATTTAACCATCAATAGGAGATAATTAAGGAGTAATAAAACCTAAGTGAACACGTCTTTAAACTATCATACGAGCACACAATAATTAGACATAGACTACATACACCTTAGATTAGATAATTAGACAAGTAGAGTAATCGGTAGAAATACCAACCCCCAAATCCAAACCCCGAGATTCGTACCTTTCCATTTTCTAAAAATATAAAAAAAGATAAAAAATAATCTTCCTCAACCCCAACCTTAGCGTAGTAACTTCTCACTAGCATTCCTATTCCCTTAGAGAACGATATCAATACCCGTGGCTTACCCTAATACTACACTACAACGATTAGGTTCACTGCCTAGGGTGTTATAAAACTTGCTCGAAGAAAAGGAAGTTCCTTTGACCCCGAACGATGCTTGTAGCGTTATCAAGTTTTTGGCGCCGCTGCCGGGGAATAGAATAGCTAGTTAGTAGTCCACATTGTTTAGGTTTCTTTGCTTGAATCCTATCAAGTAAATTTTTCTCATTTTTAGCTTCCTCGTAGTCTATCCCCCTTCTTTGTGTTTGTGTTCGTAAAACCCTTTTCATTTGTCGCTATGGCAAGTGAAGTTGCATTTGAATCACTAACAAATGAGGAACAATTGAATTTCGCAAGTCGGGTTGGTTTTCATTGTTCTGATGAATTTGTGAGTGATCTTAAAGATATCCAAAAGGAGATGGGTGTAAGGTTGGATGGATTTGATATATTATGTACTTGTGTGGCTTCTATTCAACAATCGTTGTCAGGATCAACTCCTTTTAGTGACACCATCTGGAGAATTTTTCAGAAAAGCCTCCTATGCATAAACCTTCAACTGGTACAACTTGAGGAAATGGATAAAGCGCATGAGGAATCCTTTAGGCAAATAGAACATAGTAGTCAAGTTTTTGAGAACAATTCTTATGAATCAGACCAAGAATTTGAAATGGCCAAAGAAGGATTTGAGATGCTTAGGAGTGTATTTGGGTTAGATCATACTAAAACACATGATGAACATTTAGGAGATCTAGATATAATGGAGAATGAGGTGGAAACTCCAAGCCCACAAGCCCTACCATCACTTGAGGAACACACATTGCCTATAACTTACCCGAGAGAAGTATAAGAGACTATAGGAACCCCAATTGTAGAACCTTTGGACCAAACGCCACTAGAGAAAGTAGGTTTAGATGCTTGTTGTCATGACCTCTCTCTTAGTCCTAGGGAAGTTCCTAATTTTGATGAACCCGAGCCTCAACCAAAAACCTTACCCAATTTTCCGTCTTTAGATGTGAATCTTGGAATTGAATTAGGCCCCAATCCACCAATTAAAATAGATAGTCCGGTAGTTGCTTGATAAAGGTGGTAGACTCTAGGCCATGTAGAGTGGAAGATAATATAGGAGTAACCCATGACCTTACACACTTATATCACCCATTCATGGTTGATAACAAGAAACATTATGGGTTTAAACCGGGTTTATTAGGTCAAGATGGATCCTTAACTAAGAATCTTTTGAAGTTGATAGAAGATGATCCATTTTTAGGAGAGAGACTTGATTCACCCACTACACCAATAGACTTAGGTAAAGTTATAATGAATGAAGCACACTCCTTTGAGCATATAAATCACCCATCACCCTCTCCTCACGTAACAATTTCCACCCTAAGGGTGTGTATCGCTACTATCACCCGCACTTAAACCTAAGTGTAGGGAAAACCTCCTCTTTATCCGTTAAATAAGGGTAGAGTCAGGCTCGTGACTTGAACAAAAACAAGCGCTTCTTGGGAGGCAACCCATGTGTATTTGTTTTTCATTTTTATTTGTGTGTCGTATATCTTTTATTGATTGTTTTCTCATGTTTGAAATTGTAAAAATGCTTTATTTTGTTTTTAACCTCATCTTAATTGCATATAAAGGTATTTTACATAAAGGATAAGTGTAGGGAGGATTACACACGTTTTCAAAAGAAACGTAAACATGAGAATTGCAATTAATTAAAAGATATATATGTGTGTTTGTTTGAGTCAAATGCTTGTATCGAGTCATAATGGATGTTTTGCAGAAATTTTTCAGATTCTAAAGATGTAAATTTTCCAGAATTTTTTCCAGAAAATCGCAGACCAGTTTTTGTCAGGATAACCTGACGGCGTCAGGATCATAACGGCGTCGGAAGGAGTAAAAACAACATATTACTTTTTCTCGTTTTTCGAGCTACTTATAAATTTTAGAATTTTCCAAGTTTTAATTTTCCAGAAATTCTGTAAACGTCCATTCCACAAGCATTATATCCTAGTTTAGTAGAGTCTTATATATATTATTACCGCCGATTTTACGCGAAGGTTTCGTTCGTTTTCTTCAAGTGTGCAAGTTTTATTTATCAAGAAGAAGATACATATGGGTAGAAGGAGCTTTTCACGCATACATTCTTCTTGGAAAGGATTTAACCACTACTTCACACACGGATCCTACCGAGCTAATCAGGGGAGTATTAGTTTCTTTCATTTTTCATGACCTTCTATTATCATAACTTTGATACTTTCGGGGAACATTGGGGACAATGTTCAGTTTAAGTGTAGGGAGGGAAAATAAAACGGGAACTTTGAAACTATGCTTATCCTTGATTATTTGCTTTGTCCAATTGTATTTGTGTAATAAACCATGAGAAAATGTCGGTTAGGGTAATTTTGGCACCAAATTTAAAATTTTCATGACATATAGGAGTGGGCCATTAGTCTTAACAAAAGCGTCTCACGGATAGGAAGTTGCATGACTAGCACAAAAACCCTTTACCACCTAAATTCCACCCAAAATGTGAGGATCGCCCTTAGATTAGTAGGAATTAAAGCATTCATCTTTAATGCTTAGAGTGTGAACCGGTAGTATATTAGATTCTAGAACTTGTTTTGTCATGCATTCCGAGATCGCTAGTAAGACTACACTTGTGTAGTTAGGAATAACTAAATGATAAGAGGCATTAGGATAACCCTTGTTTGATACCCGTAATATAATTACTTCTTCCACATCGGTTGAGTAATTCCCCACACCTTTGCGTTGTACTCACTTTTAGTACACGATACCCCTAGTTAACCCCTCTGAGCCTGTCCTTTTCGCGGTTCTCGTGATGTTTCGGTTTTTCCGGAATATCAATGAAGAGCATCGTTTACACCCCACCCCTAAATGTACACCCAAATCGCCTTAGCCTACCTTGTATGCACTCACTTTTAGTGCATTATTGTTCTCACCCCAAACCCTTAGTTCAATTATCTAGTTGCTTGCATGAGTTGCTAAGTCGAGTCATATCTTTTGTACACAGTTTTGGGACGATTGGGACTCATGGGAAAAGTTAAAGTTTATGAAATGACTGGAAGGGAACATAATTCCCTTATTTGCGTAATAACATTACCCCAAGTGTTTTGATCTTTTCAATTCGGTCGATTAGTGTTAGAATAATAAAACTCAAGTGTAGGGATGTGCCTATAAATCCCTATCATTTTGATGTTACCGTAGAGGATGGTAGAGTAAAAGTGTATGAAAAAAAATCGAAAAAAAAATAGAAAAAGATAAAAGAAAAAAAATAGAGTGTTCAAAAAAAAAACATATGGGCTACCATCCTACATCTATCTTTAAATTTATGTTTGTTTGTTTCAGTTATCTAGAGTTTAGAGTGTCGAGTCTTGGCTTAGCAACGCCATTCTTCGTATGCTTGTAACATAAAGATTTTTGACTTGCCACCACTAAATAGCCTATCCCACCAAACCCTTTGTTTCCCTACCGTAAGCCTAACATTAAAACCCTTTTAAGTCCTCTTTGATAGTCTTTCCTAGGTGCTTACGCCAAAGCGATGGAGGTTTGATCTATTCTCAAGCCTATGGTAATCTATGTACTAGGACCGGTTAATGAGTGTTTATCTTCCATTTCCAACTTGTTATATTTCATATACATCCGAGAGATGAGAGTACCCAAACACCCCATGTGAGGTGCTAGTATGTAATTTCCGTGCTTGTTATGACTTTTGCGGGGCTTATATGTGTTGTGGACTGTTTTAAACCAATGCTTCATGACCCATAACTTATAAATTAATTGGCTAAAAACACATTTGCTTGAGGACAAGCAAATACCAAGTGTAGGGATATTTGATAAGGTTTTAAAATGTACCTTTTTGAGGGGTCGTTTAAGCCCTTATTTGATCACTTTTGTATCCGTTATTACTTAATATCGTTCATTTTCACTTGTTAGGTCTCTTGAAGGTAAATTGCTGGAATGACACTTATTTGGATGGAAAGGCGCGGATATACGAAGAAAATGGCCAAAGTCAAGAATCGAGACACTCAAGCTTCTGAAATACAAGGGGCGGCGTCCTTTGCTTAACTGCGACGCCGTCGGACACTCTGTGGCGGCTCAGTAGCCAAATTGCTTATTTTCAAGGGACGGTGTCAGGCTTTAAAAGAGTAGGTCGTCGCAACTCAGACGACCTAGATTTGATCCAGACGGCGTCATAGACTGAAGGGGACGGCGTCACAAGCATAAGGTGACGCCGTCGCAAGAGTAACGTGGCCAAGACGAAACCCTAATGACGGCGACCCGACGGCGTCACAAATCATAAGGTGACGCCGTCGCGATTGTAATCTTATATATAGAATCCGATTTTTTCAGTTTTAGTGTGTAGTCTTTTAGAGTAAAAAACCAAAACCGAACCAAGGCTGTCTTGTACAGTATTTTAGGGTTCCAAACCCTATCTTACCACAAGATAAGTGTTTTACTTCATTAATTCAATTATGTCTTCAATTATTTGTGTGTATGCTTGCATGTTCTCCATGTCCGGCTAATTTATTTGTGTGTTTGCTTAGGGAATATGAAACTTAATTATTGAATATTTATTGGTTGTCTCTTATCTTAATTGTTAATGATCTAGTAATGCGATAGGTCATTCGTTATGTAGTTAATGCTTGATTAATCTTTGTGAACCTTAGACTATAACAACTAGATTAGTTGTAGGCTAAACCATCCAAAGAGTACGTTAGAGTTAGAGTTTATAATTCCTAGAGATATTGTAGACGAGACCCTTTTGGTAGTTTCAAAGATTTAGGGACAAACGCATACCCTACGACCTTAGACACACAACGCGATTAAGAATAAGGACGTGACAATTCAACCATCAATAGGAGATAATTAAGGAGTAATAAAACCTAAGTGAACACGTCTTTAAACTATCATACGAGCACACAATAATTAGACATAGACTACATACACCTTAGATTAGATAATTAGACAAGTAGAGTAATCGGTAGAAATACCACCCCCAAATCCAAACCCCGAGATTCGTACCTTTTCATTTTCTAAAAAAACAAAAAAAGATAAAAAATAATCTTCCTCAACCCCAACCTTAGCGTAGTAATTTCTCACTAGCATTCCTATTCCCCTAGAGAACGATATCAATACCCGTGGCTTACCCTAATACTACACTACAACGATTAGGTTCACTGCCTAGGGTGTTATAAAACTTGCTCGAAGAAAAGGAAGTTCCTTTGACCCCGAACGACGCGTGTAGCGTTATCATGACTCATCTTCTAGTTGATGCCTTGAGATTTAGCAACTGTGGTTTTTAACCAATATATATATATATATATATATATATATATATATATATATATATACATTATATATAACAGGAGGCATTTCCACAAATGCCACCACCTCAATGTCATGTAATTCAATTTAATGCCACATAATCATTTGTTATCCAACTAAGCAATATTTTTATCCACCTAAGCACTAATTCTAAATTTCGGATTTTTAATAATTATTTTTTGTAAATTTTGGATTTTTATTAAATATTTTGGAAGATTATTTATAAAAAAGGAGGCTTGCAAGGATTGAACTTTGGTTATTTGGATAAATAACTTGTGTATTTACCACTTAAGCAACAAGTTATTTTGATAATTATGTTGCATATTATAATCTATAAATGCCTATAATCTATTAATACCACCTGATTTTTTTATTGAAATCCCATATATCACGTAAAAAAATCTCAGTGCATTCATAATATACTCTTTCTCCAAACCCTAATTTCATCTTTTCCTCAGCCTTTTTTACTCAAATTTCTCATGTTGATCTTCTTTTGTGTTTGCAGGTTTGAGAATACCAGGGTGCATAGAAAGCCAGATGAGCCACAAGAAACAACAGCAGCAGATTGCACTCGCATCCTTTTAACTCGTATCCTTTTTCTCATAGCCCTAATGATAAATCGATTTCTTTTGGATATACATGTAAGTCTCTTTAGAACTCATAATATTCTTATCTCAATTTATGTATTTTATGAATTCTATGTTTGTTATAATTTTGTTTAAGCCTAGAGTATGTCGTATTGTCCTTCACTTATGCCACGATTGGTGAGCTTTCATCTAATTCATATCAATAATTTGATACTAAGCATATTGTGTTTACCATCGATTTTTATCTTCATTAATAACCACTTTGTGGCTAAACATGTAGGGCCTAAAAAAGCTTGTGAGATGTTGTTTTTGCACGATTCTACACTTGCTCAAGAAGCGAAAATATGGGACAGAGATCAATGTCGTGGTACCTGTAAGTTCATTTTCATTCATATAATCACGACCTATGTGTTTGTTATTTTTAAAATGGGCATATTGTATATGAAGGAGCATACTTTAGTCAATACTTAGATTGGCCTAAATTAGTATTGAGAAATATTTTTTAATCATGTTTTAGCTAGAAAAGCTAGAACATGAAACAGTTAAATGGTCCAGGGAGATTATAAGAAACTGCCCAACTGCTGTTCGGGTGCTACATGGAACTAAAGAAGGTAACAAGGGTAAGATGGCATACATGGAACGTAGGCCTCCAAAATTTTCAAAGTTCCCTCAACGGTTATAAACTAATTGAATAAGACACGGGAGGCCAAGAAGAAGATGAGGAGGCTTAGGATTCTAACAAATCAGAATATGAGATTTATGACAACGAAGAACAGTAAGAAAGATCCGCAATGTCCTTTCAGAGTACGTTTTATGCATTCGTTTTTACAAACAATTTTATCCATGGTTATAATTTCTATGTTTACTTGCTTATAATCTCTTCCTCTTATTTGCTATTTCAGGTGAACTACATGTTCCTACGAAAAAAAGAAAAACAGCTACAAACGGTGAGCTACCAAAAGCTATTGCGGCACCTTCTTATTCTTCACCTGTTGCTACAAGCAGTTTACAGGTTCAAACTACGCAACCAATTCATTTATGCAACCTGTTATTATTAACAATTTTTATGCTGAACATGCAGCTCCAAAGCTGTTATAGCTGATTTGTTTCGTGTTTTTGGAAGACATATTGAAGAATTGTCCATTGTGGCTACCAGTAAATCATACCAAAGGAAGGTGCGTGCATTATTTTTATCCAGTTTTATATATTAAAATTGCACTTGCTACATAATTTAATTAGAGATTATAATTTTTCACCTGGACCTCTTTACTTGGTGTGTTGATTTGAATTAAAGTAATTAACTTTGCACAGTTACATAATGAATTGCATGTAAGACAGGATTGCATGTTAAGTTCGTATTTTTGCTTATATTGTGTTTTTTATTTAAGAGAAGTACTTTTAAAGTGTTTAGATTGCTATTTCAGGTGAACTACATGTTCCTACGAAAAAAAGAAAAACAGATGCAAACGGTGAACGTATGTTTGCTATACCCGTTGTCGAGGTCTTGAGAAGGTCATCAAATCAATCGGTAAAATATCATGCAAATATGCTAAACTTGGTTGCAAAGAGACAAAGCCTTACAATGAAAAGAGCAAGCACGAAAAAGATTGTTCATGTGCCATGTGGAAAACTAGAAGGGGGGGGGGGGTTGAATAGTTTTGCCGATTTTACTTTAGTTTCAAAAACTTTTAGATTCGTCAATATGTGAGATCTTATGGATGTAGAGAAAGTATAGATCTAATGATAAAGCAAATAAATAAAGTAAAGCGAAGGGAAAGAAAAGACACAACCGATGTATAGTGGTTCGGATACAAGGACACCTTCCTTGCCCTACTCCACTCCCCGAGTCACATACTCGAGAGTTCAAGCACTATGTCAACAAACTCCTTCACTTGGCGGAGAAGCCTTCATAACGTTGCTTACACTTTTTCTGGTACAAAGCTAAATACGAGTCCGTAGCACGGTGGACCAAACCAACACAACTATTACACAACAAATATGTGAAATATCAAATACAAGATCTTCGCTACAGAAATCTTGCGGAGTGACAAATCAATCAAGGACCCCTTGCTTGGATGACTTGTAGAATGCTCGTGATCTCGCCTTATAGAAGGACCTATATGAGGATCACAAATAGAAAGAAAGAAGAACAACTCTCTAGATCAAGTGATCTATATGTTAGAAGAGAATGAGAGTGTATGAGAGATTTAGTAAGAAGAGGGTGAGTTAGAATGAAGAAATGGCTCTCTATTTATAGGCAAAATTCTTCACTGTTTCCCGGATCCCACGGATCCCTTCCACTTGGGATCCGTCTAGTGTAATCCTAGGGATCCGTGGCACGCTCCTCTTTGCCCATGGGTTTTTTTGTTATGGGTCATGGGTTATGGGTTGGTCCATGGGTTTTCTTTAGATTCAATGTATCTAAGTATACATTGTATCTAGTCTACTTGGTTATGGGTTATGATCCATGGGTTATAGTCCATGGGTTATGGTTTTTATCCATTCTAATAAACTATTACAACAAATGCTTAATTATTACATTTTTCTATTTAAATGGCTATATGTAAATGCTTTACAAAAATAACATGTATCCTTATAATTATACTTAAGATAACATTATATTTGTTATCAACAAAACACAAAGAGATCGCAAAATATTAATAAGCGTTTTTACGGTTTATTTGTATTAACAATCTCTCCCCTTTTGTTGATGACAAAACATAATGTTATGATGAGTAAAACTTAAGAATAGATGTAAGTTTTGAAAGCCCTAAGTTTTACTTCTTCTCCCCTTTTTGTCGAAACAAAAAGTTAACCCTTGGAAGAAATAAACATAAAAGTGTGGAAAAATTAGTCCACGTATTACTAACTCCTCCTTGACGGTAGCTCCCTTGTTTGGGGGTCAAGTGAAGAAAAATAAGAATCCTACAAAAAGAAAGGTTAGTAACATGCTTAAATAATCTTGTGAATGCCGAGAATCAAGATTGGGAGCCAAGGTATGTAAACAAGGCCTTGTAATAAAACAACAAAGTGTAGTGATATTTATGCCAACTACAAGCATGTAAAAATAAGAACAAGACTTGTTCTTGAAAATTTAAAAAAATACTAAAAGTAGAAAATAGTAGTAGTGATTCCTTCCATGCTTGCATAAGGTTATGGATGGAGGTTTTGATGAGTGATGGTATTGATGCGATCAAGGATGAGGTTGAGTATGAAACGCATTTCTTCCCTAACTTCTATTGCAATTTCCCTAGTGGATTGGCAATGTTCACAATGTAAATGATGTGGGTAATGAGTGCGGAAGTTTTCGGGTTGTTTTGATTTGAGTTATGCGGAAGATGTGGTGGAAAAATAGGAAAATATGGATCAACATCCGGAATGTTTGTAAATGGTGGTGGAAAAGAACCTAGATGTTCTTGTAATGTGATGGGAGCTAATGGTGGTGATGTTTCAAGATCTTGAAAGATAGTATTTGGAGATGTGGGTGGTGTTGAAAAGACTATTTCTTTTTGTTTAGGTTGTTTAGATCTTGTTGGAGTCTTAAGGAGTTCCAAAAGAGTGACTTTAGGTGGTGATGAAGTTGGTGATGAGGGAGGTGCTATAATGGAAGCATCTTGCGGTGAGTTATTTGTTGAGGATGACCCATTTGAGGTTGGTTTTTCTAAACAACAAGATCGGATACTAATCCGTGCGGATATCCTAGAGTTTGATTGTGGTATTTTGGATGGTGGTAGTACAAAGGTTTGAGTATCATGAAGATGATTGTTTGTACTAGGTGATTCATCTAAAGGGTTTGTGGATGACATGGTGTATGTGTTTGTGAAGATGAGATGGATTATGCAAGCATTTTGGGAGTTCTATATATAGAAAAACAAAGCATTGTAATGAATGCTTGACCCAAAATGTGGATTAAAATCTAATGATTAGATATGAATTCAAGGCATGTGATCATGAGAACACAAGCATTAAAGAGCATACTCCAAAACTGAAACAAATGAGGATTTTTCATCCAAAGTAGAAAAAATAGAAGGTGAAAACAGCTTCTGTTTCACGGATCCCACGGATCCTTCCCTTGAGGGATTCGTCTAGCATGAAAGCTGGGATCCGTGGGTCAGTGATCGAGCAGCACAAAATTTGAAAACATTTTGCCTAGTGTGTGCCTATATGCAAACTATTTGGAGTTACGGTTATCTCGACTCCTAAAAAGAAAAAAAAAATAAACTAGAAGTAGAAAAGCATCCTATTGAGATAAACCGAAAACACATATTTAGTACATGAGTACGTAATTTTGTGTTATCAATGCTCCTAATTCATTGTTGCTTAAATGAATGTAACCGAAAACACATATTAGTTATGTGTCCCCTTTAGCATTCAAAAGACATGAGATGCAATGAAAGCGGGTTTTTACTTTGTATTAATAATGAAAAGCGATTTGTCCTAGACGTGAGAAATTGCTTTTGTGAAATTGATATGGGAAGGTATCATTTTAAAAAACATTTTGAAAAGAGATTGTCTTTGAAAATGTGTATTAACTAAGAAAGCTATAAGTGGAAAACTTATCTTGGGTTTTGAAAATTCCCGTATTGTTTGTGAGTTGTGCATGAAATAGAAATCCTAGACTCATAAAGAAGAAGGCTAGTGTTTACATACCTTGTAGAGTCAAATAAGTTACGACGTTTGTTCCATTAGACCAAGGCCAAGACGAAGTAGGTTGAATTGTTCCCGCTTCAACGGTTTGGTGAGGACGTCGGCTATGTTCCCTTTTTGAACATTGTCGATGGCACCTTCTCAATAGAGATGTTCCCTTTTTGAACATTGTCTCTTAGGAAGTGATGACGAATCTCTATATGTTTTGTGCGAGAATGCAATACCGGATTCTTGCTTTGTGCGAATCTCTATATGTTCCCTTTTTGAACATTGTCTCTTAGGAAGTGATGACGAATCTCTATATGCTTTGTGCGAGAATGCAATACCGGATTCTTGCTTAAGTCGATGGCACCTTTGTTGTCACATAGGATGGCTATGTCGCTTAGATGGATGTCGTAGTCTACTAACGCTTGTTTCATCCATAGTGCTTGTTGGCATGCTTTGGCGGCGGAGACGTACTCGGCTTCGGTTGTTGATATTGCAAGTGCCGTTTGTTTCTTAGAAAACCAAGATGTTAAACAACATCCCATAAAAGTACATACCCCACTTGTACTTTTTCTATCAACGTAATCACCTGCATGGTCAGAATCTGCATATACAATTGTTTCTACTCCGTGCCCTTAGGATACCATAATCCTAATTGTGTTGTACCCTTAATATATATAAATATCCTTTTTACGGCTTCTAGGTGTGATGTTTTAGGGTTTTCTTGAAACCTAGCACATAAGCAAACACTAAACATGATATCCGGCCTACTTGCCGTGAGGTAGAGAAGGCTACCTATCATGCCACGATATTTGGTATTATCTACGGATTCTCCGTCTTCATCTTTTGTGAGTTTGGTGTCGGATGACATTGGAGTCCTAATTGGTTTGACTCTTCTAGACCGAATTTCTTTAACATCTCCTTGATGTATTTAGATTGATTGAAGAAGATACCATCTTCTACTTGTTTTATTTGTAGACCAAGAAAGAAACTAAGTTCTCCCATCATACTCATCTCGAACTCGTCATGCATGATTTTAGAGAAATCATCACACATGTCTTGACAAGTGGATTCGAATATAATATCATCTACATATATTTGTACTATGATTATATGTGACTCTCTTTTCTTAGTAAAAAGTGTGTGGTCAACTAACCCCATGGTATAGTTGTGTTTAACTAGAAATGACTTGAGTCTATCATACCAAGCTTTTGGAGCTTGTTTAAGACTGTAAAGGGCTTTCTTTAATTTATATACATGTTTGGGTTTTTCAAAATCGGTGAAGCCGGAGGTTGAGCTACATATACTTCTTCATTTATGAAACCATTTAGAAAAGCGCTTTTGACATCCATTTGCTAAAGCTTTAGATCATTAGCACAAGCATACGCAAGAAGTATTCTTATAGACTCTAATCTAGCCACGGGGCGTAGGTCTCATCAAAGTCTATTCCCTCTTGTTGGTTATACCCTTGAGCAACGAGTCTAGCCTTGTTCCTAGACACTACTCCGTTTGCATCTAATTTGTTTTTATAAACCCATTTGGTTCCTATTATGGTTTGATTACTAGGTGGAGGGACAAGTGTCCAAACATCATTAGAAACAAATTGATTTAGTTCTTCTTGCATAGCCATTACCCAACTCTCATCTTTTATGGCTTCTTGTGTATTCTTAGGTTCTAAGGTTGAAACGAAACAAAACAAGCTACTTTGGTTTTGAACTTGAGACCTTAATGTTCGTTCGTTTAGTTTTCCTATGACTTTATCTACGGGGTGATCTTTGGACTCTTTAATGTTTATTATTTCATCACTTAGAGGTTCTTCTTCTTCACTTATCTTTTTCTTTATTACTATAGCTTCACTTTCTATAATCTCGTCATCGACAAGAGGTGGAGAGGGTTTGGGTGGACTTTCATCAAATTTTATATTTAATGACTCTTCTACCTTCATTGTTTCTTTGTTTAATATGACGTAAGCTTTGCTATTTGGCGAGTAACCTAAAAAGATACCTTCGGTTGATTTAGGATCAAATTTTGTAAGGTAATCTTTAGTGTTAAGAATAAAACATTTACTACCAAAGACTCTAAAGTGATTTAACGTAGGCTTTTTGCCTCGAAATAACTCATATGGAGTTTTTCCTAAGATTGGTCTTATTAAGACTCGATTGAGTATATATGTTGAAGTATCAACGGCATTACACCAAACCTTTTGAGGTATGGATTGTTCATTAAGCATGGTTCGACTCATTTCTTGTAGGGTTCTATTCTTTCTTTCTACTACCCCATTCGATTGTGGAGTGCGTGGAGCCGAGAAGTTGTGAGTAATACCATTAGCGTCACAAAAGCTCCAATTGCACTTCATTATCGAATTCCCTACCATGATCCGTCCTAATAGACACTATGGGACTTCCTAGTTGTCTTTGGATCTTTTTGCTTAATATTTCAAAATAATTAAAGGTTTCCGTTTTGTTCTTTAAGAATTTTGTCCATGTATACCTAGAATAGTCATCCACTATGACCAAAGTGTAGTAGTTGCCTCCATAACTTTGGATAGCGGATGAACCAAATAAATCCATATGTAGTAATTCTAGACACCTAGTTGTAGACACCATGTTTTTAGCTTTATGACTAGAATGAGCTTGTTTTCCTACATTACAAGCATCACAAAAATGATGTTCATATTTGAACTTAGGTAGATCTCTTACTAGATCTTTGGATGATAGCGATTGAAGAAGTCGCATGTGGCGTGACCCATCTTGATGCCATAAGGTCGAAGTATCATCCATAGAGGTAAGACATAGTTTGTCTTTAGGTTCATTACCGATTTTAATGACATAGACTCCATGTTTCCTAATTCCTCTTCCTATGGTTATGCCATATTTTAGTATCTTACTACGGTTTTCGGTAAAAAGTACATTGCACTTTTATCACATATTTGTCCTATACTTAAGAGGTTAAAGTTTAGGTTTTCTACGTGACACACATCGTTAATGGTTAGAGATTTGTTAGAAATCGTACCTTTACCGATGATTCTACCTTTGCTATTTCCAAACACCACATTACCTCCATTGAAGGATTCATATGTGGAGAATAGATTCCTATTGCCGGTCATGTGCCTCGTGCACCCGCTATCCTTGACCCATTCATCGGGGTCTAGGTCGACCTTTAAGCATATCCTTGACCCATTCATCGGGGTCTAGGTCGACCTTTAAGCATACCTAAAACAATAATAAACTCAAAAGTTTGGTCCCCATTTGTTCATGGGTCCATTAGTGTTAAACATTCCATTCATGTTAGACATGTATGGATAAGATGAGTATGCATTCCATGGAGCAAAGTTTTGAAAAGGAAAAACGTTTTGCATGTTTGGATTCCATCCCATTTGATGGTTACTTTTCGGGTAAACGTTATTAGGTCTCCTAAATGAATTAGGTTTTGAAAAAGATGGAGCTTTGTTTCTTGCAAAAGTAGGGTTATATTTTGGAGGTGGTTGTCTAGTGGTGACATGAGTTGGTTTCTTCCTATTAACTATGACAAACTCAGTTCTAGATGAAAAAGCTACGTTATTGCTACTGTTTGCTACAGTAGATCCACGGATCCCTTTCGTACACTAGCGGTTCCCTTTTTAGGGGATCCGTGGGATTCGCCACAACAGTGGCTAGTTTTTCTAGTTCCTTAACAAATTTTGTTTCTTTACTTTCACTAGTTGATGGATCAAGTTGTTGACTACCTAGACCCTTTTGATTGTTACCGGTTTTAAGGCCATCGAGTATTGTATCTAAAGTGTTCGTACTCATTCTAGAAATTTTAGAATCTAAGTGATCACTAGTGTTTGAAGTTGAACGCAAAGTTCACATTCACCACTTGCTATTTTACCTTTTTCTAAACGTTTTAGTTTTGCTTTTAATTCTATGACTTCTTTATCTAAACGTTGATTTTGACTCTTTAAAAGCTTGTTTTGTTAACTAGTTTTAAGCTAATATTGCATAGTTTATCATATTCATTATGCAATGAGTCGTCATCAAGTGATGAGCTACTATAGTATTCGTGACATACCTCGTCATTTGCCATGAGACAAATTTCTTCGTCCTCCTCGTTACTCATTCCCCATGTGTGCGCTCGAACGCCTTTTGATCATCCCGTTTGGGACACTTACTAATAAAGTGGTTTGGGTCCCCACATTTAAAGCAAGTACGATCATCCTTTGGCTTCTCGTCCTCTTTGCTTTTACGAAAGCCTTTCTTATCGTCATACGGTTGTTTGACGTATCTTCCCCTTCTTCTAAAGAACTTTTTAAAGTCCCTTACCGCCATAGCGTACTCTTCGTCGTCACTACTCGGAGAAGAGTTCTCCTCATCGCTCGAAGCCTTTTTGGCTTTAAGGGCAAGAGATTTGTGTTTCTCTTTCACCTTTGAGGCTTCGGGATCTTTAGCAAGGACAAGCTCGTAGACTTTTAGGTTGCCTATGAGTTCATCGAGGGTGAGGATTGTCAAATCTTTTGACTCTTCGATCGCCGTCACCTTGGATCTCCACTTCGATGGAAGTGCCCTTAGATATCTCCTAACATGGTTACGGCTAGAAAAAGATTCATCAAGTGCTTGTAAAGATGTAATAATAGTATTAAAGTTAGCAAATGAATGATCTATAGTTTCCTCATCCGATATTGAAAATTGTTCATATTGTTGAACAAATAAATCAATTTTATTATTTTTAACTTGTTGGTTGCCTTGATGAGTTACAACTAAAGAATTTCAAATTTCTTTAGAGGTTTAAAGCATAGAAATTCTTTAATTCCTTTTTCGGTAAAGCATTATATAAAACCATTTTTGCTTCACTATTTTTAGAAAGCTTTTTCTTCATTTCATCGTTTAGTTTATCATGAGGTATGTGAACTAAATTTCCTTTATCATCATTTGAGGTAGCCTCAAAATCACCTTCAACAATAATGTACCAAAGATCAATATCTTTAGACTTCACATATGTTTCGAATCTATTTTCCCAATATATAAAACCATTAGTTTCAAGTAGTGGTGGTCGTTGCATAGATTGCCCTTCCTTAGAATTTTCAGAACCCATAGTGATCGAAAAGTTTTTTAAAATATAATTTTATTTTAAAACTTTTATAAACTTAGCTCTTGATGCCAATTGTGGAAAACTAGAAGGGGGGGTTGAATAGTTTTGCCGATTTTACTTTAGTTTCAAAAACTTTTAGATTCGTCAATATGTGAGATCTTATGGATGTAGAGAAAGTATAGATCTAATGATAAAGCAAGTAAATAAAGTAAAGCGAGGGAAAGAAAAGACACAACCGATGTATAGTGGTTCGGCTACAAGGACACCTTCCTTGCCCTACTCCACTCCCGAGTCACCTACTCGAGAGTTCAAGCACTATGTCAACAAACTCCTTCACTTGGCGGAGAAGCCTTCACAGCGTTGCTTACACTTTTTCCGATACAAAGCTAAATACCGAGTCCGTAGCACGGTGGACCAAACCAACACAACTATTACACAACAAATATGTGAAATATCAAATACAAGATCTTCGCTACAGAAATCTTGCGGAGTGACAAATCAATCAAGGACCCCTTGCTTGGATGACTTGTAGAATGCTCGTGATCTCGCCTTAGAGAAGGACCTATATGAGGATCACAAATAGAAAGAAAGAAGAACAACTCTCTAGATCAAGTGATCTATATGTTAGAAGAGAATGAGAGTGTATGAGAGATTTAGTAAGAAGAGGGTGAGTTAGAATGAAGAAATGGCTCTCTATTTATAGGCAAAATTCTTCACTGTTCCCGGATCCACGGATCCCTTCCACTTGGGATCCGTCTAGTGTAATCCTAGGGATCCGTGGAGCGCTCCTCTTTGCCCATGGGTTTTTTTGTTATGGGTCATGGGTTATGGGTTGGTCCATGGGTTTTCATTAGATTCAATGTATCTAAGTATACATTGTATCTAGTCTACTTGGTTATGGGTTAAGATCCATGGGTTATGGTTTTTACCCATCCTAATAAACTATTACAACAAATGCTTAATTATTACATTTTTGTATTTAAATGGCTATATGTAAATGCTTTACAAAAATAACATGTATCCTTATAATTATACTTAAGATAACATTATATTTGTTATCAACAAAACACAAAGAGATGGCAAAATATTAATAAACGTTTTTACGGTTTATTTGTATTAACATGCCACATGCTTTTGCCCTCACCCATCATCATGTTCCTTTGCTGGTTCTTACATCAGAAACGGTATGAACATACCCCAAGAAATTAAATGTTTGCTACTACGCTACGTTTTAACTTTTTAGTATCAAACTTTCTTTGAGTTGGACTTGGTTTTTAGTTTTTGGGTTTGATGCTTTGAAACAATTATTTGATTGATTTTAATAAGAAGTGGGAGGTATTCGTGAATGATGACAGAACATACATTTCTTTCAGTTGAAAATACGTCCAAGGCCTAACGAGGTATTTTTTTTTTCCCTTCATGCTTTCCTCATTTGCTGAACTTCTAAAATTACTCTGCAATGATACTTATGTGGGACTATTGTATACAGGTGACAAACAGATTCAAGTTGTTAATGAGGTTTACAAGCTGCACAATCTTCCAGAATTTTACAAGGTTAGTGGTCATTAAGAC
Source organism: Chrysanthemum makinoi (assembly GCA_910596185.1). Taxonomy (NCBI): domain Eukaryota; kingdom Viridiplantae; phylum Streptophyta; class Magnoliopsida; order Asterales; family Asteraceae; genus Chrysanthemum; species Chrysanthemum makinoi. Next base: position 11,880,160 of record OU343218.1, read on the forward strand.
ATATTTCAAGGCTTGCTAATGCTCTTTAAGCTTATAATATAACTTTTACAAGCTTCTAATTTATTATTTACATCACATATTTAATGTTCTTTAAGCTTTTTAAATATTCAAGTCAAAGAAATTACTTTTTCGCTCAAAAATGATGTTGTATAGTTTTTGAAGGAACTGGTATAATGAGCCAGAAAAGTATAACATTTGCATTAAAGTGAGTGAATAAACTTGGCCTTAAAGTCTTTGTTGTACCGCTTTTTCGAAAAAGAGGGGTAAACTGCATATGTTTGTTGTACATGTCATCTATTTAAACAAAGTTCTGTAACAGGATCCTCGGCCTCATATATCCATAGCATGGGCGGTAGGGGACATCAGTCAATCTCTTAAAAGAGCAGTAAAAGGAGAAATTAAGAAATATATCAATGTTGGAGGATCATCAACGAGATGTATGTTTACCTGCAAATTCAGTAGCATAGTGTGTAAAGTTGGCAATAAAACCTATAATATATGTGGATCTCAAGGATAATAAACAATTAAACCTTAGCTTAAAAATCGCAAACCTATGGAGAACAGGTATTTTTAGTTTGAATACTTGCAACGAACGTCTGAAAAGTGAAATGATTCTGCATTTGATAAAGTCGTGACACAGTTTTGTATTAAATTCTTTACAGGTTAAAGATGCGATTCATAAAGCTGGTTACTATGTTGATATCGACACTTCTGACAGCAAATTGCAAAAAAAGGTGTGTTTTAAGTTATGTCCTCTATTTTTGCTTGACTAATTCTGATATGGGGATGTTGATGGCTATATAATGCAATCAGAAGTTTAGTGATTAAGGTCTCATTCATTTTGGCTAGAGGTGGCAAAATGGGCAGGTCGGGTAAGGGGTCGTCTTTGATACGAGTCTATCGGGCCAGTCGGGTAAGGGGTTGTCTTTGATACAGGTCTATCGGGCCAGGTTGGCTTGAATTTAGCATACTAAAATGGTTATATACTTATATCACTGTAGGTGCGAGAAGCTCAGCTGGCACAATACAACTACATACTACGCAACCAAACCATGTTTCACAAGGTATGCTACTATGTAAAGCTCCTTTACGTTTATGGTGGAGAATTGTCTGCTTTATGACCATGGTGGAGATGACCTCCTGCATTCATATAAACCAAACCAGTTTACGTACCCACGCAAATTAAAATGATGTTAGTGCAATTAGCTTTCTAGCTTCTGCTAGAGTTAGGGTTTGTGCAAATACTTGTTTATATACTAGAACTTTGACACTTGGTTCACATAACAAATACTCCGTAGTATGCTTTTGTCAAAAAAGAAAACAAATATTTTAGTACAATATGGAAAGAAAACTTCTAGAAATCATGGAAGTTACAGCGCAAGTAAATGATTAATTTCGAAATCGTTGTTACAAAGATAAGGGTATGCTAAATATAATTTTAGGAAGCCTAGACATAAATTTATGCATTAGTTATGCTTCAGTATGGTTGAGATGTTTATAAAAAGTGCAAAATAATACGACATGTATTAATTTCTTAAACATGGATGCATTCTTTTAAAAAAACAAAACGAGAAATATATATAATTATCAAAGAATAAAAATAACCGATAATAGCTACATGATTATCCATCCTAAATCTTATATGTGAATACGTGAGATAAAGTATTTTGAATAAGAATATTTTCAAAATTTGGTAACGTGCAGTCAAAGAAAAAAACATATAATCTGTCTTAAAACATTAGAGAATGCATCAGAGATATGCTACTTATAGGTTGTTTTACCCGTTTGTAGGTGTCACTCGGTTTTCCTCAGTAAGGTTGATGTGGTTGCGCAAAAGGTATACATATTTGTGCTCTTTGTTACAAAGTATATTCATAAGCCTCCTTGCAATAGTATTTTTTAACAAAAATGATAAATGGTGATCGATTAATCCAATAATCCCGAATATGTTTGTGGCTTACTCAATATGCAGACATTTAGTGGAGAGGTTATGAAATTAAAAAAAGTGACACAAAGCTTACCGTATGTAACATTCAAAAGGCTGCTGTAAGTTACATTTGCCTTTTTTTTACCCTGTACTTGAAGATACCTTTGTGGTAGCAGCCAAAGCTTTCATTTGGTGTTACTTTTATGATTGCAGACCACAACCTCATGGGTCATCTCTATGTATATGTTACATATTTTAATCGGATTTTATCATGCCGGAGTGAACCCCGGCATCTTGGCAAGGCAGACACACCAGGCTTGTGATTGCAAAAACGCGGGGTGTTTTTTCTGATTGTTTACTTAATTGAAACTCATAACAACAAAATAAAAAAAAATAAAAAATCCGCATTCTCTTTGAGCGAAAGAACTTATGTGGAATGTAGTAGGTTAAACATAGCTTACTTATGCTTATTCGATGCCATCAATCCTTTTGTCACACGCCAGACCATAAATCTTAATTTTCAGTATAAGCAATCCTTTTGTCACACGCCATGGATTATGATCCATGGTTGCTTAATACATAGTAGACAGTGAACACTGCCAACATGGTGCATTGTCAATCAGTGCGCTTATAGGCATGAATCCAGAAACTCACATGGTACGTCTACTATGTACATAATTACAGATTGATATTCTTGCACATTTACCGTCTAATTTACCTATTTCAGCAACAAGTTTTCACAGTCGAAGCAGTTATCACATACATAGATGAAACAAAGGGATGATATTTCAACTGGTACCGCACCAGGCATACGAAAATTAGTGACAGTCTACCACATTGGCACTGTCAACATCCGGGTACAAAAGCAACGCCAAATTACAGGTAAAGGCCACTTTCAATACCTCTTAATACCATACTTGCACCACAACTACATCTATAGCTTAAACAACACACTGACAAACATTATCTCGACGCAGTTGCTGCTTCAAAACCATGCTAACCGACGCCACTGCAAATATCATGGTAACATTTTTCAGCCCTGCTGCAGAATCATTTCTCCCTAAATGTGCTGAACTGCTGAGCTACACACCAGATGCAGATCTGTATGTATAAGTTACAATTAGATAAAAGACAAGTGAAGCAAACATTAGAAGTATACTTACTTCAAGCGGAACGACTACAAAGGGATCACTGACTGAGAACTGGTCTCCTCCTTTCATGGTTAGATTCAACGATGGTGTTTCAACAGTCTTCTGGCTTGGCCTGCACAAAAACAAATGGTTACAACACTAATTCCCAGAATCCGAATCACGCCAAGATTGTCAAATCTTAAGTAGCATGTGGTGTCGGCCGTCGGTGGTCATATTGTTTTAATGCATTTATTTTTGTAAGTATCATACTGACCTTATGTCATAGCAATGCTCGAAGGGAAGGTCGTAACTAGGCTGACTTCGACTCTCTTGCGTCTGTGAAGCAACCTGAAAATGCATGCAACTATCTTAGTAAGTCAACAGATCAAGAAATTAGAATGTAAATTGAACTTCTAGAGGTGACAAAATGAGGGGGTATCGGGTTGAAATCTGTAATTTTTATAACATATCAAAGCAGCGTAGATTGGGTTGGGTTGACCACTGAACAATTTTTGTCCATACTAAAAACTTTGTATAATAAATCACGCATTAATTATGATTTATTACAACAATATAATTAACAAATAATAATCTAAATCTGTAAAAGGTTAACTCATTTTACCATCATTTGACCCCCTCCCCCTTACCTAAACTTTTTATTGATCCGTTTGAGGTAAGAATACAGGCAAAATTGACCTGGTCATAAGTAAACGGGTTTAAATGTAAACCATTGTCTACCTCACCAACACAACACCAGTTTACTTACGCTTTCACCGATAATGGAGTATGCTGGATCGTTCTAGTACGTGAAGGAGGTACCAGTGTAAACTCACAGAAGTGATAAGGGTGAAGATGAAAAGTAAGTTGTGGTACAACTCAGCAGTGTCCCTGAAAAATCAGGCTCAATGGAAGTAGCTGAGAATGATAGTTGGTCTGATATAATCAGGCGAGAAGATTGGTCATCAGTGGGTATATTGAGTTAATAATGGTTTTAAGAATCAGAGTTACGTAGCAGAAGAGTGGTGAGCCCATAACCTAAAAACTCTGAATCTAAAGGTTAACTTGAAACGATGGACTCAGGAAGATTTGGCCAAGGGTCGTTATTATTTAATGGGTATAGGTCTGATGAAAAAATGAGTCAACGAATCAGGGAGTGATAAGGATGGTATCGAGAGAGATAAAAGTTGAAAGTGTGACTGAAAAATCAATTAACTCAGGGTGGGGTTAATGAGGCTTTCGGGGTGAGTTTTGTTGCATCATCAGGGTAAATTAATGGGTCTTTCGGGCTGAGGTTATCAATTGTGTCTCAAACTAAGTGGGGTGAATATCAGCGTTTATAACGAACTTAACTCAGTCGTTAAACACCGATCATAGCCCCATGAGTGAATCCATGAAGAGAATAAAGTTACAATCTTTTTATGGTATGGTCTACATTATTTACTTTAGCTTATTTTGACGTGCTACCTTAAATTGGATGAAGCTGTGTAGGTGGTTAAGTAGTTTAAGCTAAGTCCAGATGTGTATTTTTAAGTCTACACCAAGTTTATGACTTAATAATGGTGCTCCATTGGGTTATTATTAATTGCAGCTTATCACCCTCGGGTACTTTATTATATCACCCATAAGCTATTCTTTCTATGTTATTTTAGAAATTTCAAAAATTGAAATAAACTTTAGTCCTCACTGATGTTAAAGGGACTTTTTATATCGTTACATGAAAGCTTAGAGTCAACAACTACAACAACTCAAGAGATACATATACACCCTTTTTTGCATTTGCAAATCAACCCCGTTGACCAGTGTTGATCTAAGAAATGCTCCAGTTGTTTCTTTGCGATGAATTCGTGTGCAGGTTCTCAAATGTGTACTTAGAGGTGGTAATTTTTATCCGTTTATTGTGAGTGGGGAGTTATGTTTTATCCGGTTCAGTTTTAAAATGTATTCTTTATGCCTTTCTAATGTTATTCATTAGTAAAATGAAGTTTATGTACATTACATTAGATTTGTGAAGCGGTTTTACTGTTTAACATGTTTATAATAATTTGAAAACATGATTATGAGTGTTATTGTTTCATACATAAAATTCATAATGTTGTAAAAATTATATATGTTGTGTTATTAACCATCAACGCAAACCATACAATTATTTATAATTCATAAAAAATAAAAATAAAAATGTCTTATAATATTGTTTGACAATTTTAAAAACGAATTTACGTTAACAAAAAACAACAAACAAATAATTATAATATATATATATATATATATATATATATAGGGTCACGTTCAATGCAAAACCATTATTTTGTACAGAACTTTACAGAACCACTTTGGACCAATAAGAGTTTAGTATTATTAAATATTTTTATTTAATTAAAAAGGGTATAATAGTAAAAACTCATATTTACTTTCTTTTTGAATTTTTTTTTTATTAAAAACGTTTTTTTAAACCCTTAATTTTCGGAGGGGTTTTTTTTTTTGCTGCATGTTTTTTTCATGAAAATCTGAGTGCATATATGTTTTTTTTTTTTTTTTTTTTTTTTTAATTAAGTGCATAAGCGTTTTTTTCTTTTTTCTTAAATATAGTAAATTTACATGTGTTTTTTGCATTTAGACATCAAACTTATTTGCTTAAAATGGTAATTGCATATATGTTTTTAGTGTACATTCTTTAATTTTTGAAACTTATGACATGTTAGGTCACAAGGTTTACAACACAAGCTTATAAGAAAGATAGAGAGGCGATTGAACAAGATTCCAAACACACACACACGATAATATGGAACGGTTAGGCGTAGAGGTGAGTGAAAGAGAATAACTTGAACAACCAACCTTCAAATGAAGGTTTAAAGGGGTATTTATAGGAGCGAAGCTAGGGCAACACTCCTAGTTCCTTCCTCCTTATTGGGCTTTGGCCTAGGCTTATGGGCCTTCTACATAAGCCTAAGGCTAATAACAAACATAAAGGCCATAATAAACTAACTATTACATATGAGTAACTAACACTTGAATAAGGTTTAGGAGTGATTCCAACAATCTCCCCCTCAAGTGTTATTACATATGAGTAACAAACACTCAAGTGTTGGTGATTAAAACGGTGAAGGCGTTGATGTAATAGTAGCTTTTGACGTCTTCTGACATTCTTCTTTCTTGTGAGAAGAATTGCCTTGATTTGAACAATCTCCCCAGTTAGAGAGATAGTTTACTTTGAACGGTTATGCTTTGACGTCATCATTAACCTTGTTCTTTAATCATTGTTCTTTGTGGTGAAAGTGATAGTTGTTGTTGCGCATCAATGCCTTCAGTGCCTTCTTTGCTACAGTGTCTCCACGTCGTTCTTCAACATGCTCACACGCTCCTTTGACGTTGGAATTCATCTTGATGGAGTTCTTTAAGTCTTTAACTTTGTAGATTCTCTGTATTGATGAAGAATCATTCTGATTGTTGTGTTGCTTTTGGATAGAACTTCCATTAGTGATGAAGTTGGCGTGAGCATGAGAAGAGTCTGCACGATCATTCCGCTCCAGAGCTTCCATAAGAAGAAAAAATTAAAACGGTTAGTAATAAGCGGATTCGGCACTTACAAGTTTGAACTTCGAGAGTGTTAACAGCATAGTGTGAAAACACAACTCTAATTCTTACAAAGGCCGTTTCCGAATCGGAGTCCCACAAGTGAGATAACACGATGCACCGAAGTACACCTACGATTGGATGAGTCGGTACACTGAAGCATCACCTCACGACGTAGACCGTTTGAGACCACTAAGCAATCCACGGGGAGTTGCCGGCGACTGCTGTCGGGCTGTTTGATGTTGACCCGGCGGAGTTTCCATTCAATCACCGAGGATCACAATTGTGAACCTCTCATAAATGTTCTCGACAGATTGCTAAGATCTGTGAAGGACTCGATATGAACCACTGATAACCTTATTATAGATCATCAAGTGATTAAATGTCAAGTGTACCTAAGAGATCTTTTGATGAATCTCGTGGCTCTAGACTCAATAGTGCGTTTTGATTTTCCTGAGCGGAGACTAGGGAGAGGGTCTCCTTCTTCAATACCAGCAATCTCTAAGAGAAAGCCGATAGTTTACGTAGGGTTCCCTGTGAGAATGAAACAAGCTTCTGTAAGAGAAACTTGAGTGGCTAAGAAGGTTTAGTGCATGCGTCACTGGGTCCATGACGACTTTTATCTCTTCAATACCGGCGTCACTAAGTGACAACCAGTAGCATATGAATTGAACCCGGGTTCTGCCCTAAGTTGAATAATCTGGAGGGCTATTTCTTTTCACCCTTTTCTTTGCATTTCTTTTTAATTCTTCAACTCCTTCTTTCTCCGATTCTCATTTTCTCCTTTTACAATCATACCTAAGGACTTCTAAATACTAACTATTTGTGGTGTCCTGGGGTAGATCCCTCCGGCACTGGCGGATCATAGGACGGTTATTCCTAACCTTAGTCACCTTATAACTCCATGACTAATTTATGTTGCCATAAAACCATCGTATGAAAAATCTCTCACAGTGTTTATGAATGAAAAACATTTTAGTTTCACTGTTGAGATAAGATTTTATAATCCACATGTGCTTAAGTGTTTTACGGTTAAAATGCACAGTGAGGAAAGAGCGTGCACATTTTGAATTGATTCACTCAAGATAGACAATCCCTCGCGAGACACGGTTACGTGGCATAGTTAAAGAGTTGCATTGTCAACTTTTAGGTGACAACTAGCTCTAATAACTACCTTGAAGGTGTAGACAATCCTCGAAAGGTCGTCAAACCCGTTAGAGTTCATGTTTATCAAGAGTTTCTCGAATGGTACATTCTACTCAGACAAGTCCTTTTCGAGACACGTTTACATCACTAGCGAACTAGCTTGAAATTATTACCCGTCAGGACAAGTCTTTTCGAGTTACTAACAGTTAAGCATCGTCAATTCGGTTAAGTCGAATCACACAAATTCATTTGCATTTTACACACATATTTCTTATCACATATTTTCTCCCTCCAAAATGGCATATTAAAGTGTTATTTGGCGTTGAGAATAAACATGACCATTTCGAGTGTTGCGGGAAGAATGACCACTGTGAACAATTTGTGAACAAAGTTTCAAATACTCCCCTCAACAAGTGATATAAACGGTTGAGGTTTTGAAAAACATAAGGGGAAGTACTTTTTATTTTGAGCAAAACCTGAAAAATGAAAGGTTTGATAGGTTTTACTCAAAAGTAAGAAGCTTTCGCTCCCTATATATAAGGATTGTGGCAACTGAGGCGTACCACGGGTCCTTTATTTACAAGAACGGGTTGTACACTGTAATGTGTGCACAAGCCATATACATAATCAATCAAACATCCAAAATGATATGAAGAAAACAATTCAAGGGGTACCGGGAAGTGCAGTGATGTTCCAGGGTGTGCCGCAGGCGTTGAAATCGGTTATGTTTCTCCGGTGGACCACCGACATAACTCTCCATTTGCTGGCTGATCCTTGAAACAACCGTTTATCAATCATTGTGATGATCCGTCTCACATCCTCTCACGAGAATTCCCGCTTAGGAGACCCAATTTTACGTATATCCTTCAACACGTATGCCAATCCATCCCTAACCAGCTTCAAAGTATGATCCCCGAACTTGTGGAGTTCGCTACACGCCATTAAGCAATTTCTTTGAAGTTCACTACGGTAAACAACGCCGAAAGGTTTGCTGATGAGTGTATATTGAGATAGCTGGTTGATATCGGGAAGATCAAGCTTTGGAGGAGTGAAGTTGACACGCGTCCGATAAGATTCAACAGCCAGCTGGAGATCTTCTACACGTTCCTTGATGACAATCCGTCTTATGAAGATGAGAAGTGACTTGATAAATTCACGTTGTACTGCAGTTGAGAATTGTCTCATGCGACCATGTACCTTGGCAAGGTACATGTCTTCGATGTCATTGAGAGATAAATTCTCAAAGTCACTCGAGAAAGCATAGTCCGTTCATCTTGTCGTTTGACTATGATCTTCTTTAGGAATGTGTAGTCCCACTTAGACGAAAGTTCAACGTGTATGATGGCAACGATATCTTTAGAACTATGCATGGCATGTTGAGACTTTGAACGACAACTTCTATAGTAGATTCGTCGGCGTTACGGCAGTGATGAATCCCATACAATGCATCTCCGGTATGCCTCCACGTGTTGGAGAACAAGTGGGCACGTTCCTCAATGGCTATGCAGTTTGAGTAGACAGTGCGGGAATGGAAGTGTCAACGACGTAGCATATTTTCTTGAATCATCGTCACCGTGTAGAAGAAAATCCAGGTCTTTGTTGAAGAAGTATCTGAAAGGAATCCTTGGTTCAGTTGTTTGTCCAAGTGTTGGTAGAGGTTTGGTCCAATCGGTGTAGTATGGAGGGTTGTCCCTTTGTGTGAAGTCAATGTTTGCTTCCGGGTTGAGCCAATCCATGTTGTTAGACATAGCTCGAGCAATGTTTTCAAGGTGATATTCAACCTCGAGGGCACTTTCAGAGCTGTCTTTTAGAAGTTGAAATGCTTCATTTTTGATTCGCTTCAGCTCAGATTTCGTCATTTTCTTCACATGGAACTTTTCTTGCAGAATTTTTGCATGCTCCAATGTATTACCGTCTACCAAATTCACCTTCTTCGGGTGGGAGTGTTGTTAACAAGATTAGAAAACCATTCAAATTCCTCTTTTTTATCGTCATCTAGCCATGATACGACGTCGGTTTGGCGTCTTGTCTTCTTCTTTTTTGAAGGCCTAGATGATGATTACGGTTTCAGCTTGTTTGGGTGAGGTGGGTTGTTGTAGGGGCTCAAGGACCTCTTCATCGTCACCACCTGTATACTCAAAGTGATCATCGGTTTTCTGAGTCGGGGGTGGTAACTCGGATCGTCCGAGGTTTTTCAGTAGAAGAACGAGGAGGAGATTTTTGTTGAATAGGAGGCCGTTGTGGAGGAGGTTTCATCAAAGAAGATTCACCGCGCTTCGGCGTTTAGGTGCGAGTCTTTATCCTTATCCTTGTCTTCATCGTCTCTAGGACGTTTAGACTTTTCAGCTTCAAATCTACAAGCTTCTTGAAGTTGGTAGTCCGGCAATGCTTGAAACAACTTTCCTTCATCAGTAAATGTCCAGATCGTGCAGACATTTGTGTAACAAGCTTGGCCACCAATTCATTAACCAAGAAAACTATCGGATCGGTTGGATTGATTGTGACGGTTAAGGGTGTTGATCGAATAGTTTGCTTGGCGATCCGCATAAGATTTGGATAAAGTTGTTTGGTGAACAACTCCTTGTGACTTTAGGGCATTACTCCAGAAGGTACTTTTAGTGTAGCCTTCGATCATTTCGTTCGGTTCCTCTTGACGGTGATTTTTCATGAATTCCTGAACAAACTTCCTTTCTCCCTTTATCTTTTCATGCTCGTCATACATATGCTGTATGTGATCAGCAAAGAAATTCAGCTTTTGTTGAGCACGTTTTTCTTTCTGACTTGTTTGACAGCTTTGGTAATCCGTTCATGAGCTTGCGAAATCCAAGATTTAGATGGTTTCTTCACGGATTTGGATGATGATTTGGTTGACTTCTTTGATGGTGGTGGCGAGGAGTGAGAAGACGAATCCGATGATGAAGAGATATGAGGAGACTCTGGATCCTTCGGAGGTTCAGAGGTTTCTTCCTTTGATCGCGCTGGACTATCTAGAAGAAACGTATCATAATCAACATCTTGATCTTTTCGGACTTCTCGGTTTCGGTTCCTCAAACTCATATTCGATAGTATCCTCCACAAGCTGTTGTTGTTGCATAAGAGTGGTGGCACCAGCTCCCTTATCGGGTTGATTAACCGCGTCAGGAGAAGGTTCAGTGTGCGGCACACCACTTGATCCTCCGGGACCACCCATTTGGTCTTTAGCAAATGCTTTAACTTTTTGAAGGTGTCTAAGATATGAAACTTCTTCTGTGTAAAATCCAGTCGCTCTTCTTCTTGATCGAGCTTTCATCATACCTACAAGTACAGAGTCTTTCCTTTCCTTTATCAGCTGGGTTGGACTTGGAGGTTTAGGCTGTGAAGGAGGTGTTACGGTTGTAGATTGAGTAGGTGATCTCTTCATCGTGTAGTACCTTGAGCTTTCGTCCACAAGCTTTCTTTGCGGTTCAGGTGTGGAAATAGGTTCAGCTTCCTTTACGGGAACAATCCTTTTACGAGGAGGATTCCTTTTGGGAAGCTTTCTATAAAGATCTGTACTTGTAACAATTCCGCACTTCCTCTTCGGTTCTCCTACAGGTGTTCCAGAAGATTTTTCAGAATGACCAACTTTGCCTTATCTAACGCTTCCGATACCTTTTGTACGTTTCGAGCTTTCGACATCTTCAGTTAGAGGGAAATCGGCAACCACAGCACCTTGTTTCTTTGTAGACGATTCCTTGATTCCGACCGATAGAATAGGTTTCGTCAACATATCGTGATTGTCGGGGTCATTTAGCCTCTTGGGAATATCAGGATGACGTCCAAGTGCTCTCTGGATCAACAGTTTAGTATATCTGATGTAGGGAATCTTTGAGCCAAGTTTGTTGAGAAATGACATCATGTCATCCCAAATCAGAGCTTCGATAGCGATGTGTTTCATGTTGACCAATGCCCAAAATATTTGCAGTTCCATGAGCTTAGGATTCTCATAGCCACATCACGACCGAAACAGACTTGGTGATGATCATGTAGAGAGTTCTCCATGGTTGAGGAATACTCTTAAGCTCTACGTGAGAATGCTTGGTGATTACTCCTGTAGCCTCGTCATAACTGATATTGATTAAGAACTGGAGAGTGAGCTCTTCAGAGGTGTGGCATAAAGTTTGGTTGGTTCGACTTCAGGAATTAGGAGAACAGCCCTTAATTCGAGGTTGCATTGTGACTTGTTTGTGATTCGAGTCACCGTCCGCAGCAGGTCCGTCCTTTGACCCTTTCGATAGTGTTCGAATCTGTTGGATATAGATCTGAGAACATTGCAGAGTGAGTGAGCATATTGATATGGATGAGTCCTCGAATATCAATAGCAATTAACACGAAGACTCGAGCAAGTGAGGGTGTCAAAGTCAACAAGGAGATTATTCTTTCCTATCTTCATTGGATAGCCATAAGGATAGATATCAGCAATGGAGAGAACTTCATATGCATCCATATTCATTTGTTCAGCCATGTCTTGATCTGAAATAACATTAGACAAAAGCACCAACATATCGAAGGACATAATGTTAGTCAACAGAAGGACTTATTGTCTAGTTGTTGAATGTACAGTATCAATGATTGTTACGAGTCCTAAGTCACTTGTATGTTCAATAGTTCAATGATGTCGTGAAATGTTTCGTGAGTTAGTTAACTTTAAGTTTTAAAGTTTATTTTATCACTTATTGTTCACAACATGTCAAACGATTTAAGTTTATTAGTGACATTATTGGATTCGTGATGATATGATTAGTTTATTTACAAGTTTGTACACGTAACAATTCATAACGAAGGTATAATCCAGACTTATGCGTAGGATTGGAAGTATGCGTGAAGCGAAATGATATATGCGTAGGCGTAAACTTACGCGTAGGATTCTAACTTACGCGTAAGAAATATTACGTGTAAGAAAAATTGGACCTTATGCGTAGAGGTTACGCGTAGGCATATATTAACCTTACGCGTAAGGCTACTCGTAAGAGTTGAAATTATGCGTAGAGGTCCTTTGTTACGCATATCCTTCACAGGGATACGCCGTAGTCCCATATGTAGAACCTTATGCGTAGAAGCTACGATAAGACTAATCTACGCATAACAAGCTACGCTTAAGGTGATCCTTATGCGTAGAGTTGCAACAACCTTGATTCTGAATTTTAAGTGTAGCAAGCACGAACAAAGCATCATATCATCAATTTTGACACATAACATTCATTTTATGACAGATCAAAACACAATTGTTCATATAGACAGTTAAGCGTAGAAAACCTTACGCGTAGTCTAAACCCTAAATCTGGCGTGAAATCTAGCCATGGAATATGCACAAAGCTTTTTCCGGTAGTTTAAGAGTGTTGAGGGAGTCTTTATACCAAGTTATAACACTTAACTCGTTGTGAATCAATAGTTACCAAATATTATGAACTTTAAACCCTAATTAAAAATTGTTCACCAATTCGTGTTTCTGGGTGGTTAATAACAATGGGAATCATTAATTCAACAACTTAAGACCCTAACCCAACAATCTTTTATACCAAAACACTTTTCATTTGGAAAAACCCAAATCGACACATAAACCCTAATTTTAAAAAAATCGTTGAACGTGTTTTCGGGTGGGTTTGATGGTTGAAATGGTATACTTGATGTGTAAACAACGTTTTGACATTATCCATTTAACCAAAACATCACACAATGATTGTGTGTTCATACGCTATAAGTAGAACACATAATCACGCTGGCTTATGATTTTTAACCGTTGGATTTGAATAAAATTCAAGACCTTATCTTAAAAAACATGTTTAGATCGTTAAAACACTTAAACAACGATGATCAAATCAACAATTTCTTGGTTCAATCAGTAGGATGTTGTATAGTTGAGTGTATTAAATGTGAAGTAAAAAGTAGGTGGGAGGTATTTTTATTAAAAATAACTTTAACATTTTGACAGTTTTAGTCCCTCCACCTTTTCCTTTTTTTTCAAACAAAGCCATTTAACTTCCATTTTGGTTACCAAACAAAGTATTTAGGAAAGGAACTTTGATGACACTCCCCTCGACTTGAAAAAAATGAAAGGTTATAAATTTAGTCGAGGTGTCATTGTACCGAAAATTACCACCATTTGTAAAAGAAACAACCAGAGATAAGATAACATGCAAGTACTGCGAGATGTTTTGAAACAATTGAAAGTTTATTTCTCCCCACTGGCCTTGATCGGAAAAAATATGAATTTTGAAAGAATAAAGTGTTGTGGGAAGAAATGTTACTTACCATGTTGAAAGAAAATTAGATTAGAAGAATATTTTTGTTGTTTTTATCATGTTTTATAATTTTGTATTTTGTTTTTGAAAAATTATTTACAAAAGAGAATTTGGTGTTGGATGTGTTTTAAGATCGCTTTAGGAGGTCATCCACCTCTTGAGTCAAACACCTCATACCAATCCGTGGACCAACTCAAGAAACTAAGGAGGCAAGGCTTTGGTGAGAAGATCCGCCAATTGGTATTGCACTCCACAAAATATAATTCAACGTAGCACTGCTCCACGTGATCCTTGATGAAATGATATCAAGATCATGTGCTTTGATTTCTAGAGTGTTGAACCGAGTTGCACGAGATTGCAATGGCACTCCATTGTCGCAGACATCGATTCTCACAAATACGTAACCATAGTCTTTGAGTTGTGTTCTCCCATATGATGAGCACAACATGCGACATGGCTACATATTCTCGCCGTTGAGGACAGCGATGTACAATCCCGCTTCGATTGCCATGACACCAGCTTTATCACCAAGAAATTGTAAAGCTCAAGTGCTTTTCCGCAGTCTAAGCATCCCGCGTGGTCGCCTCAAAAGCGATTAGTTCAAAACCGTAATCCTTCTGGATACCGTGATCCCCAAGTTAATGGTTCCCTTTATGTATCAGAGGATTATTTTAGCCTCAAAGAGGTGGGTTTCGGGTCGCTGAATCGATAACGGAGCATAGATAAACGCAAGACACGCCTCGCTAGCCGTTAGATACATGAGACCAATAATACTACTTCGATTTTTGTAGTCCACCAATTTCCCATGTAAATCAGTCAATTTAGCTTGGTATGAGCCATTGTGTGGCATAGGTGTGTCATGTGTTTTCATTCCAAATTTGTTTAACAATTCAAGGGCATATTTGGACTGACTCAAGAAAATACCACGCGGTGATTGATGAACTTGCAGTCCGAGAAAGAATGTAAGTTCACCCATCATGGTCATTTCAAAATTTTTCTTCATTAGTTTTGCAAAAGCTTATTGAAAACTTTTATGCGTAGACCAAAATGATGTCATCCACGTAAATTTGAACAATTAAGATATGTACCCCGTGATATTGTATAAAAAGAGTTGGGTCAACCGAACCTTTGATGAAATTATTAGCAATGAGGAATGATGATAGCTTATCGCAATGCCCGAGGAGCTTGTTTGAGACCATACAGAGCTTTGTTCGCTTTGTAGACGCGATTCGAAACTCGTGATCAACGAATCCATCCAAGTTGGTCGACATAAACCATTTCTTTAAGTTGTCCATTGAGAAACGTAGTTTTGACATCCATCCGATAGACCGCCATATTAATATGAGCCGCGAACGCTAGAAATATCCTAACGTGCCTCAAGACGAGCAACCGGAGCAAAAGATTCTTCAAAGTCAATACCCTCTTCCTGACAATAACCCTTAGCCACCGTGACGGACTTATTTTCTCGATAACATTTCCTTCAAGATCTAATTTGTTTTTCCAAATCCATTTTAGACTAATGTGACGACCCTCGCGGTCTTTCAACCGCCTCCTATACTTCAAGACATTTGAATTGGTTGAGTTCTTCTTGCATGGATTCAATCCGCTTGTCTTTGTCATTGCGTTTTGATGTTTTGAAACAGGGGATATACGTGAATGCATAAATGCAATGTTCACCGCCAGGTGTAAGACGTGTCTCAGAACGCATCGTTGATCTTTAAGCACAATAATGTTTTCCAGAGGATGGTCTTTCGCCCATCTATGTGTGGAGGGTTGATGTTGGATACATTGTGCGCATTCCGAGATTCAAATGGTTTGTTGAAGATTCATGACATCCGTGCAGCTAGCCTCATTAGCAAACGGGGTTGAAGAACGCATTTGGATCAAAATCTGCAGTGGGGGTGGATATAGGTTATGGGTTATGTGTGGGGATAAATCCTTAATATCAATATCAAAAATACTCACGAAGATAGATTCAAATTCTCTTAGGAAAAAGAATAATAAATCAAATCCCGCAGGTGATCGTGGTATACGGATTAGTCAACCGAATCGCTTTCCCAACGAGGCGGAATTGCCAACGCCGTTCTGGTTTGGATTTTATGCTTGATGATTTGGATTATAGATTGATTATTAACTACGGGAATGGGAAAGTAATTAAGGAAATCTATCCTACGGGAAATCCTAAACGCGAATTAAACTAAAACGTATTAACAAACGCTAATAAAAATACAACTACGTCTAAACGATACCCTAAAAATGCCTAAAAGTACTTTTACTCTAAAAATGTGATTAGAAAACTATTTTAGAATTAAAACTATTTTTTTGGATTTTTCTTGATTTAATAAAAATTAAAAACTAATTTAAACTAATTAAAACTAATTAAAATTTAAAATTATTAAAATTCAAAAGAGAAAAATAAGGAAAAATCTTTTTAATGCTTTTTATATTTTTCTTAAACTATTAAAATTGAAAAATTATTTTTGAACTTTTCTCAATTATTTAATAATAAAGCTAATTAAAAAATTGATTAAAATCTATTTAAATTGAGAAAATAGCAAATAAAAGACCAAAAATTATGAAAATCACAGGAAAAATCTAAAATTATATTTAGAATCTATGAAAAATGAAAAACAAGCAGCTTATGTGTAGAATATGGAAGATGTAGTGCAAATTGATCCTAAAATAAGCTACTAAGATAAGCTAACAAGCTTAGTAAGCCAACCAAACAAAGGAGTAAGCAAAATTTTAATTTATACTAAATGAACTAATATCAACTGCTTTAACTACTCTATCAATTCTAAAGCTCTAAGCTTCAAATAAGCCAATCATAAATGAACCAAACAAAGGGTTTAGACCACCGTTGAGCTTATGCACGTAGCTTAACCAATAAGCAAATCCAAAAGACCACTTATGTAGTCCTTACTAAACACCTAGCCACTATGATTGTGCCAAATCTCAAGTCCTAACTCACGAAATGAAGCCTATGCACAGATACCTGCCGATTCACACCGGTGTGAATGTATGCATGGCGCTACTTGAAGAGCTTATTTGAAGCTTAAATTGACCAAACTGATGAAGCAAAAGCGCTTATCAATTAAGACCAGTAGAACTTGTTAATTCCAAAGTCTCAAACTCTAAAACTCAGTGATGAATCAATGATTTGATTCACCAGTTTTGTGAAAAACTGTTTTAGCAAGGTTTTGACAGATTTTGACTTATTGAAGAATAGTTATCAAAGTTTGACTAAACTCAAATTTGATCCACACTAATGGACTGATTATGATGATTTTAGACTACTGATGATTACTAAAAGCTAGATCCAACAAATCCAAACCAACTTACAGCTAATGATACTTACTGATTTCAACAAAGAGCAGATCCTAGATCAGATCTGCTATGATTTGACTTTTGAGCTAAAACTGCTTAAACAAAGACCTCAATTAACTATCAAATATTAATATAAGCAAGTATCAATTACTCTTAACTGCTCTACTTATCTCTAACTCAGAATATTAAGCTCTACCAAACACTAGTTAACTATCAAATAAGAACTAAATAGCAGATATCACTAGATTAAACCAAACAAAACACAATCACGCATCAAATAACTATAGATAATCACTAATAAACAGATTCAAACACAGATATAATGAGCAAATACAGATTTGGTACTTACAAAGTGCCTTAGCCACTATGGCTTGCCAAGAAACAAGAACCACTAACCTAACCAACCTCTAACCTATTTCACTCCAAAGCTTATAATCAACCCAAAACATCAACCAATCCAAACCGTGATCCAAAACCAAGCAAATCACGTACCATCAGAAAGCATCCGATGTGATCTAAGATTTTGTGATTTTTGATTATGAAACAACAAAGCTTCTCACTAAGTTACTAAAGCTTAAATGAACTTAACAAAACAATAGATTAGTTCGAATCAATCCATAAACAGATTGTTATTTTTTTATTTTCAAATGATTTATTTGATTTTTTGTATTTTTGAGATTTTGAAAAGTTAAGCTAAAACAAATTTGATAAAACTAAAATAAGTACTGAAATAAGTTTATAAGCAGATTGAGATTAATAAAAACTTAAACAAACAATTTAAAGTGAAATACTAAATTTTATTAATAAGGAAGATTGAGTACAAATACGAATTACAAAAGGATTTAAAACATTTGAAATTGAAATAACCACTACAACTAAATCTTAGAGAGAAGAAAAATACAGGAATTAAGATACGATTGTGAATGAATGAAAGGTCTATATATAGTTGAGCTAAGGGTCTTGGAAGCTTCTCGAAATTCTTCTCTTTGTGCTTCTTTGCAGCTTGTTATCACCCTTGGATCATAATAACCGCTTTCCTCTCACAACCCTTGATTGAGCTTGATGACATGCTTTCGCCAATAAGAGGACAAGTAGCCTCTAGCACACGGATTGGTGATGTGTCATTCCCTTTGTCAGGGGGTGTCAGGAAAAGTACCAACGTACCCTTAATTGTATATTTGGCAATTTACACGGGTGAATTAGGTTCTTATCCGGTAAAAGTGGGGGATTTGGCGCGAGTTGATTTTTATATTAATTCGGTATTTTGACTTGGGTTAAAGAGGGTTTGACCGTTATTCACTCGGTTTGGTTTGTGTTCGTAAAGATAAACCGGTAGTGTTTTTAATATTTTGGGCTCGGTCTTAATTTTGGGCCGAATAGATTTAAGTGGTTTTGGACTTTGGATATAATGTGAACCCAAGATAGTTTTTAAGGACCAATCTTGTACAACTTGAATTTTCCAAGGACCACAAGTGTAAATCTGGCAATCTCACACAAGGACCAATCTTGTAAAGCTCAAATAATCCAAGGGTGACTTTTGTAATTTCTGAATCTTGAGGGATCAATTCACAAAGCTCAAAGTGAGGGCCATTCTTGACTTTTCTTCAAACTTTGCTGAAACTTCAGAAATCATCTTTTGAGAATAAAATCTTCCAAAATACACAATCTTGACCTTCCAAAAGCTAAAACTCTCTTGATCTCTCGTGCTCGGATTTACGTCTGATTTGGTTCCTTTTTGTGTGTTTTTGCATATCCTATTCCACAAGCACAAACTCAAGAAAACCACAAATATAAGCAATAAACGGCTTTTCCTTGGTTGTTTTGGGTCTATATTGATAAAGAAAAGGTATGTGTTTAAGCAAATATCAAAAATACCCCTGCACGAGACCATTGCCGTGTCCTCACGCAATGCAATCAACTCACGCTTCTAAAACCAAGGATTTCAATCTCTTTCTACTAAACCTATGAAGAAGTAGCAAAGATTCCTCAAAAGAGATAAGAACCCTTAATTCTAAAAACGCTCCGCTTTACCTTTAATTCACATGTAGATATTACGATTAAGCACTTCCGTTATGAATGACGGTTTGTTGAACTTTCATGTCGATCAATAACTCCAACATTTTTCAAAAAAACACGTTAGGATCACGGAGTAGAAAACACAACACAGCGTGAAGTGACCATACGGATAGAATACATCGTCCTCGATTTTTCACAAGTCCCAAACTAAGCGTAAAACCGAAATCATTGTTACATATGACTCTAGATGCTAACACTACCCATGGAAGTTACTTGTGTAATTACTTTTTGGCTCCCATTTTCCTATTTCCTCTAGATTTTTATTTTATTTTTTGAGAAATGAATTTCTTCAAATTCTCGCTTCGATAACTTTTATTCCGATAAAGATATAAAGCTAAGTCGATAATTAGTTATCCGCTTTCTCTCAAGAACCATTGTCTCAAAAATGAGGTCCACATCAAGGAATTTTTATTCACTTATACTTGATTTTTCATTTTCAACATTTTTTTTTTTTTTTTTTTTTACTTTATTGCATTTATGAGCTGTGAACCACGGAGCTTCACGGGGTAATTCCAAGACTATAGGCTTCATGAGATGAGGATCCCGGCTGGCTAGGCTAAGCCCTCATTCAATCCCGCTAAAGATCCAAGGGTCCGATCTCGACACCGCAGCTCACAACTTTACTTATTACATTCACATATCACTTATTACTTATTACTTATTTATTACGGATCCTTGATGTGTACCCAATTTTAAAACAAAGATTCTTTTAAGAAGATAAAGAACTAACTATCGGCAAAAACTCGACATCTCTAATTATTTAGACAGATATGGGGTGAAACAATTTTGTGGGAACAAAAAGCCATAAGTACCTTCGATGGGCTCTAAAGAGAACCAACTACTCCACGCCTAGCATCTAAACTCATAAGTAACTCTATCATTTCTCGATCTCTGCAAATTTAAAATACCAAATAATGAGATCCCGCATGCTTAGCCGATAATTTTTAGATTACCTATGGTTAAGGGAACAAGCTAGGGCTCAACACGCCCGGTCAAGTCAGAATTCTATTCCTACTCTCACCACCGAAAGTCAATCAAGGTGTCAAACATATATTAACTTAGCAAATGCTTCGTCTAATGAAATCAAGTTATGCATATTTAAAGTCACTCAGGAAACTTGCAAAATCTTGGCCTTGTGAGCTAGAATTCGCATTTTATAGCTTCTAATCTAAGAGACTAGCAAAACTTTTCAATCAAAAAGACTAACAAAAGCTTACAAAAATTTTTAAATTTTCTCATTTTTAGCACAATTTTTCAATTTCTAAGGAAAAACGGGGTTACGAGAAAACACACAAAAATAAGCAAGTGCGGTCAAATCAAATCGAAGATTACCCTACCCCAGACTAGAACAGAACATTGTCCTCAATGTTTAAAGCAAGGGTATCACGAAAATCTAAAAGCCGCTTATTAAGTATGCTCAAAGATAAACGTTAGTCGATAAGATTAGGATATCGGATTTCCATCAGAAACGATCATGAAACTCGAAAGGAGAAAAATGACAAACTTCGAACACGAGAGTTCTATATCGAACATCCTAACACACAACATCACAAACAACCAAACACGAGAAATCAAGAGGCGACCCTTCACGCCACTTATTAGAAAATAGAAAGAAAATAGAGATAAGCATGGGGTGCCTCCCACGAAGCGCCATGTTTTTGATTACCGAAGTCGCTAGCTTGACTCGATCCCCGAATTCAGTTGTCCTTAGGGAAAGTTTGGAGATCCGAGACAACCATGGATGGAATGTCCCCTCCGAAATAATGTTTCACACGATGACCATTCACCTTGAAATTAGGGCCATCGGGCTGAGATAGCTCCACCGCTCCATACGGAAAACTTGAGTGATGGTGAATGGTCCGGACCAACGGTTTTGAGTTTGCCCGAGAAATCTTCAATCGAGAGTTAAAAAGAGAACTTGATCACCAACGTTGAAAACGCTGTTTTTGATTTTTGCATCATGAATCCTCTTAGTCTTCTCTTTGAAAATCAAAGAATTCTCGTAAGCCTGATCCCTAAGCTTATTTAATTCATTCAACTTTTCGGTGATCACCCGCGGTCTTAAGATCGAAATTAGCATGTTTCAAGGCCCAGAATGCCTTATGTTCGAGCTCGATGGGCAAGTGAAAAGCTTTTCCATACACCAACTTAAATGGGGTGCACCATGGGTGTCTTGTGTCGGCGGAAAGCCCATAATGCATCATCTAACTTATCGCCCATGAAGCTCGATTTCTCCTACTGTTCTCTAAAACCTTTTCAAACCACGATTCGAGACCTCAACTTGTCCGCTCGTTATGGGTGATACGCGGTAGAAAGACGATGGGTAACTCCATATTTAGCCATAACTTTAGCAAATTGTTCATTACAGAAATGGGTACCGCGATCACTGATGATAGCACGAGGTGCTCCGAATCGGAAAACAAATTTTTCGAAACTTAACAACCACTCGGCATCATGGGAGCGCTTCGCTTCAACCCATTTGGACAAGTAGTCGACAAACAGGATATACTTATTTCCTCTAGATGACGGAAATGGTCCCATAAAATCGATGCCCCACACGCCAAAAATCTCACAGACTTGAATAGCATTTTGTGGCATTTCATCCTTTTGTGAAATTTTTCCTTGACGCTGGCAAGAATCACAAGATTTGACTAAATCATGGGCATCTCGATATATGGTAGGCCAATAGAAACCGGAATAAAAAATCTTCTTGGCGTGTGTACTTACCATGATGGCCACCCAGGGTCCCCATTATGGCAAGCATTAAGAATATCAAGAGCCTCTTGGCCATGAACACACCACCGGATTACTTGATCCGCACAAATCTTGAACAAGTAGGGATCGTCCCAGAAATAATGCTTAACATCTTTGAAAAACTTTTTCTTCTGTTGGGACGACATCCCTTTCATGATAAAATTGCCCGCATGGTAATTTGAAATGTCGGCAAACCATGGGGTGTTCGGGTCTTTCTTAGCAATCATCCCAAGTGTCTCGAGAGGAAATGTTTCCGTGATCTCCTTTTCTCGAGCACACTTTGATGGGGATTCTCAAGTCTAGAAAGATGATCGGCAGCAAGGTTCTCCGCTCCTTTTTGTCAAGAATAGTAACATCAAACTCTTGAAGGAGGAGAACCCACCAAGTAATCGGCTTAGCATCTTGCTTTGCCAAAAGATACTTTAAGGCGTAATGGTCAGATACACTATGGTCTTCGACAAGACAAGGTAGGGTCGAAATTTTTCAAAAGCATAAACAACGGCCAACAATTCTTTTTCAGAGTCGGTAATTGTGTTGGGCTTCAGACAATGTCTTACTCGCATAGTGTATGGGCTGAAAATGTTTCGACTTTCGTTGCCCCAAGACTGCCCCAATTGCGTAATCACTAGCATCACACATAAGCTCAAAGGGCATATCCCAGTCGGGGGCAACTAAAATCGTGGCTCCAGTAATTTCTTCTTAAGAAAATTAAATGCCTCAATGCATTCGTTGGTGAAGATAAACGGAGCATCCTTTTCAAGGAGATGGGTCCGAGGGCGGGCTATCTTAGAGAAATCTTGGATGAAACGGCGATAGAAACCGGCATGACCCAAAAAATCCGAATACCTTTGACTAGTGGATGAGGGAGTTTAGCTATAACGCCGACTTTAGCTCGGTCGACCTCAATCCCAGATTTGAAATCTTATGGCCGAGGACAATGCCCTCTCGAACCATGAAATGGCACTTCTCCCAATTCAAGACCAAGTTGGTGTCTTCACACCTTTTGAGCATGTGGTCTAGATGAGAGAGGCAAGAAGTGAAAGAATCTCCATAAACCGAGAAATCGTCCATGAAAACTTCCATAGACTTTTCGATCATGTCATGAAATATAGCCATCATGCACCTTTGAAACGCTCCAGAGCATTGCATAAGCCAAATGGCATTCGTCGGTAAGCAAACGTTCCATAAGGGCACATGAAAGTCGTTTTCTTGATCCTTGATCGATCGGGATTTGAAAATAACCGGAGAAACCATCGAGAAAGCAATAGAACTCATTTCCGCTAAACGTTCGAGCATCTGATCCATAAAAGGTAGCGGGAAATGATCCTTCCTTGTAGCATCATTCAACTTCCGGTAGTCAATGCACACTCTCCATCCGTGACGAGGCTGTGGAAATCAATTGTTATCTTCATTGGCAATGACGGTCATTCCTCCTTTCTGGGAACACAATGGATGGCTAACCCATGAGCTATCGGAGATTGGGTAAATGATTCCGCATCAAGGAGTTTTAACTTCCTTTTTGATAACATCATGAATCTTCGGGTTAACCCTACGTTGTTGTTGAATCACGGGTTTACAATCATCCTCCATCAGAATTTTGTGGGTACGAAACGGGATTGATTCCTTTGATGTCAAATTTGCTGCCGCATGGCACTTTATGTTTACGAAGAATCTCCAAAAGTGCGGTTTTCTCCTCATCTTTAAGTTTTAGCAATGATGACGGAAATTTGTTTGGTTTTTTCAAGAAAAGCGTATTCAAGATGAGGAGGTAAATCCTTGAGCTCGGGCTCCTGAGGTTTTTCGTTAGACGCTTGTACTTAATTTATCGTAATTCTCGGAGGAGTGACGGTAATGGATCTTCGTTCAACAATTGTTCAAGATAACGGATATCCTCCTAATCATAAACACCATCATCAATTCCCAGTGGAATCGATTCATCACTAGCAAGAAACTCATCGATCTCTTCCAAAAGGAAATCACTTCCCTCAAATGGAGTGAGAGAAGGGAAGAGGGCAAGAATGATAGTTCAGAAAGTGAATGTAAGAAGTGGAATTGTTAGCAAAACCGAGAACTTCTTGAGCTACATCCTCACAAGAAACATCAATAACGTCGATTCGATTGATGGAAGCATCACAAATTTGAGGAGTACCTCATCGTTTGATCAATGTTGAATGTGACGGCTTCTTTTTCCAACTCAAAGTGATCTCTCCTCCATAGACATCAATCAACGCATGTCCCGTTCTTAAGAAACTCCTTCCGAGAATTAAAGGTACTCGAGGATCAGCATCAAAATCGACTACAACGAAATCACGGAAAATCAAACTCCCCCACTTTGACAAAGACATCCTCGGCTATACCCTTTGGACGGGTCGGTAGTACGTCGGCTAGCTCGAGGGTCATACACGGTAAGTGGGGTAACGAAAGCTTGTGATTGAGTTTGGCATTAGATTGATACTCGCACCAAGATCGCCAAGGCGCATTGAACAATTCCTTGAAAATCACACGGATGAGGAATTTGCCGGGTCACCTAACTTTACGGAAGTTTCTTGAGGATAACCGCCAACAATTCTCATTCGAGATGTCGAGCAAGCTCATATAGTTTCTCCTTGTTCGTAGCAATCCTTTAACGTAGAAGCAAGTTTGGCATCAAAAGAAGGCATCCGCAAAACTGATCTCCACATTCAAGTCTTTGAAGATTTGGAAGAACGTTTCCATTTGATGATTCGACTTCTCACAAAGAGTTTGATCTTTAAGACGAGACGGATATGGGATAGACGGTTTCGGATGAGCTTTCTTCACATTAACGGAGCATCTTCGGCTCAATCTGGACAACCGTGGTTGGACATTCACAGACTCTTTATCAGAGGAAGCACCGGTCCTTTGTCACCCGGTCTCACGGTCTACCACCAGAAGAGAAGGATGAGTAGTAGGAACCGTAGGTCCATCATAAGCAACACCACTTCGGGTAGTGATAGCTTTCATGTCACCTCTCGGGTTAGGAATTGTGTTACTCGGAAGAGAACCGAACCCGAGGGTTAGAAATGAAGTAGACGTTGATTGGCTTGAAAGAAACTAGCCATCATATTCTTTATTTCGCATATCCGTTTGTTGCTTGTAGCTTCCATCTCCTTTTGAAGTCCGCCCTCATGCCGCTAATTTGATTTTGCAAACTTTTGATGGTGTAATCAGAATTCTTCATGTAAGCTAGAAAATCGTTGTTCGGGCGGCTGGGAGAGGTGCTTGATAAGGTTGTTGAGGAGGAGGTGGTTGTTGGTAAACTTGAGGTGGAGGAACTTGATAATGTTGATTTCCATGGTTAACTCCTCTCGCTTTGATTGTTGTTACCATTGAAACGTTTTGATTATGGTTTTGTTGTTGAGTTGGTTGAAACCGGAGGTCCGAGATAGTTGTTTGAACGGTAGCTAAGAAGATTTCGATCTCCTTGCGGTTGATTGTAGTCAGAAAGATAAACATTCTCATGTGCGAGCCACCGACGGCCGGGCACTCGGATAAGAATGTGGACCTCCACAAGTCTCACAAATCGTTCACCGATTTCACTTGTTGTTGCTGATTCCATTGTTCATCCAAAGTAACCGTAAGATATCATCCATCTTTTGTTCGCAAGGCTATTTCGTGAGAAGAAGACGTATTGGATCGAGATGATGCACCCCTTTCGGCAGAGAATCCCAATAGTTATAATGAGCGTCATGTTCTCAATAAGATCGTAACATTCCTGACGTCTTTTCATGAAAGTTCCACCAAGAAGAAGATTAATCGTTTCACGGTGTCTCAACGCTCAAACCATTATAAAACGGATCAATTTGAGTGACAAGCAACATGTTATGATTCGGACATCGATCAATCGCAAGCTTATATCGTTCCCAAGCTTCAAACAAAGATTCGTCGGGATATTTTCGGAAATTACTGATATCGTTCCTTAACTTCGTCACCATCGACGGTGGAAAGTACTTTGCCAGAAATTTCGAAACCATTTCCTCGGGTATGAATGAATTCTTCGGGAGTCGATCAAACCAAGATGTGGCATGATGAGTCAAGGAGTATGGGAAGAGATACGACAAGGGCGCCATCGGAGACCCCATTCTGTTTCATACTCGAGTAACCGCTAGAAACTTATCAAGATGCTTGTTTGCATCGCATCCTGTAAACCGTGGAATTGACAACCGTTTTTACTTGTTCTATCATATGGTTTCAAGCTAAAATCGTAGCTTGAAAACAGTCATGCATGGTCCCCTCCCCGCATACATGGTAGGTTGACATAACTCCTCCATCGCTCGAGATCGAGCTACATTTTGATTATCGGGAGGAGGATTAGGACCGGGTATTGGTGGTCCGTTGGGAGCAGCCATATCACGTAACTCGGTAACGCTGATTCATTATGAAGTCGTCTAGATCGGAGCGAGTGCACATGCACTTAAAACCAAGGCAATTAAAAAGAAACCGATATTCGAAAACACAAAGGAACTTAAACCAATAATCCCAAGTGAATAAATCACCTCTACAAGACAAACGCACAAGCGAGCGGAGAAGCTTTGTAGGTCATCGCGAAGCTTATTAAAAACCCTTCTTTACAACGCAATTTAATGTCGACCGCCCTTATACCCACCACACAGTTTGTTTATCCGATAGAGATAAATAAATCCACGCGACAAAGGCAAGTTTTTGATCTTTTGTTCGAACTTATAATGATAACACCTCCGCTGAGAATGTTATATAATTGGTATTTCTATTTATTATCAAAAAAACAAAGAGAAAATCTTTTTGTATTTTTAATCTGATATATATATATACAAAAGAAAAAGGAAAATATTTTTTACTTTTTATTTTTATAGAAAATAATAACTTCACGAATGAAGGATCTCAAGTCACTAATCGACAAACTTCAAACGATATTGTCGTGACACAACCTCCCTAAGCAATGGCCAAAATTTGATATAGGGTTATGGGTTATGTGTGGGGATAAATCCTTAATATCAATATCAAAAATACTCACGAAGATAGATTCAAATTCTCTTAGGAAAAAGGATAATAAATCAAATCCCGCAGGTGATCGCGGTAGTACGGATTAGTCAACCCAATCGCTTTCCCAACGGGCGTGAATTGCCAACGTCGTTCTTGGTTTGGATTTTATGCTTGATGACTTGGATTATAGATTTTGGTTTTATTAACTACGGGAATGGGAAAGTAATTAAGGAAATCTATCCTACGGGAAATCCTAAACGCGAATTAAACTAAAACGTAATTAACAAACGCGACTAAAAATGCAACTACGTCTAAACGATATCCTAAAAATGCCTAAATTTACTTTTACTCTAAAAATATGATTAGAAAACTATTTTAGAATTAAAACTATTTTTTTTTGGATTTTTCTTGATTTAATAAAAATTAAAAACTAATTTAGACTAATTAAAACTAATTAAAATTCTAAAAATTATAAAATTCAAAGAGAAAAATAAGGAAAAATCTTTTTTATGCTTTTTATATTTTTCTTAAACTAAGAAAATTGAAAAATTATTTTTTGGAGCTTTTTCTCAATTATTTTCAAAAAAAGCTAATTAAAAAGCTATTAAAATCTATTTAAATTGAGAAAAATAGCAAATGAAGACCAAAAATTATGAAACTTACAGGAAAAATCTAAAATGATATTTAGAATCTATGAAAAATGAAAAACAAGCAGCTTATGTGTAGAATATGGAAGATGTAGTGCAACTGCAACTCAAATAAGCTACTAAAATAAGCTAATAATCTACTAAGCCAACCAAACAGAGACTTAAGCTAAATTATACTAAAATGAACTAATATCAACTGACTACACCTAATCCTAACAAGCTCTAACCTCAGAAGCTTCAAATAAGCCAACGCAAAATGAACCAAATGAATGTGGTTTAGGACCAATCGCTTTGAGCTTATGCACGCCTTAACCAATAAGCAAATCCAAAAGACCACTTATGCAGTCCTACTAAACACCTAGCCAGCTATGATTGTGCCAAATATCAAGTCCTAACTCACGAATTGAAGCTGCAACAGATGATAAATCACTGCCCGACTACACCGAAATGTGAACAGGCAGTATGGCGCCTACTGAAGAGCTTATTTGAAGCTTAAATTGACCAAATCGATGAAGCAAAAGCGCTTATCAATTAAAGACCAGAGAACTTGTATATTCCAAAGTTTCAAACTCTAAACTCGCTGATGAATCAATGATTTGATTCACGTTTTGTGAAAAACCTTTGCAAGGTTTATGACAGATTGTTGACTTTTAAGAAAACATGAAAGTTTGACCAAACTCAAATTTAATCCAACATAATGAACTGATATTGATGTTTTAACACTAAATATGATTACTAAAAGCTAGATCTAACAAATCCAAACCAACTTGCAGCTAATGACTGATTTAGACAGATTCATACACAAGATCAAGTGATCAAGTAGATCGATCGATTTTGACTTAATGAGCTAAAACTGCAACCGCTATACCAAAGGACTCCAATGACTAACAATTAACAACTTAAGTATGAATCAACTACTACTAACTCGCTTTACTTATCTCTAACCTCTATAACACTTTAATAAGCTAATCCAAACACTAGTTAAAACTACAATATAAGAACTATGAATAGCAGATAATGAGCAATAGATTAAGCTAAACAAACATTAAGCATCACAGATCAAACAAGATAGAATATCACTAATAAAACTGATTCAAACACGATATAAGGAACAAAAATGATTTGGTAACTTACAAAGTGCCTTAGCCACTATGGCTTGCCAAGTGAAGAAACAAGAACCACTAACCTACTTATACCCCTAACCTAAATTTCAATTCCATCTTAACATGAACCAAAACAATCCAAATGCACCAATCCAAACCAGATCCAGATCCAAATTCAGCAAGATCGTAACACCAACAAGATCAGTAGCATCTGATGATCTAAGATTTTGAGACTTTGTAATTGGGTGAGAACAAGTACAAGCTCACAAAAGCTACTAAAAGCTTATATGAGCTTATGACAAGAAATCAATGATGGATTAATCCAACACAAAGATCTAAAGTGATTTTTTTTATTTTTCAATGATTTATGTGATTTTTTTGTATTTTTTAGATAATGAAGAAACTAGTTGAAAACAATTTTATAAACTCAATTAAGCATTAAAATGAGATGTTAAGCGTGATATGAATAAGAAAAACTCAAACAATAACAATTGAAAATTAAGTGCAAATTCTATTAATAATTGAAATTTTGAGTACAAATACGTAATTACAAAAGATTTAAAACTTTTGAAATGCAATTAACTACTACAACTAAAGCTAGAGAAAAGAAAAATACAGAAATTAAGATACTTCTTTGTGAGCAAATATGAGGACTATTTATAACTGAGCTAGGTCTTGAGAAGCTCTAAATTCTTCCCTTTGTGCTTCTTGCGCTTTGTTATCACCCTTGGATCATAATAACCGCTTCCTCTCATCACAACCCTAGGATCAAATGAGCTAATGACAAGCTCGCTAATTGAGAGCGACAAGTGTCCTATAGCATACGGATTGATGAAGTGTCACCCCATGAGTCGAGAATGTCGTGTGGAAAGTACCATAGTAACCCTTAATTGTGGTAAAATTTAGCATCTTTAACGGGTGGTAATTAGGGTTCGCTAATGGGAAAGGGGAAGAAATTGCGCGCTTCGAAGGTTTTTGGTTTTTATTATCGATTTTTGACGGTTAAAGAGAGTTGACCGTTATTTACTCTGTCGTTTGGTTTGGTATTCGGTCTAAGGATAAACCGGGTGGGTAGTAGTCTTTGTTTAATGGATATAGTGGATTTGGACTAAGGAGGACCAATGTATACTCTAAGTGGACTAATCTTGTACATTTCATTTTCGCGGACCACAAGTGTAAATGAATTATTTCAAGACCAATCATGTAAAGCTCTAATAATCCAAGGGTGCACTGTAATTCTCAATTGAGGGACCAAATCTTGTGAATCTTGTCAAACTTCCAAAATCATCCTCGAGAATAAAATCTTCCACAATCTTGACCTTCCACCTAAACTCTCTTTGATCTCGTGTTCTGATTTACATCTGATTAGATCTTTCATGTTGAAATCCACAAATATCGCTAGATATCATGAATAAACTTGGTCAAGGTTGTTTTTCATGTAAAAGGTATGTGTTTAAGCATATATTGGTGGGCATAGGTGTCTGTGTTTTCATTCCAAATTTGTTTAACAATTCAAGGGCATAATCGACTCAAGAAAATACCAATGGGTGATTGATGAACTTGCAATCCGAAAGAATGTGAGTTCACCCATCATGACATTTAAAAAATTTTCATTAGTTTGCAAAAGCGATTGAAAACTTTTATGTGTAGACCCAAAATGATGTCATCCACGAATTTGAACAATTAAGATATGTTCCCGTGATAGATAAAAAGAGTTGGGTCAACCAACCTTTTGAAATTATTAGCAATGGGATGATAGCTTATCGCATTCATGCCCGAGGAGCTTGTTTGAGACCATACGAGCTTTGTTCTTGTAGACGTGATTCAAACTCGATCAACGAATCCATCCGTTGGTCGACATAAACCGCTTTAAGTTGTCCATTGAGAAACGCAGCTTTGACATCCATCCGATGCCATATTATATGAGCCGCTAACGCTAGAAATATCCGCCAATTTCAAGACGTTAAACCGAGCAAAAGATTCTTCAAAGTCAATACCTCTTCCCACGATAACCCTTAGCCACCGACGCGGACTTATTTCTCGATAACATTTCCTTCAAAGATCCAATTTGTTTTTCCAAATCCATTTGAGACCAATGACGAGACCCCTCGTTGGTCTTTCAACCACTTCCCATACTTCAAGACGCTTGAATTGATTGAGTTCTTCTGCATGGATTCAATCCAGCTTGTCTTTTGTCATATCGCATCTTTGATGTTTTAGTTCTGAGGCATGAAAGTGCATAAATGCAATGTTCACCGTCTCGGTGAAGACGCTGTCTCAGAACACCAAATGATAAGTTGCCAATAAATTTTCCAGAGGATGGTCTTTTGTCCATCTATGTGTGGAGGGTTGATGTTGGTATACATTGTGCGATTCTGAGGATTCAAATGGTTTGTTGAAGATTCGCGACATCCGTGCCAGTCATTAGCAAACGGAAGACACATTTGGATCAAAATCTGCAGTGGGGGTACTACATCTAATATCATCGCGTTTTCA
The DNA here is from genome assembly GCA_910596185.1 of Chrysanthemum makinoi. Lineage (NCBI taxonomy): Eukaryota > Viridiplantae > Streptophyta > Magnoliopsida > Asterales > Asteraceae > Chrysanthemum > Chrysanthemum makinoi. The sequence continues at coordinate 11,911,576 of OU343218.1, forward strand.
TCATTGTTGGAAGCGTTTGTTCAACTCTGTGGTGGAGTCAATCGTGTAGGTGCATTCGCAAAGCGAGTTGTTGTAGCAGTGTATCGTATTAAGAGTATTATCGTTGAGCGAAACAAATGGATACACCGAGCACGCTCATCAATATCACAACAACAATGTATGGAGCAAATAACCTTTCCATTTGTTGACGAGTAAGTCGGGGCTTTGTTCACCGATGATGGGGTTCGAGGGAAGTTTAAGCTGTTGTGACCGGTTCTAAGTCGTTATACTCGTAGCCATTTCCGTAAGTTCATCAAATGAGCATGAATCGCTTCCATCACCGCTTTGTATGACGATTCCGATTCGAAACCTTTGGAATTATCACAAGATCCCATAAAGACTCCAATGTCGACTTTGGCTTTGAGCTTTCCAAAGTCATCACGATCATTATTCCGATAGCAAAGAGATCCAAATACATGAAAGTGTTTTAGATTCGGTTTTCTGCTATGGACGAGCTCGAAAGGTGTTTTTGTTGTATGCTTTGTAATCATAGAACGGTTTTGAGTATAGCATGCGAGATACGCCTTATGCCCATAAGTAACTGAAGTTTAGCATTGATTAACATTGTTCTTGCAGCCTTCCACTAACGCTCGGTTTCGCTTTTCAACAACTCCGCTTTGTTCTCGTGTACGCAATAGATGTCCTGATGTCAATTCCCACTTTCTCATAGAATTCACGAAGAGTTTGATTAACAAATTCAACGCCTTTATCCTGCTCGATTAGTCAACGGTGTTTCGAGTCAACTTGTATTTTCGTGAGAAAGGTGATGATCATTTGTGGAGCTTGATCTTTGCTTTAAAGAAAGTAGACCCAAGTCGCGGAATAGTCATCAACAATTACTAAGATGTAGCGCTTGCCATTGATCGCTTGCACGCCAAGATCGGGCCACACAAATCCATGTGAAGAAGATGAAGCACATGTCGAGAGTCGTGGTTCCACCTTTGAAGGAAAATGAGCACCAGTGCTTTTGCCTTGTTCACAAGCTGAGCAAAGGTGATCTTTAGAATACCGAAACCGCGGGAGTCCTTCAACTAGTTTGTGTCGAGCAAGGTTGGTGATGGTTTGAAAGTTTAGATGTGAGAGACGACGGTGCCATAGCCCGGATTTTGTTGATGTTGCCTTTGAAAGTAAACATATGGGAGATGAAGCAACCATGTCTTGCATAGAGATAGTGTAGAGACTAGAATTACGATCCGGACATATAAGGTCATTTCCTTGTAGATCACTTAATGAAACAAGTTTTCTCCCCTAAAGCAACCTCCAAATCTCCATCACAAAACCTGACCTATGAAAACAGATATGACCGAGGCCTTCCACATAGTAAACCCTGCTAATTTCGATGTTCCCATTGACATAGTCTCCGTGAGTCCATGATAGCCGCTAAGTGATCATTCCCAACTCGACAAAGGCAATGAACTTTGCAATAAAGTTTGATAACAGCTTAAGATTGCCTGTCATGTGTCGGGAACATCCGCTATCAACAATCCGAGAATGATTCAGATCACCCGCATTACACGCCGCATCATACAGATGGAATAGAAGTAGATGTGGAACCCAAATGTTAGAGGGTTCAGAGTAGCTATAGTAGATATACACACATCAATAGCTTTAGGTATCCACTTAAATCCTAGTGTGTTATATATCCATTTCTGCCATCTATAACTATTCTTTGCTTTAGTCTTAGTGAATGCACTAGGTGGTACTACATTCTTAGGAGGTTAAAATGGAGCTACAGGACAAAGAATGCGCTTCTTAGAATCTAAAGATGGCGGTCTACCAAGCACATACTTAGAAAGATTAGTGGGCCTAGAGGTATTCCCGTTCTTAGGATTCCTTAAACGAGAGATGATAGCTTTAGCAACACATTTATCATGACAATCAGAATTCATACTTTTACCACAATTAACACAAGGTGCATCGATCAATATCAAAAGTACTTAACGGTTTAGCATTCGTTACATCACTATTTCTATTACATTTGCCTGACGCAATATCTATAGTGGAGGCAACGTGAGTCTTATTCATAGTCCTAGGGTGTTCTTCTACTTTAGCATTCTTGATTGATCTTTTCTTAGGTCGCAACTTCCTATTTTTCTATTGAGTGCTCCTAGGTCGTGAAGTGCGGACGTTTGGAAAAGGCTCAACTATTCCTGCTTTCAAGAGAAGGAAGCACGTTAGCTACTTGTGATTTGGGAGTAGAGATTCTAGGTTCATGAGTACTAAGTGTTACTGGGCTAATCTCTTAATGATGGTTGGCGGAAGTTGTTCATACTTTCCTAACATTTCTCTTAACTTGAGGATAGTGTGAATCGATCTTGATTTTCGAACCTAACATTTCCAAAGAAATGCATAACTTCTTTAGTGTGTGCAAGATAATGATCAAGTTCATTTGATGCTTCATCACGAGTCTTTTGAGTAAATCAAATATGACACCATATTCCTTTTTAACTTTTAAAAGTTCTTGTTCATATTTTGAGATTTGACACTTAAAAGACACGCTTTGATCATCCAGTTGCTCAATTTTAGGATCGTAAGATTTTGCACGCGAATCGGGCTGATTTTGTGTTGAAAAGCAAGTTGTTGATCGTGAATATCTTTTGACACCAATTAAGACGACGTATTGCATTTGAAAGTTCGCTTGACAATCGTTTGTTTTCAACTTTTAAGGACTCGACCAAGCACATTATCGTGTTCTCAACATTTATCACGTAATTCAACAAGATCACAGAGGTATGATCAAATGCATATGACAAAGAATTCAATAACACAACATTATGGACATCAACACAGATGACATCTTCCAAGAGTCGATCAACATCTTTTCTCAACAATTTCTTTTTACGTTTAGTATTAGAAATAGATGTTTCGCTTTCTAAAACGACCTTCATCACTCCAAGTTCCTTATGAAAATCCTTTTCCCAAGCTAATGCACAATTTTTCAAATTTTTAACATTAGGTAAAAGATTTTTCTGAAAATGTCTCTTTGTTCTCGCCAGGCTTATTGAAAATGATCAATTTTGATTTCAGAACGATATTCTATCTCATGTTGTAAAATTTTGAGGTCATCCATGAAGATGTCAAAATATCTAAGAATTTTTCGATTTTCGTGTTTTGAATTTACTTCACCGATGGAAGGTAAAGGACCATAAATTTGTGCATAACTGTTGGGATTAACATTAGAAGACTCGTGTGTTTTGATGATAATCCTTGGTGTGTTAGAAGAATCCGCTGGTGTGACGAAAGTGACCGCTTTTGAATAGTTAAAAGGTTTGTTGTAAACAACTTTATTTAATTTTGATCGACTCGCCTTCTCATCTAATTCCTCTTGACGATGATATTCAACAACATTCATAAATGTAATTATCAACTTTATATTCTCAGATGGAAACTTCGTGATTTGGTTTGAATGCTTTTGTTGAAAGCTTAGGTTTGTAATCCGCAAGATTCGGTCCATATCCATTTGGATTGGGTTTTGAAGTAAACTTTTCAATGGTCACGTGACCGACTCGCCATGTTTGTAAACAAAACTTTTAAACTCTTTAAGTTTGTTTTGCAAGCCGATGATTTCTTCAAGATGATCATCTATTCGCTTCGTTGAATGCTTTTTGTATGCAGAGAACTGTTTTTGACAAGTTAACAACTCGCCACTTTAGCTTTTTGATTTTCCAAGGTGAGAGCGCTAATTTGCTTTTTATGTTCATGTTTCAGCTTGTTCTATTTCGCATAACAAAGCATTCTTCGCGCTAGATCAATGACTGCCTTTCTAAATATTTTTCATTTTGATAAGATTTGGCAAAGGTCGCTTCAAAACCGCTTTCACGCTTTTTCTTGAGTTTTGAAAAGTTGAGTTGCTTTTGTAAACATTCAAAATCCTTGGTTAACAGTGCATTTTTGCATTTCAAGTCCTGATTAATGGCACGACATTCTTCCACTATGGTTTGTTGGTCTTGTATTAAACGAGCAAAATCTAAATGAGGCAAAAGTTCAAGCGTGTTCAACGTGAGTCTCAACATGATCATCATTATAGATCCTCAAGTATAACCACCGAGTCAATTTGATTATCAAGGGAAACCGGTTGGTCATCTTGATCGTCAAATATAACTACGGGTCTAGTTGAAAATCGTCGGAATGAGATGTGGATGACTCATTTTGAACATTCCGAGCCTTGCCGGATGCTGATGTTGGCGGAGATATGAGATCAGAGATAAATATGGTTTGTTCGGTACCGAGACAAGCCATCGCTGTCATACACCGGGCCTGTGTCACTCATGTGTAACTCATGCATATTAGCCATCAACATAACAAATGCGATTGGCCCGCAAGTCCTCCATATCATCATCTCGAGTCAAGATTTGCCATAAAGCTCGTTTTGTCCGTGAGAGTTCCACCGCCTTCATCCTTAAGAGCCAAAAGAAGAGCCTCTTTGAAATAAGCACTGCCCCTTAGTCCTTGGCTTTGGGCATGCATTAGCCAGGTGTCCCTTCTCATTGCTTTGTAGCATCAAGACCATTCAACCCATGCCGAGCATTTCCCTGCTCCACCACTTGAGCTCGTTGTTATTCCTACCCAAAGATTAAACCCTTGACCACCGCCCATCCTGACCACCATAACCACGATTCTCAACTTCAACTCGCCCATTGTTACAACAAATTTTGATTCCTTGTATTAGATGAGGAACTAATACGTTGTTGGATTTGTTGGTATAACGGCTAAAGGCATTAGCAATCATAGCAAATCCTTGTTGCAATGATTCTAACGGATCGGATTCCTCATTATGAAGTGCTTGATCATTGTTGTTGTAATGGAACCAATTGATTTTGTTGAGTAAGTTGATGTGATTGATCGCTTCAAAGGGTTTGAAGCAGCTTGGTTGAGTTGCCGGGTTGAGGAGAATAATTTTGTTGAGCATATAAGGCAAGTTGTTGATTTTCCGGATGTGTGGGTGGAGCAATTTGAGCACGGAGAATCCTTTCCCTATCAACTTCCTTTTCATGAGGCTTCAAGTAATCGTACAACAATCCGTAGGTAGACTGATGCATGTTTTTAGCTTGACGGAGAAAAATGACATACTTCTCCCATTCAGTACCAAGACTACTCAGGAACTTAGTATTCACCGCAATTTTGGCATGTGGATGTTGTGTTTATCCAAATCATTGATGATGTCTGAAAATCGGTGATGATAAGACTCTAGTGTCTCTCCGTGTTCAATCATGAAGTGTTCATAAGCCAAGTAAATTTTGGATTCCAAATCTTCCCGATTGAGTACAGATCCTTCCATAAGAAGACGAATATGATCCCACATTTTCTTTGCAGCCTTTTGAGCATCAACACTACGAAGAATTAGGTTTGGTAATCCTAGGAGGATATATTCCATTGCAAGCTCATCAGCTTCATAGTGTAGAAGTTCTTGAGGATTCAAGTCGCAACAAGTAGCAATGTTCGCTTTGTTCATCTCTTGGTGGAATGGCATTTGGATCTCCCGTACAATGACAAGAGGCATCTCAAATGGACCTTCCAAGATAACCTTCTTTAAGAACTTTCCATGTGGCTGCTTTAGATCACAAAACCTAAAGAACCTTATCACCCATTGATCGTAGTTTCCTCGAGTGAGCATTGGAGGTCTATCAAGTGAACCACCTCATGAATTGATTGTTGGTTGCTTAAAGTTTCAAACATCTTTGCAAACCAAGTGGGTTCCTTCATAGTGATCCTTGATGGATGTTGATTAAAGTCATTTGTGTATGGTTGAGCTTGAAGACTTTGTGGTGGTTGAACCATTAGAGGTTGTGGATTTGCGCAAGTGTGGAGTATGTTGTTGATTAAATTGTTGTTGATAAATTGCTTGTTGTTGATTCCATTGTTGATGTTGTGGAGTTAGTTGTTGTTGACGTTGAGGATGAGGATAAGTGTATGGGAAATAGTTAGAGTATGGTGGTTGTGACATGTTGATAAACTTGTGTTGGTAAAATGGATCTTTGTAGTCGAATGAACCTTTGTTGATGAAGTGTCCTTAGGCGTAGAAAAGACAAGAACCAAGTAGCACTTATGCGTAGAAACACCAAAGTTACGCAGAATAACGAGGAGTTACGCTGGATTTAGCTTACGCTGAAGTAGGAAAAGACACTAAAGTTAGGCGTAGACAAAGTTGCGTAGAAAGTTAGGCGTAGGATTTTCTTATGCGTAAGACAAGGCTTAGGCGTAAGAAAGATCTTAGGTGTAGGATTTCTACGCCGTAGTTTATGCTTATGCGTAATTTTAGGTTTTTCCAAATGATCTTTACACTATCACAAAGGCAAAAGATATCCAAAGTCGACGTATTTTCGTGACTTATCCAAGTAAGAAAACACTGAATAAACCACGAAAATGAAGATCAAACCAAGGATAATCTTACGCGTAATATTAGGGTTTCAATACGTAGGATTACTGTAATTTTGATTTTGCCCAAAGATGTTTCTAAACCAGTTTTGTGTGATGAAATAGCTTCAATAACACCAAAATAACACAAAAGTGTGAAACTTGATGTTCCAAAGCACTCAAAAACAGCTTATGCAGAGAATGACACCCTACGAATAAAAACTAGTTCAAAAACAATGATCCACGATAAAGTTTGAAACTTTTGCCAAAACAAGTATTTTAACACCTTAAACGTTGAAAGTACAAGAATCTTGGATTAAAAAGTGTAAAAAACAAGTTTTAAGAGCCAAAGAATGCTTATCTTTACGCTGTAAGACCCAAAACCAAAAACTTCAAAAACAAACGAAAACACCCAACTATTTGGCGATTGATACCCTCGTTAGGTCACTAGTTTTACCACACAAGCTTATAATAAAGATAGAGAGGCGATTGAACAAGATTCCAAACACACACATACACGTTAATATGAAACGGTTAGGCAAAGAGGTGAGTGAAAGAGAATAACTTGAACAATCAACCTTCAAATGAAGGTTTACAAGGGGTATTTATAGGAGGGAAGCTAGGGCAACACTTCTAGTTCCCTTCCTTTCCTTATTGGGCTAGGCCTAGGCTTATGGGCCTTCTACATAAGCCTAAGGCTAATAACAAACATAAAGGCCATAATAAGCTAACTATTACATATGAGTAACTAACACTTGAATAAGGTTTAGGAGTGATTCCAACAAAGACCAAGTTGAAATCTTTAAGAGTCTCGAGAGAAGGTACTTCCATGAGGGTAGGACCATTCATCCTTCTTTTGTCGACGGAACTAATCTCCGTCAAGAAGCA